>CP139503.1:361245290-361322358 GCA_021014915.2 Artemisia tridentata subsp. tridentata | reverse complement strand
AATAAGACCGGATGGCAAGGGAGGTGAAGGTTTCACCACTTCACCCTCCCTCACCATAATTCTCCTTGCCTCCCACCATAAGTCACGCATGAAACCTTCACCTTGCACACCTCCCAAGTCAATTTTTGGTGAACGGTTCACCATAAGTTACTTCATGTTTTATTATTTTTTATTTTGTGTGTGAGTGTGTGTGGGGTATTTATTAGGGTATATTTTTATAAAGTGAGTATTTTAATGAAAGGTGAAGTGAAGCATGTCTTGCCCACTAAATAGTGAAGTGAGGTGAAGGGAAGTGAGAGGAGAAATAAAGCTGAGGTGTATGGTGAAAAAAACCTAACCTTGCCATCCAGCCTAAGGGTGCGTTTGTTATCCTCTTATGGGAATGAAGGAATCATAGTGGTAATGATTTTAAGTGTTTGGTTAAGAAGAGGGGCCCACATTATATGGGAATGAAATATGGATATTGTCCATATTCCAGAAGAGTTTAAAAGGGGATGTATGAATCTATCATAGATGAAGAACGCATCTTATACCGAAACCAATATCAATTGTGATTCATGACAGCATACCAAACGCACCCTAAATTGGATTTATCTTTTATTCCTTGAGAAGATCAAAATAGAAGGCGAAAAACAGCTGATTATTGTTAACACGTGTGACAATGTTAATGGTTAATATAAAACACACGTCATCATGGTAATGCCACGTTGGACAAGGTGGGTCCGGGATATTCGAACGAATCACGAAAGGTATAATATACGGATATGCGAATATGCTCCCGCCTCTGCAAACATCAAATAATATCCTCAAACAAGCCGGCTGCTTCATTTTACTAAAATACCCTTTTATTTACATTTTAAAACATCAAGTGTATGTTAGATGAATTGACCTCTATATCCCTCGCCATAACCTTTTCTAACCAATAAAATAATCTAAAACTACACTTAAAAAAAAAGTAATTCGGTCTACACACTTTTATTTTTACTTTTCTTTAATATTGTGTAAAATTTTATTAATTTATTAACACTTAATAATGTGTAAAATTTAGTTATATTAATAAGTGGTGAAAATTTTTGTAAACGAATAAATTTTTCACACTTATAATTGTATTCAAAAAAAATTTCTAACTTTTAAGTGTGTAACACCCAATTTCTCCACAATTTTTGAGGAAGTGTGAAAAAATTGGGTGTTACAAATGACATACACTCTAATAAGTGTAGATATTTTTTAGATTTTTCAACACTTAAAAATATAAATTTTTTTATACAATTATAAGTATGAAATCAATTGTTTTATAATGTTGTTTCACACTTATAACTGTAACCAATTTTTACACGCTATTAAGTGTTAATAAACTAATAAAATTTTATACACATTTTAAAAGTGTAAAGGGAAAAATATGTAGATTTAAGTAGTTTTTTGAAGTGCTCCTAAACTGAGGAAACATCTCATGAATACCCATAGTCTACAAACCCTTTAGTCACATGCCGGCTCCACTATTATTTTCACGAATTGTATTAGAGCAAAGGGTACCATAACATGTTAACACCATGTTTTTAGTGCTACGTCAGCGTCACATCATTTCAACACAAAAAAATCACCCGCTATCATAACACCAAATAACAACACCTTTTAGGACCAACCCTTTTTAAAAAAAAATACAATTTACAAATTAACCACTTAACTAATATTTGAATCATTAAATAAACCCTTCACTAACTAATATTTCATTCATAAACATAAACATTTAATATATAAACCTACGATACGATACGAAATACGATACGATACGATACGATACGATACGATACGATACAAAATACATAAACATAACCTAATCTGAATGCTCCCCGCATGCAGAATCATACGAAGGAGACCAATACCCAGGAAATTCCTCAATGAACGCCAACCGTTCTGCTTCTTCCTTCCTGAGTTTCTCCTCTCACTCTTGTTGAAGCCTTGCATGTTCTGCTTCAAATTCTCTGAAAGCCTCTTCGCCAACCTTAATATCATAATGTTGGCTTGCAGTTAAGCCATGCTCATCAACTGCCTCGTCTGCATAACCTAGCCCTTAATGCAATTATATTGTAGTAGTACATATAAGGTTCGTGTGAGGATAACAACAATAAATAATGTCCTTTTCTTCTATTCCATTGTTACATTTCTCATTCATTCTCATATCTTCCTTATCTATACCCCGATAACAAGTTATCCGCCCTCATCATTTACCTGTACTTAACGTCAGACACAAGATAATTCATGCGTGGTAACGCCCGACAACAACAACACAACAACAACAAACCCAATCCCGTCGGGGCAGGGTATGGGGGAAGTAGAATGTAGACAGATCCTACCCCTACCCCAAGGAAAACCCGGGAGTAAAGAGACTGCTTCCAAAGAGACCTCCGACAAGTGCGTATGTACGCGTGAGAGAGCAAATGCAGGAGTGAAACCGAGATAGCATAACAGGCAACAAGCAGGCAAAAGAAAGCAGGTAAAACAAGCAAACACATAAACAGAGCATAAATAAAAGCACAATAAGCAAAGAGCCAATCACCAAGAAAAGCAGGCAAAACAAATCAGAGCAGGGCAACGCACGGGGCCTAAATCTAAGGCAAAGCAACCAAACAAAGCAAAGCATGGCAACGCACGGGGCTTAAAGCTAAGGCACAGCAACCAAACACAGAAGCAAGGAAAAAACCTAAACCCACGCACCCCAATCCTAAGCTACCCGCATATCCTAATTCTATCTCTCCACGCCTTCTTATCTGAGGTCATGTCCTCGGACAAGAGCAAAAACAAAATTGTCATCACTCACACATGGTTTCGGAAGGCTTGTGTCAGTTCTCAAGTGTGTTTCTCGAGCCACCTTAACACCTCATGCGTGATTGCATTGCTACATCGGGTCTAAAGGCTTTAAGAATATGATATACTCGCAAGACTTAATTCTCTCGGTCTATCCGATACAAAATTATTGTCTTTAAACTTTGGAAACGTTTTTCTGTTTATATTTAGCGATGATATAATTGTTTCTAGGTATATCACCCGCTTTTTCCCTTGTTTGCTAATTGTTCAATTAAAATTCAAAAATGCCACGCGACTTAATGTTAAAAATCAATAAAAGTAAAATTATTGGATGACAGATTAGAGTAATTAATTATTTTCGTTATAAAATACGGAGGGAAAAAAGAGAAATTCGTGGTTAATGGTCCCACGCATGTCTATTCACGGTCCACTACACGTCATTCTTTTCTAAAACAACAAAAATTAGCTGGGAAATTGCATATATATCCCTCTTGAACCTAATAATTACATATATATCTAACTCAAAATTATTATTACATATATATCCCTCTTAAACCCAAAAAATGTCATATATATCCAAATAGGTTATTTTTATATAACTAAAAATAAAAAATACATGATAATTATCATTTAACCATAAATTGACCATTATGTTATAATTTAATAATCATGACTAGTTCATATATTAATCATACACATATGCGAAAACGTTGGATCTAATTTTAACATATAAAGAATTAAGCGAAACATAAAGAGAACATACCTTTTGATTCTAGTACAACAAGAATCAAACTTCAAATCTTCTTCTTGATATCAAGAATGGGTTAACGAGATACCCATTACCGTTTTGTATCTCAATCCAAGATTATTAACTACAATGAGTTAATCCCAAAATCTTGTACACACGTACAATAACCGAATTAATGAGATTGCTATATCTTGAAAACACAAAATAAACCAAACAATTTTGTTTATAAAAAACAATGTGGATCGACCCTTTTAGGGTTTATATTGATCGACCAAGACAAAAAGAATAAGAGAAAAGGTTTTAGGGTTATAGCAAGTGCACAAGAAGTAAAGAATAAATAACCCCTTGCCTTGAATTTATAGAGTGAGAATCTTGGAGAACAAGTTGGCAATGGGTTGGCTATACCAAGCCCATGGAAATTCCTCAATGAACACCAACTGTTCTACTTCTTCCTTCCTGAGCTTCTCCTCTCACTCTTGTTGAAGCCTTGCTTGTTCTGCTTCAAATTCTCTGAAAGCCTCTTCGCCAACCTTAATTTCATAATGTTGGCTTGCAGTTAAGCCATGCTCATCAACTACCTCGTCTGCATAACCTAGCCCTTAATGCAATTATATTGTAGTAGTACATATAAGGTTACGTGTAAGGATAACAACAATAAATAATGTCCTTTTCTTCTATTCCATTGTTACATTTCTCATTCATTCTCATATCTTCCTTATCTATACCCCGATAACAAGTTATCCGCCCTCATCATTTACCTATACTTAACGTCAGACACAAAATAATTCATGTGTGGTAACGCCCGACAACAACAACACAACAACAACAAACCCAATCCCGCCGGGGCAGGGTATGGGGGAAGTAGAATGTAGACAGATCCTACCCCTACCCCAAGGAAAACCCGGGAGTAGAGAGACTGCTTCCAAAGAGACCTCCGGCAAGTGCGTGTGTGCGTGTGAGAGAGCAAAGGCAGGAGTGAAACCGAGATAGCATAACAGGCAACAAGCAGGCAAAACAAAGCAGGCAAAACAAGCAAACACATAAACAGAGCAGAAATAAAAGCACAATAAGCAAAGAGCCAAGCACCAAGAAAAGCAGGCAAAACTAAGGGGGGAAAACAAATCAGAGCAAGGCAACGCATGGGGCCTAAAGCTAAGGCAAAGCAACCAAACAAAGCAAAGCAGGGCAACGCACGGGGCCTAAAGCTAAGGCACACCAACCAAACACAGAAGCAAGGCAAAAACCTAGACCCACGCACCCCAATCCTAAGCTACCCGCATATCCTAATTCTATCTCTCCACGCCTTCCTATCTGAAGTCATGTCCTCGGACAAGAGCAAAAACAAAATTGTCATCACTCACACATGGTTTCGGAAGGCTTGTGTCAGTTCTCGAGTGTGTTTCTCGAGCCGCGACATCGGGTCTAAAGGCTTTAGGAATATGATATACTCGCAAGACTGAATTCTCTCGGTCTATCTGATACAAAATTATTGTTTTTAAACTTTGGAAACGTTTTTCTGTTTATATTTAGCGATGATATAATTGTTTCTAGGCATATCACCCGCTTTTTCCCTTGTTTGCTAATTGTTCAATTAAAATTCAAAAATGCCACGCGACTTAATGTTAAAAATCAATAAAAGTAAAATTATTGGATGACACATTAGAGTAACGAGCTGGGAACCCCGCGCGTTGCAGCGGAGCGCTTTGCGGGGGTTTTTTTTTTTTTTTTTTTTTTTAATGTTGTTTTCGCCGTTGTTGGTAACAAATGCAGTGTCCGTAATTCAAAAGGTGATGCGAAACGGATTTTTTGAAAAAGGACTCCTTTTGCAAAGATCCGCGAACTTCAGGGATATTTTTTGCCAATTTTCAAACAGATTTTTTGTAAAAGGACTACTTTTGCAAAGAGTTGTCAACTTCAGGGGTATTTTTTGCCAATTTTGAAACATATTTTTTGGAAAAGGAATAATTTTGCAAAGAGTTGTCGACTTCAGGGGTATTTTTTGCGAATTTATGAAACTAAAAAAAAAAAAAAAAAAAAAAAAAAAAAAAAAAAAAAAAAAAAAAAAAACTGTAGCAGTACTATAGATAGTACTTTAGAAACTGATGCGTGGTTTTGCAACCTTACAACAGGTTTTACCTCTCAAGGGATCTCGAGAGGCTTACAACCCCACCAGGCAGTGTACCTGACCGATGTAGTATAGTGTAGTGGTAAGTACGGGGGATTGATCGTTCTCCACAGGGAATAGTGTTCGTTAGGTATGAAAAACTACTCTAATAGGTCTAAGGGTGAGAGAATATTCTTTTTATGTTTTTATATTTTTATGAAAGCAAGTAAAATCTCGGGTTTGAAAGAGTGGGCGGAATTAGTTGCTAGTCAACTAACCCAAGTTACTACGAATGCAAATAAAATAAAATAACAGAAAATGAAAAGGTTGGTGAAAACTTATGTAGAGAGAAATGTGTTTACTTAGATTTCCTTACTCCCTAACTATCTTTTACCGGTTGATTAGTGTGTATTAGTTGCGTGGATGACGGGTGTATTCCTTAATTCCATTTGTGGGGTGGCGTACGTATTTCCCCAACTCTACAAGCTCCTACTTCACTCCTATGTCGAGCCGGCTAGGAAGCTCCTAACATGGGATCACTAGAATTCGCTTGTGCATTAAATACAACCATAAAAACCTTTAGTACGCATTGGTTCATGTTTCTTAAGACGTTCAAGCAAGTTACCGAATAGGAAGTTAGCCAGTTTTCTTAAGCCTAACATAGATAAACAATCATCCAATACAACTAATAACACACTAATAACCAATAATCAATAGCTAGGTTTCATTAGATCTAAGCAAACACAAGATAAATCTAGCCTAGCATGTTAAACAAAAGACAAGAACAAGATAGAATCAAACAACACATAGACATATTGAATGATTAATTGATAACTTATCTTCAATGCAACATGGAAGATCTCAAGGCAAAAAGCCTTGAAAAAGCTGCCAAATTCGTCTTAGGGTTTTTACACACAAAGTTCCTCAATAAGTTCCACACTAATGACAAAGAATTGCAAAACTATATATAGATTTTCAGATCTGACGGCGTCACGTTATGGAGTGTGACGCCGTCACCTCGCCGCTTTTAGGGTTCCCGGATGACCTTCTTGACGCCGTCCCTCTTTAGCTCTCCAAAATCCGTTCTGGCTTATCAAGGCTTGACACCGTCAGGATTATGCGTGACGCCGTCCCTCTCTAAATTAAGCCGTGACGACCTTGATCATATTAAAGCGTGACGCCGTCAGAATTTCATGCAAATTTCACTGGCTTATCATGAGTAATTTTCACATCCACCATTTTATTGCCAAGCCGTGACGCCGTCTGGAGAGGATCCTGACGCCGTCAAAGGTAACTTTTAGTATGATTTTGAGACTTTGTCGTTTTCTTCACTTTTATGCTCCAAAAACGTCCAAAATGCTTCCTTTTCCAGATTTCTTCTCAAAAGTACCTAAAATGACAAAAGGAACGATTTAGGGCAATATTTGATCAAATAAATACGATTTAGGGCTTAAATGACCCCTTAAAAGCGGTACACTTTTCTCTTCATCAAATACCCTTACACTTGAGATTTGCTTGTCCTCAAGCAAATGCGCTTTTATTCTAATCAAAATACAAGTTAGGGGTCATTTAATGCTAACATAAAAGTAATTACAACAAATATTCGTTCCACTTTAATCATAATAAGCACGGAGATTACAAACTAGCACCTCACAAGTAGTGTTTAGATACTCACATCTCTCAGGTGTCATCAAAATAAATCTCATAAATGAAAACGGATAATATCTCTCACTACCTGTCATAGCAAATAGATTACCATAGGCTTGGGAAAGGATCGAAAACCTCCTCCACTTGGCGTAAGCACCTAAGATAAACTATCAAAGAGGGCTTTTAAATGGGTTATAACGTTAGGTGTAGGGAAAAGGAAAACACGGTTTTGTTGGATAAAGGATATTTTACTGGTGGCGAGTTAAAGATCTTTATCAATTACATGTACTATACAATGTTGCTAAGCCAAGACTCGACTCGATTTAAGCTAATAACAAAGTAACAAAAACATAAAATAAACATAAAATGAAACAGGATGGTAGTCCGTATGTTTTTTCTATTTTTCTTTTTCTCATTTTTTTGTATTTTTCTTGATTTTTCGATTTTTTTTTTTTTTTTTTTTCATACATTCTTGCCCTACCATCCAAAATAATACATCATAGGGGCATTGCATTCCCCTTACACTTGAACTTTTACATAACTTTACAAATAACTATTCTAATGACTCGAATTAAGATAATTAAAACACTTGGAGTACTTTTAAAATATTTAGCACATATGGGGGTAATAAATGATGTTCTTCCCCATTACTCCATTACACTAGTACTTTACCCATGAGTCCCAATCGTCCCAAAATAATATGTACAAGGATATGACTCGACTTAGCAACCATGTAATCAACTAGATAATTAACTTGGGTTTAAACAAATGTTGTAACAATAATGCACTAAAAATGAGTGCATACAAGGTAGGCTAAGGCGATTTGGGTGTACATTTAAGTGGGGTGTAAACAAATTCTTCCTTTAAGTAAAATGCTTAAAGGTCGAAACGAAAAGATAGGCTCTGAGGGGTGTACTAGGGGTATCGTGTACTAAAAATGAGTACAACGCAAAGGGTGTGGGAGAATTACTTGACCAATGTAGTCAATGTAATTATAACAAAAACACAGGTGTAAAACAATGGGTTAATCCTAATGCCTCTTATCATGTAGTAAATCTAACTACACGAATGTAGTCTCACTTGTGGCCTCGGAATGGTCCTAACGCAAGTTCTAGAATCTAAGTGCTACCGGTACACACATCATAGCATAAATGTTTTTCCTACCAATTCTAGGGGCGAACCTCACATATTTGGGGGTGGAAAATTTTTTAGTGGTACGGTTTTGTGCTAGTCATATAACTCCTATCCATGAGACGCTCATTAAGATCAAAGTTTCACTCCTAAATGTTGTAAAAAATTTTAAATTTGGCACTAAAATTACCCTAACAGGTATTTCTCTCAGTTTTATTACACATCTTCTATTAAACAAATAAAAATCAAGCGTAATAGCATTCTCTAATCGTACTTTTACCCCCCCCCCTTACACTTAAGATGAACATTGTCCCCAATGTTCAAATAACAAATGTAAAAGCATAAAGTAAAAGAATGAAATCAAATACTCCCCTGATTCGCTCGGTGGATAATGAAGTAACACGGTTAGATCTTCTTCCAAAGAGAATGTAAAAGCTTCATGACTAATGCATCGCCAAACGCTTGATCCAAAACATTTCCTTGTCCAAAATAACCTGTTAAACCTGAGAAAACAAACACGAAAACCTGCATAACATCAGCGGGATAAACTCTATATATAAGGATATAATGCTTGTGGGATGATAATTTTGCAGATTCCTGGAGATTATAAGTTAGAGATTTAATAAAAACTTTTTATGAAAACAAAACTTTCAAAAATTTTCAGAAAATTAAACCTGACGCCGTCAGGTTGTAACGTCTGACGCCGTCAGAAATGATCTGACAGAATTCTCATGTTACGTTTCCGGAAAAAAAAATTTGGAAAAAAAAAAACCTATACCTTACTTCCTGGAAATCCTGCAAAACATCATTATGACTCGATACAAGCATTTGACTCAAACAAATACTAATATGTATGTTAATTTAATATTATTACGATTCATGTTCATTTGTGTTCTAATAAACCGATTTAGATTTCCCTTACACTTAACTTTTGCAAAATACCTTTATATGTAGTTAAGGCGAAGTTAAAAACAACATAAAGCATTTTCACAAATTAGTTTTGAACATGAATCAATAAGAATAAAAATTAAACACACATACGGAAATAAATAAAAACAAACAAACAAATAAATAAACACAAAACAAATAAAGCTTGGGTTGCCTCCCAAGAAGCGCTTTTCTTTATTAACGAGTCTTGTAGCTAGACTCAAAGTCACGTACATTACGTGATTCCATCATTGGTCACGGTTCCTAGGCCATTTTCATTCCCGGTTTTATATTCCGGTCCCAATTTCAAACAATCCTTGTAGAAACCGAATATCCTTTCCATAACATAGTCTACTCCTTTATTTCTATCCTCATCATTCCTATAGTAGACCGCTTGCTTGAGCTCCTTCTCAACATTTGACAAGTGTTGGAATTGTTCTATCTTATATGGCATTTGGTAGTTTACCTCATCGGTCTCATCCTTAAATCTAACTATCCCTAAGGAAGGTTCATAAGTCATTCTAGAGACCTCAACAAATGGTTTTCCAAAAACCACTTGAGTTAAGGATGCATCGACTATTGGGCGGATATCTTCAACAATTACAAAGTCGGTGACATAGGTGAAGTTTCCTACATAAATCGGTAATCCCTTAACTCTTCCCGTGAAGTTATTCATCCAACCCTTGTCAGGGAACATCCTATACCCAAGTTGATTTTTCATTATCAAGTTGTAGTGGGCTCTAGTCATGATGTTTATGGGTGATCTAAGGTCGATGTAGGCTTTCCACACATGCAAATGTCCGATGTTGCATGGTATGTTGAGATTAGAAGGGTCGCCTATTTCTATGATTGGTCTACCTAGGAAGTATGGTGTCTCGGGGTCATCGAATAAGTTTGTATGATATGCCCGCTCTTCCTTAGTGGGTAGCCTATTGAAGTAGTCCTCATCATCATCTACTTCTTCAATCTCACTTGTCCTAACTTCCTTATCAACCTCGACTTTCTTATCCTCATCCTTAGGTTCACTATTATCCTCATTCCTATCAATTGGTTTAATAGTGACAATGTTGACAAAGTGGACGTGTTTGGATGAAGAGGGGTCTTTTACTTGGGGTCCGCTATTTGTGTTCCTAGCGTCCTTATGTGGAGGTGATAACACTTGGTTATTGAGAACTTTCAACAAGTTGTCAATTTTATTGGTCATCTCGCTTTGTTTTTGTTTGAAATCGGCTTCAAACTTGGCTAAACGGGCTTCTTGAGATGCCATAAATTGGGACATCAATCCTTCAAAGTTATTGGTACTACCATTGCTGGAAGGATTGTTGTTGAAAGTACGGTTCGAGTTGGAACCGCTTGATTGGAAACGATTAGGTGGGTTGGAAGAATTGGTTTGTTGTGCGTTTTGGTTTTGTTTCCACCTAAGGTTTGGGTGATTTTTCCATGAGGGGTTGTATGTATCACCGTAGGGGTTTGGCTCGGGTTTGAAAGTGTACCACTTGTCTCCCGCTCCGTCGGTACGCAAGGATGCGTAGTCCGCAAAAGCTTGTTCGGGGAGTTCCATGCAATCACGAGTGTCGTGAGGACCACTACATAATTCACATGAAGAAGTGATTTTGTTCACTTGGCTTGAAGGTTTAGGAGCCTCGTAGGATTTCATGAGAAACTTGACTTGGTCTTCAAGTTCTATGATCCTACGGTCGGAAGTGCTTGAATTGTTCGAAGGCAAAGATATTGCCTTGACCGTTTTATTCAAATCACGGGGATCACTCCAACTTTCGTTGTCATAAAGAGCAAGATCCTCTAGGAGAGCCCATGATTGTTCCGCACTTAGATCACGTAGCTTACCACCGGCCGATTGGTCAATGGTTTGCCTCGTGGAGAGATTGATATGGTCATAGAAGATTTGGACTTGGAGCCAAAGTTCTATGCCATGGTGAGGGACTTTTTGGAGTAAGTCCTTGAATCGAGTCCATGCCTCGTAGAGGGTTTCGCCTTGACGTTGTTGGAACATCAAGATATCATTCCTTAGCTTGGTAGTTCTTCCCGGTGGGAAAAACTGAGCAAGGAAACGAGTGGTGAGATCATCCCAAGAGGTGATGGATCCTGCGGGTTGACGCTCTAGCCATTGACTAGCTTGGTCCCGCAGAGAGAATTGAAAGAGACGCAATCGGGTCGTCTCTCGAGTGGCAACATCAAAGTCTATAGAATCAACGATTTTAAGAAAGTCCTTGAGATGTTGGATGGTAATGGTTACGAACAAAGACACGAAGAAAATAGATAGACTAAAGAAAACCTAGAAAAATAAAATAAAAATCTCACTAGAAAGGAATCTAGTGAGTAGACCTATAAAATAAAAATTCAACCTAAACAATAACTATTCCCCGGCAGCGGCGCCAAAAACTTGATGCGTGGTTTTGCAACCTTACAACAGGTTTTACCTCTCGAGGGATCTCAAGAGGCTTACAACCCCACCAGGCAGTGTACCTGACCGATGTAGTATAGTGTAGTGGTAAGTACGGGGGATTGATCGTTCTCCACAGGGAATAGTGTTCGTTAGGTATGAAAAATTACTCTAATAGGTCTAAGGGTGAGAGAAGATTCTTTTTATGTTTTTATATTTTTATGAAAGCAAGTAAAATCTCGGGTTTGAAAGAGTGGGCGGAATTAGTTGCTAGTCAACTAACCCAAATTACTACGAATGCAAATAAAATAAAATAACAAAAATTAAAATGTTGGTGAAAACTTATGTGGAGGGAAATGTGTTTACTTAGATTTCCTTACTCCCTAACTATCTTTTACCGGTTGATTAGTGTGTATTAGTTGCGTGGATGACGGGTGTATTCCTTAATACCATTCGTGGGGTGGCGTACGTACTTCCCCAACTCTACAAGCTCCTACTTCACTCCTATGTCGAGCCGGCTAGGAAGCTCCTAACATGGGATCACTAGAATTCGCTTGTGCATTAAATACAATCAAAAAAACCTTTAGTACGCATTGGTTCATGTTTCTTAAGACGTTCAAGCAAGTTACCGAATAGGAAGTTAGCCAGTTTTCTTAAGCCTAACATAGATGAACAATCATCCAATACAACTAACAACACACTAATAACCAATAATCAATAGCTAGGTTTCATTAGATCTAAGCAAACACAAGATAAATCTAGCCTAGCATGTTAAACAAAAGATAAGAATAAGATAGAATCAAACAACACATAGACATATTGAATGATTAATTGATAACTTATCTTCAATGTAACATGGAAGATCTCAAGGCAAAAAGCCTTGAAAGAGCTGCCAAATTCGTCCTAGGGTTTTCACACACAAAGTTCCCCAATAAGTTCCACACTAATGACAAAGAATTGCAAAACTATATATAGATTTTTAGATCTGACGGCGTCACGTTATGGAGTGTGACGCCGTCACCTCGCCGCTTTTAGGGTTCCCGGATGACCTTCTTGACGACGTCCCTCTTTAGCTCTCCAAAATCCGTTCTGGCCTATCAAGGCTTGACGCCCTCAGACTATGAACGTGACGCCGTCCCTCTTTAAATTATAACGTGACGACCTTGATCAGATTAAAGCGTGACGCCGTCAGAATTCCCATGCAATTTTCACTGGCTTATCATGAGTAAATTTCACATCCACCTTTTCTTGCCAAGCCATGACGCCGTCCAGGGATAATCCTGACGCCGTCAAAGGTAACTTCCAGCCGATTTTTGAGACTTTGTCGTTTTCTTCACTTTTATGCTCCAAAAACGTCCAAAATGCTTCCTTTTCCAGATTTCTTCTCCAAAGTACCTAAAATGACAAAAGGAACGATTTAGGGCAATATTTGATCAAATAAATACGATTTAGGGCTTAAATGACCCCCTAAAAGCGGTACACTTTTCGCTTCATCATAATGCTAACATAAAAGTAATTACAACAAATAATCGTTCCACTTTAATCATAATAAGCACGGAGATTACATACTAGCACCTCACAAGTAGTGTTTAGATACTCACATCTCTCAAGTGTCATCAAAATAAATCTCATAAATGAAAACGGATAATATCTCTCACTACCTGTCATAGCAAATAGATTACCATAGGCTTGGGAAAGGATCGAAAACCTCCTCCACTAGGCGTAAGCACCTAAGATAAACTATCAAAGAGGGCTTTTAAATGGGTTATAACGTTAGGTGTAGGGATATGATAAACACGGTTTTGTTGGATAAGGGATATTTTACTGGTGGCGAGTTAAAGATCTTGATTAATTACATGTACAATATGGCGTTGCTAAGCCAAGACTAGACTCGACTTAAGCTAAAAACAAAATAACAAAAACATAAAATAAACATAAAATGAAACGGGATGGTAGTCCGTATGTTTTTTCTACTTTTCTTTTTCTCATTTTTTTGTATTTTTCTTTATTTTTTCGATTTTTTTTTTCATACACTCTTGCCCTACCATCCAAAATAATACATCATAGGGGCGTTGCATTCCCCTTACACTTGAACTTTTACATAACTTTACAAATAACTATTCTAATGACTCGAATTAAGATAATCGAAAAACTTAGAGTACTTTTAAAATATTTAGCACATATGGGGGTAATAATGTTGTTCTTCCCCATTACTCCATTACACTAGTACTTTACCCATGAGTCCCAATCGTCCCAAAACAATATGTACAAGGATATGAATCGACTTAGCAACCATGTAATCAATTAGATAATTAACTAAGGGTTTTAAACAAATGTTGTCACAATAATGCACTTAAAATGAGTGCATACAAGGTAGGCTAAGGCGATTTGGGTGTACATTTAAGTGGGTTGTAAACAAATTCTTACTTTAAGTAAAATGCTTAAAGTTAGAAACGAAAAGATAGGCTCTGAGGGGTGTACTAGGGGTATCGTGTACTAAAAATGAGTACAACGCAAAGGGTGTGGGGAGAATTACTTGACCAATGTAGCCAATGTAATTATAACAAAAACACAGGTGTAAAACAATGGGTTAATCCTAATGCCTCTTATCATGTAGTAAATCTAACTACACGAATGTAGTCTCACTTGTGGCCTCGGAATGGTCCTAACGCAAGTTCTAGAATCTAAGTGCTACCGGTACACACATCATAGCATAAATGTTTTTCCTACCAATTCTAGGGGCGAACCTCTCATATTTGGGGGTGGAAAAATTTTAAGTGGTACGGTTTTTGTGCTAGTCATATAACTCCTATCCGTGAGACGCTCATTAAGATCAAAGTTTCACTCCTATATGTTGTAAAAAAATTTAAATTTGGCACTAAAATTGCCCTAACAGGTATTTCTCTCAGTTTTATTACACATCTACCATTAAACAAACAAAAATCAAGCGTAATTGCATTCTCTAAAGTATCGTATTTTACCCCCCCCCCCCCCTTACACTTAAGATGAACATTGTCCCCAATGTTCAAATAACAAGATGTAAAAGTAACAAGGTAAAAGAATGAAATCAAATACTCCCCTGATTCGTTTGGTGGATAAAGAGGTAACATGGTTAGATCTTCTTCCAATAAAATGTAGAAGCTCCAAGACTAAAGCATCGCCAAAAGCTTGATTCCACATACATTTCCTTGTCCAAAATAACCTGTTAAACCTGAGAAAACAAACACGAAAACCTGCATAACAACGGCGGGATAAATCTATATAAGGATATAATGCTTGTGGAATGATAATTTTGCAGATTCCTGGAGTTTATAAGTTAGAGATTTAATAAAAACTTTTTATGAAAACAAAACTTTCAACAATTTCAGAAAATTAAAACCTGACGCCGTCAGGTTGTAATGCCTGACTCCGTCAGAAATGATCTGACAGAATTCTCATGTTAAGTTTTCGGAAAATTTCTGGAAAAACCTATACCTTACTTCCTGGAATTCCTGCAAAACATCATTATGACTCGATACAAGCATTTGACTCAAACAAATACTAATATGTATGTTAATTTATTATTGTTATGATTCATGTTCATTTGTTCTAATAAACCGATTTGGATTTCCCTTACACTTATCTTTTGCAAAATACCTTTATATGTGGTTAAGACGAAGTTAAAAACAAGATAAAACATTTTCACAATTTAGTTTTGAACATGAATCAATAATAATAAAAATTAAACATACGTACGGAAGCAAATAAAATCAAACAAACAAATAAATAAACACACAAAGCAAATAAAGCTTGGGTTGCCTCCCAAGAAGCGCTTGTTTTTGTTCGAGTCACGAGCCTGACTCTACCCTTATTTAACGGAAATAGGGGAGGTTTTCCCTACACTTAGGATTAAGTGTGGGTGATAGTAGCGATACACACCAACTCGGTAGGAGTATGCCACGTGAAGAAAGAGTGTTGGATGAATTATATGCTCAAAGACGCGGGATCCAATCATCATAACCTTACCTAGCTCAATTGTTTTAATGGGTGAATTGAATTTTTCTCCTAGAAAGGGATCATCTTCTATCAATTTCGAGAGACTCCTAGTTAGGAATCTATCTTGACCTAATAAACCCGGTTTAAACCCATAATGTTTCTTATGATCAATCATGAATGGGTGATGTAAGTATGTAAGGTCATGGTTCACTCCTATATTAGCTTCCTCTCCACATGGCCTAGAGTCTACTACCTTAATCTTAACATTACCCGGACTACATGGTTTGATGGGTGGATCGGGACCTTTTTCAATTCCTAAATTCACATATAAAGATGGAAGATTAGGTAACGGTTTTGGTTGAGGCTCCGGTTCATCAAAAATAGGAAATCCCCTAGAACTAAGAGTAAGGTTGTGATCACTATAAGCATTCAAACCTATATCCTCTAGTTGTGTTTGGTTCAAAGGTTCTACCTCCATCGGGATTCCTAAAGTCTCTTCTACTTCTTCCGGGTAAGTCACGGGCGGTGTGTGTGCCTCAAATGATGGTAGGACTTGTGGGGTACTTGGTGGGCTTGGGGTTTCTACTATATCCTCCATCACATCAAGATTACCTATGTGTTCATCATGTATTATGGTAGTGCCTAACCATGACATGCACTTAGGTGGCTCAACTCTACCCTCATGTGTGTCGTATGTTTTGGTGAAACAACACTAACCATCTCAGAATCTTGGTTTGACTCTAAGTCCATGTTCTTAGAAACTAGGTCTTTTTGCTCATACAAATCCACTAATTCGTTCCACTTATGGGTCATGGTTAGGAAGCTTTCCTCAAAATTCATCCAAAGGGTCTTACTAAAAGGAATTGATCCTGATAATGATCGTCTAATAGAAATCACACATGCATAGAATTCATTAAACCCATCTAACTTTACCCCCAACTCCTCTTGGAAATCACTAAGAGCACACAAAAATTCATTGGAATGATAGGAAGCAAATCTATTAGTGAAATATAGTTGTTCCTCTATTGTCAATGATCTAAATGGAGTTTCATCCACCATAGTGACAAATGAAAATGGTTTTACAAACAAAGGGCACAAAGAAAAAGATAGACTACAAGAAAGCTAATCAAAAGAAAATAAAAATCTCACTAAGATAGGAATTTAGTGAGTAGACCTAATAAAATAAAAATTCAACCTAAACAATAACTATTCCCCGGCAGCGGCGCCAAAAACTTGATGCGTGGTTTTGCGACCTTACAACAGGTTTTACCTCTTGAGGGATCTCAAGAGGCTTGCAATCCCCACCAGGCAGTGTACCTGACCGATGTAGTATAGTGAAGTGGCAAGTACCGGGGGATTGATCGTTCTCTAGGGGAATAGTGTCGTTAGGATTGAAAAACTACTCTAATAGGTCTAAGGGTGAGGGAAGATTCTTTTTGTATTTTTATATTTTGTATAAAAGCAAGTAAAATCTCGGGTTTGAAGGAGTGGGCGGAATTAGTTGCTAGCCAACTAACCCAAATAACTACAAATCCAAATAAAATAAAATACTGAAAATGAAAAGGTTGTGAAACTTATATGGGGAGAAATGTGTTTACTTAGATTTCCTTACTCCCTAACTATCTTTTACCGGTTGATTAGTGTGTATTAATTGCGTGGATGACGGGTGTATTCCTTAATACCAATCGTGGGGTGGCGTACGTACTTCCCCAACTCTACAAGCTCCTACTTCACTCCTATGTCGAGCCGGCTAAGAAGCTCCTAACATGGGATCACTAGAATTCGCTCATGTATTAAATACAACCATAATAACCTTAGTACGCATTGGTTCATGTTTCTTAAGACGTTCAAGCAAGTTACCGTATAGGAGGTTAGCCAGTTTTCTTAAGCCTAACATCGATAAACAATCATCCAATACAATTAATAACACACTAATAACCAATAATCAATAGTTAGGTTTCATTAGATCTAAGCAAACACAAGATAAATCTAGCCTAGCATGTTAATCAAAAGACAAGAACAAGATATAATCAAACAACACATAGACATATTGAATGATTAAATGATTACTTATCTTCAATTAAACATGGGAGATCCAAGGGTATGAAAACCCTTAAAAATGGCAGAAATTCGTCTTAGGGTTTCTCCTCACAAAGTTGCACACTAATGACAAAAAATTGCAAAACTATATATAGAACTTAGTGGCTGACGGCGTCACGTTATAGATCTTGACGCCGTCACCTCACCGTGGCTAGGGTTCCCGGATGGTCTTCCTGACGCCGTCCCTCTTTAATCCTCCAAAATCATCCCTGGCTTATCAAGGCTTGACGACCTTCTTGACGCCGTCCCCCTTTAATCTTCCAAAATTTCTTTGGCTTATCAAGGGCTGACGGCGTCACAATAGAGCTTGACGCCGTCACATGTACTTTCCAGCATATTTTTGAGACTTTGTCGTTTTCTTCATTTTTATGCTCCAAAAACGTCCAAAATGCTTCCTTTTCCAGATTTCTTCTTGATGAAGCGAAAAGTGTACCGCTTTTAAGGGGTCATTTAAGCCCTAAATCGTATTTATTTGATCAAATATTGCCCTAAATCGTTCCTTTTGTCATTTTAGGTACTTTTGAGGAGAAATCTGGAAAAGGAAGCATTTTGGACGTTTTTGGAGCATAAAAGTGAAGAAAACGACAAAGTCTCAAAATTGTGCTGGAAATTACCTTTGACGGCGTCAGGATTTGCTCTGGACGGCGTCATGGCTTGGCAAAAGTGGTGGATGTGAAAATTACTCATGATAAGCCAGAGAAATTTGCATGGAATTCTGACGGCGTCACCCTTTAATGTGATCAAGGTCGTCACGGCTTAATTTAAAGAGGGACGGCGTCACGCCTAATTCTGACGGCGTCAAGCCTTGATAAGCCAGAACGGATTTTGGAGAGCTGAAAGTCTATATATAGTTTTGCAATTTTTTGTCATTAGTGTGGAACTTATTGGGGAACTTTGTGTGTGAAAACCCTAAGACGATTTTAGCAGCTTTTTCAAGGCTTTTTGCCTTGAGATCTTCCATGTTACATTGAAGATAAGTTATCAATTAATCATTCAATATGTCTATGTGTTGTTTGATTCTATCTTGTTCTTGTCTTTTGTTTAACATGCTAGGCTAGATTTATCTTGTGTTTGCTTAGATCTAATGAAACCTAGCTATTGATTATTGGTTATTAGTGTGTTATTAGTTGTATTGGATGATTGTTCATCTATGTTAGGCTTAAGAAAACTGGCTAACTTCCTATTCGGTAACTTGCTTGAACGTCTTAAGAAACATGAACCAATGCGTACTAAGGTTTTTATGGTTGTATTTAATGCACAAGCGAATTCTAGTGATCCCATGTTAGGAGCTTCCTAGCCGGCTCGACATAGGAGTGAAGTAGGAGCTTGTAGAGTTGGGGAAGTACGTACGCCACCTCACGATTGGTATTAAGGAATACACCCGTCATCCATGCAATTAATACACACTAATCAACCGGTAAAAGATAGTTAGGGAGTAAGGAAATCTAAGTAAACACATTTCTCTCCACATAAGTTTTACCACCTTTTCATTTTCTGTTATTTTATTTTATTTGCATTTGTAGTAACTTGGGTTAGTTGACTAGCAACTAATTCCGCCTACTCTTTCAAACCCGAGATTTTACTTGCTTTCATAAAAAATTATAAAAACATAAAAAGAATCTTCTCTCACCATTAGACCTATTAGAGTAGTTTTTCCATACCTAACGAACACTATTCCCTGTGGAGAATGATCAATCCCCCGTACTTACCACTACACTATACTACATCGGTCAGGTACACTGCCTGGTGGGGTTGTAAGCCTCTTGAGATCCCTCGAGAGGTAAAACCTGTTGTAAGGTTGCAAAACCATGCATCAAGTTTTTGGCGCCGCTGCCGGGGAATAGTTATTGTTTGGGTTGAATTTTTATTTTATAGGTCTACTCACTAGATTCTTTTCTAGTGAGATTTTTATTTTATTTTTCTAGGTTTTCTTTAGTCTATCTATTTTCTTCGTGTTTTTGTTCGTATAAGATTTTCATTGACTATTCAGTTTGCCATTATGGAAAACGCGAATCCACCCCTTACCCCTGGCGAAGTAGCTTTGTTGCGTAGCCAACTTGAGAATGCGATTAGTGAACTTAGAGAGCTCAGTAGAATGATTGACATAGAGCTTGATTATGCCTTGAACAACTTAGAGACCGCCATATACTCAGATAATTACTTAGAACATAATAATCTTACGGTTGAGAAGTTGATTGAGAAAATTGATGAAGTGAAGGTAGATCCTAGGTTTGATGATTATTTCAATGAATACCCCACTAAGGAGGAGATTGCTTACTATAACAACCTAGTTGATAACCCTCGACCACCTTTTATTAGAATTGACCCAAAGATTAAGAGGGGTGATCCCGGGAATGTGAAGATACCATGTATGATTGGGTACCAATACGTTGAGCATGCTTACATTGACTGTGAATCCCCAATCAACGTGATGTCCTCAGGCCTTTATAGCCAGATCATAAACACACCACTTGAGCCTAGGATGGACCCCAAGTGCCCAGGCGGAGTTTGTAACTTCGTTGGAAGGATTAAGGATATGCATATCCTTGTTGGGAATTTTACCTTTGTCACCAACTTCATGATCTTAGAAGATTTGGCAAGTGTTGTTGACTGCCGCCTATCTCGCGTGGTGTTAGGTAAGCCATTTATTGAAGCATCCAATTTAAGGTATGATCGTTTGAGAGGCACGGTTCAGTTTTCTAATCACATGGATAGGATCACATATAGGATGCCTTATCGGGTAAATGAATTTCGTTTTGTGCCTCGATTTGACAAGGACAACATTGGTGCGATGGAGGACATCAATGATAAGGATAAAGAGAAAGGCATGGACTATGTTTGGAATAAGAGAAGCCTTTATTATAAAGATTGCTTGAACCTAGGACCTAAATACAAAGTTGATATGGAGGTTGTTAGGATGATTAAAGGGGGAATTGAGAAGCAAAACGGAAAAACGTAGAACCCGTGACTTTGAGTCTAGCTACAAGACTCGTTAATAAAGAAAAGCGCTTCTTGGGAGGCAACCCAAGTTTTATTTGCTTTGTGTGTTTATTTATTTGTTTGTTTGATTTTATTTGTTTCCGTATATATGTTTAAGTTTTATTATTATTGATTCATGTTAAAAACTAATTTGTGAAAATGCTTTATCTTGTTTTTAACTTCGTCTTAACTACATATAAAGGTATTTTGCAAAAGTTAAGTGTAAGGGAAATCTAAATCGGTTTATTAGAACACAAATGAACATTAATCGTAATAGTAATAAATGAACATACATATTAGTATTAGTTTGAGTCAAATGCTTGTATCGAGTCATAATGATGTTTTGCAGGATTTCCAGGAAGTAAGGTATAGGTTTTTCCAAAATTTTTTCGGAAACTTAACATGAGAATTCTGTCAGATTATTTCTGATGGCGTCAGGATTTACAACCTGACGGCGTCAGGTTTAATTTTCTGAAAATTTTTGAAAGCTTCGTTTTCATAAAAAGTTTTTATTAAATCTCTAACTTATAATCTCCAGAAATCTGCAAAATTATCATTCCACAAGCATTATATCCTTATATATAGAGTTTATCCCGCCGATGTTATGCAGGTTTTCGTGTTTGTTTTCTCAGGTTTAACAGGTTATTTTGGACAAGGAAATGTTTGTTGGATCAAGCTTATGGCGATGCATTAGTCTTGGAGCTTCAACATTCTCTTGAAGAAGATCTAACCGTGTTACCACATTATCCACCGAACGAATCAGGGGAGTATTTGATTTCATTCTTTTACTTTTTTCTTTTTACATCTTGTTATTTGAACATTGGGGACAATGTTCATCTTAAGTGTAAGGGGGGTAAAAGTACGATTAGAGAATGCTCTTACGCTTGATTTTTGTTTGTTTAATAGTAAATGTGTAATAAAACTGAGATAAACACCTGTTAGGGTAATTTTAGTGCCAAATTTAAAATTTTTTACAACACTTAGGAGTGAAACTTTGATCTTAATGAGCGTCTCATGGATAGGAGTTATATGACTAGCACAAAAACCGTACCACTAAAAAATTTTCCACCCCCAAATATGTGAGGTTCGCCCCTAGAATTAGTAGGAAAAGCATTTATGCTATGATGTGTGTACCGGTAGCACTTAGATTCTAGAACTTGCGTTAGGACCATTCCGAGGCCACAAGTGAGACTACATTCGTGTAGTTAGATTTACTACATGATAAGAGGCATTAGGATAAACCCATTGTTTTACACCTGTGTTTTTGTTATAATTACATTGGCTACATTGGTCAAGTAATTCTCCCACACCCTTTGCGTTGTACTCATTTTTAGTACACGATACCCCTAGTACACCCCTCAGAGCCTATCTTTTCGTTTCGACCTTTAAGCATTTTACTTAAAGGAAGAATTTGTTTACACCCCACTTAAATGTACACCCAAATCGCCTTAGCCTACCTTGTATGCACTCATTTTTAGTGCATTATTGTGACAACATTTGTTTAAACCCAAGTTAATTATCTAATTGATTACATGGTTGCTAAGTCGAGTCATATCCTTGTACATATTGTTTTGGGACGATTGGGACTCATGGGTAAAGTACTAGTGTAATGGAGTAATGGGGAAGAACATCATTTATTACCCCCATATGTGCTAAATATTTTAAAAGTACTCCAAGTGTTTTTGATTATCTTAATTCGAGTCATTAGAATAGTTATTTGTAAAGTTATGTAAAAGTTCAAGTGTAAGGGGAATGTAATGCCCCTATGATGTATTATTTTGGATGGTAGGGCAAAAGTGTATGCAAAAAAAAAAAAAAAAAAAAAAAAAAAAAATCAAAAAAATAAAGAAAAATACAAAAAAATAAGAAAAAGAAAAGTAGAAAAAACATACGGACTACCATCCCGTTTCATTTTATGTTTATTTTATGTTTTTGTTATTTTGTTTTTAGCTTAAGATTGAGTCGAGTCTTGGCTTAGCAACATTGTATAGTACATGTAATTGATCAAGATCTTTAACTCGCCACCAGTAAAATATCCTTTATCCAACAAAACCGTGTTTTCCTTTTCCCTGCACCTAACGTTATAACCCATTTAAAAGCCCTCTTTGATAGTTTATCTTAGGTGCTTACGCCTAGTGGAGGAGGTTTTCGATCCTTTCCCAAGCCTATGGTAATCTATTTGCTATGACAGGTAGTGAGAGATATTATCCGTTTTCATTTATGAGATTTATTTTGATGACACTTGAGAGATGTGAGTATCTAAACACTACTTGTGAGGTGCTAGTTCGTAATCTCCGTGCTTATTATGATTAAAGTGGAACGAATATTTGTTGTAATTACTTTTATGTTAGCATTAAATGACCCCTAACTTGTATTTTGATTAGAATAAAAGCGCATTTGCTTGAGGACAAGCAAATCTCAAGTGTAAGGGTATTTGATGAAGCGAAAAGTGTACCGCTTTTAAGGGGTCATTTAAGCCCTAAATCGTATTTATTTGATCAAATATTGCCCTAAATCGTTCCTTTTGTCATTTTAGGTACTTTTGAGGAGAAATCTGGAAAAGGAGGCATTTTGGACGTTTTTGGAGCATAAAAGTGAAGAAAACGACAAAGTCTCAAAATTGTGCTGGAAATTACCTTTGACGACGTCAGGATTTGTTCTGGACGGCGTCATGGCTTGGCAAAAGTGGTGGATGTGAAAATTACTCATGATAAGCCAGAGAAATTTGCATGGAATTCTGACGGCGTCTCGCTTTAATGTGATCAAGGTCGTCACGGCTTAATTTAAAGAGGGACGGCGTCACCCCTAAGTCTGACGGCGTCAAGCCTTGATAAGCCAGAACGGATTTTGGAGAGCTAAAGAGGGACGGCGTCAAGGAGGCCATCCGGGAACCCTAAAAGCGGCGAGGTGACGGCGTCACACTCCATAACGTGACGCCGTCAGATCTGAAAGTCTATATATAGTTTTGCAATTTTTTGTCATTAGTGTGGAACTTATTGGGGAACTTTGTGTGTGAAAACCCTAAGACGATTTTAGCAGCTTTTTCAAGGCTTTTTGCCTTGAGGCCTTCCATGTTACATTGAAGATAAGTTATCAATTAATCATTCAATATGTCTATGTGTTGTTTGATTCTATCTTGTTCTTGTCTTTTGTTTAACATGCTAGGCTAGATTTATCTTGTGTTTGCTTAGATCTAATGAAACCTAGCTATTGATTATTGGTTATTAGTGTGTTATTAGTTGTATTGGATGATTGTTCATCTATGTTAGGCTTAAGAAAACTGGCTAACTTCCTATTCGGTAACTTGCTTGAACGTCTTAAGAAACATGAACCAATGCGTACTAAGGTTTTTATGGTTGTATTTAATGCACAAGCGAATTCTAGTGATCCCATGTTAGGAGCTTCCTAGCCGGCTCGACATAGGAGTGAAGTAGGAGCTTGTAGAGTTGGGGAAGTACGTACGCCACCCCACGATTGGTATTAAGGAATACACCCGTCATCCACGCAATTAATACACACTAATCAACCGGTAAAAGATAGTTAGGGAGTAAGGAAATCTAAGTAAACACATTTCTCTCCACATAAGTTTTACCACCTTTTCATTTTCTGTTATTTTATTTTATTTGCATTTGTAGTAACTTGGGTTAGTTGACTAGCAACTAATTCCGCCCACTCTTTCAAACCCGAGATTTTACTTGCTTTCATAAAAAATTATAAAAACATAAAAAGAATCTTCTCTCACCATTAGACCTATTAGAGTAGTTTTTCCATACCTAACGAACACTATTCCCTGTGGAGAACGATCAATCCCCCGTACTTACCACTACACTATACTACATCGGTCAGGTACACTGCCTGGTGGGGTTGTAAGCCTCTTGAGATCCCTCGAGAGGTAAAACCTGTTGTAAGGTTGCAAAACCATGCATCACTTCTCCAAAGTACCTAAAATGATAAAAGGAACGATTTAGGGCAATATTTGATCAAATAAATACGCTTTAGGGCTTAAATGACCCCCTAAAAGCGGTACACTTTTCGCTTCATCACCTTTCTATTTCTCTAGCGATGAAGAATCTGGTGATGCTGACACAAAGGGGGTAATAATGGTCCATTTAATAAGTGTTGTTTCGCTACTTTTATGACATTCTCCAGAGTTAATCTATTATACTCGTTCAACTTGTAGGTAAATGACAAAGCTGAATCCTCTCAAGCTACTCCCAAAACTCAATCCTCTCAAATACCAGTTGAAAAGGCACACAAAAAGAAATTTACTCAGGATATTGTCTTGGGACTGCCGTGTAAGAAGAATCCTATAGGTTTTGGAGCACCTTCTAGCAGCCATGGGAAAGGCATGAGGAAGATGGTTTAGGGGTTTAGGAGATCCATTAACAGCTTTTGTTTTTTGTAAACGGTATTTGGTACTTTAATATGGTAGTAGTAGTTCTGACATTTAATTTGGATAAATGTAATTATTAATGGTACAATAACTGGTAATTAGTAGTTTAACTGTATCTATTTTATAACTGTAATGATAGTATTTTGG
Organism: Artemisia tridentata subsp. tridentata; assembly: GCA_021014915.2. Classification (NCBI taxonomy): domain Eukaryota; kingdom Viridiplantae; phylum Streptophyta; class Magnoliopsida; order Asterales; family Asteraceae; genus Artemisia; species Artemisia tridentata. Next base: position 361,297,001 of record CP139503.1, on the reverse strand, counting down.
TTTGTTAAATGGTAGCAATTTGTGTTCTTGATGTGATGGTTGCACAGTTAGATGATACATTTGCGATCAAGATAATGATATATAATTAACATTTGGAGCCAAAATTTTGATTTATTCAAGTTTATGCTTTAATTAACAGGTTCAAAGGCAAAAAAAATTAAATAATTCAATTGTTAATTTCAAATTAGAACTTGGAGCCAAAATTTTGATCCAAAAATTTTAAATCACCTAATTACAGGCAGTTACAAAGAATAACGATTCATATTCTTCAAATACCATCTTTCCTCTCCTAAAAAAAAAGACTGCAAAGAAAACATGAAAATCAAATCTTCTATCACCATTACTCTCCAAGCCAAAATCATTTTCTTTTACCCCTTGTTGCTCAAGAGTCATGGAAATTTAACCCATTGTTGATAATCATATTTTGCTTCCTGCTGATAATGAACATGATGATAACAACTTAGAATATGAATCCGAAAAGTATTCTGGTGATGAAGATCTAGATGCGCCTGGAACCAACCAATCAGATAGGATACTAGCTAAGAGGGGCATAACCAGGCTATTTAAGTTTCGCATGCAATATGGAAACCCTGGTGGAATAAAGCTCAAGGTAACCTTCGATGCATTGAATAGGGTATCAGGGTTACACAGAGCACTGCTTTCAAGTTTTTTAGGATATCTGGTTCGTGAGCACATAGGTTTAAAGATTCTTTCCTGGAAGAAGGTTTATAAAGAATCAAGAGATAAACTATGGGAAGAAATCATGGTACATATACACTATTTTTTAACCCAGTACTACATAAGTTTATCTATGCAGTTACATTATGTGCAACTAATTAACAACATTGTGTTAATCTTTGCAGCGATATTTTGATGTTGACGTGACATTCAGAAAATTGGTAATGACTTGTCTTGGTCAACTGCTAAGGAATTTCAGAATGAAGCTCAGAGAAAAATACATTTTGCCCAACCTAAATACACCTTCGAAACTGAATGAAGTCCCGGCCAAGTATAGTGCATTTGTGAAATCAGAAGACTGGGTCGAGTTTATAAACTACACGACCACCGATGCATACAAGGTTTTAATTAGTCATCTTTATTTAAGTCTATATGTCATTTCATAATTTTCAGTTTGTAGCATTACCGCATCTAAACGCTTTATGATTTTGTGTTTTTAGGAGAAATCTGATAAAGCTAAAATGGCGCGTTCCAAAAATATTTATCAGCATAAAATGGGACGAGGTGGATATGTTTATGTGAAAGAGAAAATGGTAAGATTACATAATGTTTGTTTTACAAATTGAGAGACGATCCGTTTGAGAAATGAATCTGTCTACATTGCACAATTTGCACATTTGCATTTAATACCCTCATATTTTTTATTATCTTGGTTTAACTGTACATGTGTATGCATCATCATATTTTCGTTTATCTTGGTTTAACTTTACATGTGTATGCATTTGATGTTTATTAGATCGAAAATAAAGAGATTGAAGTAAATGAATAACCCCCGCGTGGTATAATGTGGTTGAAAGGGTGGGTAAACAAAGACGGCGAATACCTAGATGATGAGATTAGATCAGTGGGAGATAAACTTGTAAGTTTGACTGCAAATTCTATACCAGCAGTAGTAACTTGTATACCAGCAGTACTAATTGCGTACTAGCAGTAGTAACTTGTATACCAGCAGTACTAACTGCGTACTAACAGTAGTAACTTGTATACCAGCAGTATTAACTGTGTACTAACAGTAGTAACTGTGTACTAGCAGTAGTAAACACTTGGCATATTTTTCATTGAAGTTCATGAGCACTACTAACTCCAGCTGAGCAGCATTGACACAAATATGAGCAGCAGTTACTCAAACAGCATCAAGAAGTCTTTTAATCCCAACATTTCTTATATTTTTTGTGCAGAAAGAAGCTAATGACCAGATCAAGGAAGGAACCTTGAGTCTTGATAATGGCACTGATGCCATGATAGTTGTGTTTGGTAAGGAAAATGGAGGTTACGCAAAAGGAGTGGGAAGTAGAGTTACATACAAGAGGTATTTTGGTCTTCCTCGAAGCAGACATGAAACTGATGAAAGAATTGATTACTTCAAACTCAACTTGATAATGAGAGACGCGAGCGTCAACAGAAAGATTTATTGGTCAAGAAATTGTCGACCGAGATGACCGAAAAAGATGTATTGGTCAAGAAATTGTCCAATGAGATGACAGAAACAAAGGACATACTTACTCAACTGATGGCACAGTTGAGTAAACAAGGGGTGTAGTTAAATTTGTCATCTCAATTGCCAGTAGCCTCAGATGTAAGCCATTTTTTATGTTGTTAACAATTTCATTTTCTAATGCTAACACCACTAATGCTAATGATAGCATGCATTGGACATAAACTGATGAGTCTATGTATTTCTTAATTTATATTGCAGGTGACTCCAATGGTCATTGATAATATAGATAGCAGCGCTAATGAGGTGGACGGAACTCAGTCAAGTGATGTTGTACGTGCTGAAGATGCGAGAATTCAGGAGAAGTCTAATGGCCTTGTAACTTCGGAAAAGGTAATGGAAACAATGGTAAGTAATAAAACATTGGTATGTGCTTAAACACATACCTTTTCTTGACCAAAACCGGACCCAAATAGACCAAAAACCCGTCCATAATGCCAATAGATAGTGTGTTTTTGTGTTTTGTTTGTGCAGGGACGGATATCACGAAAAACCGACAAAAAGACAAGAAAATCAGAAGAACGAGCACGAGATACGGAAATGGCTCAAAACCGGAACCGGGAAAGAATATATGTTCAAAAAAGTCAACCGTGGTCCTCCAATTATCAAATATCGTCAAATTCGGCCCTTGGATCATTTTTAAAAATATGGCAGCAAAGGTCCCTTGAAAATCCAGAAATTACATATTTTGTCCCTAGTGTTTAAAACACTTAAATCCTTAAAACTATAAAAACTCGGATTATCCAAAATCCATTCACCAAAGCCCAAATCCAATACCCAAGCCCTTCCTATCACCGAAACCCGATCCACCATCAAACCCGGTCAACTATTATTAAATGACCGGTCAAAAATAAAAATTAACTCACCCTTTCTCTCTCACTAAAATAAACCCGCTCCCCAATTTCACCCCTTTCCCCCATTTTCACTATTCACCACAACCCTAAAACCTTTACCGTACAAATTCACAGCAATTAAGGGTATCTTGGTCAATCATTGGCCCTTCTAGAAGATATCTGAGGTGTCAGGAAGGGCAGAAGCGCATGAATGGCTACGTGGCAGGCCATGATTGGTCCGAACACCTCATCCAACTTGATCCAATGGCTGTGGATGGTGAAGGATGATCTAAGGGTGAATATTGGCTGAGAGATCACGCGGATTGCCAACATGGCAGTGGAAGGCTTTGGCTATAAAAAGGGACCCTCAGCTCACGGATTAGATGGCTGTTAGGTTTTTAGTTAGATTTTATGTTAGGAGTAGGGTAATGTAGGTAATTTTTAGATTATTGATCAGTTTATTGTATTTTCCATTTCAAGTTTTCTAAGAGTTGTAATCATTTTCAGTTTTAAATAAGTCAACTTTGGTCAACTCACTTTTATTCAGCTTAATCTAGAAATTATTTGCTTTTTCTGAATCTTATTAATCTCATCATTGTTGTTTAAAGTTATTTAGATAATGGTCATTGGTTTAATGGATTTTGAGCCTTGTTTAGCTCAAAAAGTCAATTAGTCAAACTGTTTTTTTCAGCTATTATCAGTTTTATTTTCAGCTTTTGGTGTTAAATCAGGATTTATTATGTTGGATAATCATGCTCAGTTTTCTTAGTTTAAATTGGATTTAAGAAGCTTAAGTCTAGATGTGTTCTGTTATAAGGATTGTTTTGGGACTGAGTGGATTCATGGGTCAGTATGGGTTAATTTGAGTAGCACTGTTTATTTACCATATTTTGATTGTGAGTCTAGCTTAAATAAGGTTCTAGCAGTAGGTCATCAGTAGAAGTTAAGTGGATTTGAGGAATTTTAAGGTTTTGGAAATAATTGGTCCACTAGTAGCTTGTGAATTACCTCAATAAGCTCGGCATAAAGCTGAGCATTTCTGAGTAGTTTTCAGGTGTCTAAGTAAGCTCTCAAAAGCTGGTTTGCTTTGGTTTAGAATTTCACTTGTTTGCACCATTTTTCTCATTTCCTGCTGTCATAAAGTCTTTAGAGCAGAATTGTGTTTTTCTGGCTGCTGATCTAGGGTGAAATATGGCTTATTAGAATTGTTTTAGGTGTTAATTTTTGGAATTTAGATAAGATTAGGTTGTAGTCTAGAAGGTTAATATCTGGTATCACTTGAAATAGCTTTTTAATCAGCTTATTTTGGGGTATGCAAGTCTGCACTCCCACTGCTTATCTGCTACATACCAGCAGACCTGTCCACAACCATCTGTTTATGAGTCTGATTAGGGGTGCTATTGTGGTTCAAATATTGGGCATAACTGGGATATAAGCAGTCTGATATATAGGCTTTCAGTTTTTGCATATGGATTTCAAAAAAATTAGCTTATGGCTAGCTTCTAGAATAGCTGAAATTTGGTTGTGCACCCATTTGAGTCTGCCATTTTATAGGAACTGATCTGCTAATTTTCTGCTTATTCTCTATTGCTTATTTGTGTTTTTCTAGTTGATTAAGGCTTAATATAGTGTGCTTGTCTGATTTTAAGCTTTGGATTATTCTTTTTACTGTTCAGCTTATTTTTAGCTTATTCCAAAAGAGCTTATTTGGTCTGTTCAGCTTATTCAGGCTGAATGAAGTTCTGAATTGATTTTTCTTAGATAGCTAATTAAATTTTAGATTTAATTAAAATTTTCCAGAATTTTCTCATTTGTTTTATTATTTTTAAAGCATTTAAATAGTTTTAATTCGTTTTTAATTCATAAAAAATTATTAAAAAGTAAAAAAAAATATATTTCTTTTTCAAAAAATTTTCTTTTATCAGTTTTAATATAGGAAAATTATTTTTGCATTTTTAGGTTTTAAATTTTTCAAAATCATTTTTTATTTACGTTTTATAATTCGTCGCGTAACGTTTTTAAATTCCGGTTTTTAGTTTTAGATTCTCGTGCTTAGATTAATTGTACATATAGCTTTATTAGTAGTTTTTAATTGCTATTTCATTGTTTATAGTGTAGAAATCACAATTCTCACTTATACACATTCATTCACTACACGAATCACGTTCCGGGAACACAAATTCCATTCGATCTTCGTCGGGACAAACGACTCGGGTTAACACATATTTCCACGTGTGTTTTCCTTGAAAAATATATACTATAATTGAACGAATCTAACATCCCCATTTAATTTTTGAATTTTACATACATGACTAATGTACCATGTTTTATATATACGTATAGGAACCTGCTAAAACTGTCAGACCTAAGAAAACGCCTAAGTCACGACGAAACGGGTCCACAGATTCCCAATCCCAAGGAAATGTGTCTCCAAGACAAGGACTACCAACAATATGTATTTCAACATGTTTCTTGTTATTCTTTTGTTTAAATAATGTAACGTGTTTTATATATACATATAGGAACCTGTTAAAACTGTCGGACCTAAGAAAACGCCTAAGTCATGACAAGCACTGCCAGCAGTATGTATTTCAACATGTTTCTTGTTATTCTTTTGTTTAAATAATTTCTGATATATACATGCAAAAATTCTTTTTTTTTAGCCATTTAAGTGCAAACTGTGGCACTTAAAGAAATCAAGTATTGTTGCTTTGGGTACTGTATGCAAGTCTCATGGAAAAACAATGCTGCATAACCAATCACTCCCAAATGATTGCTACAGAGTGTCAATTGATTTATCGTTAGTGGATGCAACATGCATACCGGACGTAGGAAATAATGGGTTTAAAATAGTTAAGGAGGGCGTAGGTGGTTTCTTTGCATGGACAAAAGATCAAGTTATTCTTGAAGATTAGGTACATACATGTGTTTTTTCAACCTACATATATATATAATTCTTCATATTTAATTCAATGTTTGATACAAGCATCTTTTGTTTACTACAGGTTACACCAACAAATACGATGCAAAAGATTAGTGACAACAATTGTGGACCAATAGTACCATTGAAGCGCAAAAAATATGTCTCTATTGAAGCCATAAAGCAAGCTAGGACGGCAAAGAGTCAAAAGTCTTTAAATTATGGTACTTGAGAATTTGATTATGTACGACATTACAATTGTATATTCTGTTCAGTTATATACATTCGAGTTTTATTCAATTTGAAATTTATTTTTGTTTTTAATTCTGTTATATATATATATACTCATTCCAGCAGCACTAGCATAGTACTAGCAGTAGTAACTCTGCTTCAGCAGGACTAACTTAGTACTAGCAGTAGCAACTCTGCTCCAACAATACTAACTTAGTACTAGCAGTAGTAACCCTGCGACTAAAAGATGCACTCACATAATATGGTCACGCTTATCAACATTATTGGTCACTCTTTGTTTAATTCGATGTGTGACTAAATATTACAAAATGCTACACAAACTAAAAATTCATGTAACCATTGGATGAACAATTGTCACGCAAAATACACATTTCTTCACTTTAAACAGCATATGGTCACACTTATTAACACTTTTGGCCACTTTATACTTAATTGTATGTGACTAAATACCCAAAACAAACATGCTTTGTGTGACTATATATTACAAAAGGCCACACAAACATAAAATTCAAGTGGCCATTGGATGATCAATAGTTACACAAAATACACATTTCTTCAGTTTAAATAGCATATAGTCACACTTATTAACACTTTTGGCCACTTTTTGCTTAATTGTTTGTGACTAAATACCCAAAACAAACATGCTTTGTGTGACTAAATATTACAAAAGGCCACACAAACATAAATTTCAAGTGGCCATTGGATGAACAATTGTCACACAAAATATACATTTATTCACTTTAAACAGCATATGGTCACACTTACTAACACTTTTGGCCACTTTATGCTTTTTTGTATGCGACTAAATACCCAAAACAAACATGCTTTGTGTGACTAAATATTACAAAAGGCCACACAAACATAACATTCATGTGGCCATTGGATGATCAATAGTCACACAAAATACACATTTCTTCACTTTAAACAGCATATGGTCACACTTATTAACACTTTTGGCCACTTTATGCTTAATTGTATGCGACTAAATACCCAAAACAAACATGCTTTGTGTGACTAAATATTACAAAAGGCCACACAAACATAAAATTCATGTGGCCATTGGATGATCAATAGTCACACAAAATACACATTTCTTCACTTTAAACAGCATATGGTCACACTTATTAAAACTTTTGGCCACTGTTTTTTAAATTGTATGTGACTAACTCCGAAAAAAAACATATGTTGTGTGACTAAATCATCACAAACGTCACATTTATTATATATTCATGTGGCCACAGGACGGGAAATAGTCACACAAAATACACATTTACTTGAAAAAATCATCTCAAATGTCACATATATTATATACTAGGTTATTAACCCGTGAAATTCACGGGATTAAATGGAGAACCGTTGAATAGTAATTTTTAATATGTTATGGAAAGAAATACGTTTATAGAAGAGAACGATTTTTGATATTATGTGAATAAATGATATGTTAGTTAGACGTATGAATAGAAAATATTCATGCTACATAAAATCTAAAAACGATATAAAGGTCATCTAATGTTTTTTGCTAATTAAGTTTGAAAACATTTCTCGTATAAAAAGAGAAAAAATAAGGTAACAACAAAATAAATAAAATATGTAACAACAAACACAAATAACATTTCATGGCATTTTATAAAAAAAATTGTAACATACTCTTGACATGTTTGCTACATGGCCGAACATTATGTATTGTATAAGTGCTTACAATTAAACGTTATAAGAAAGTAGCATATACCCTCGGAGTATCCAAAAAATATTTATCCATCACAACCTTCAAATATATGTTTGTCTCTTATACCTTGTTGAGTGACTAAAATCATTCTATTTTAGCAATCTTTCAAGATTGACAAAATCACGCAGTAAGTCACTTATTGCAACAACTTAATTCAAATTTATCAAGTCTCGATTGTAGTACCAACAATCTCGTAGATCTACAACAAATTAACAGTTTCAGAAGTAAAAAAGGTGGGAAAACCCCATTAGAAAACGGGCAAAAAAACTGACCCAACGTTTACTGATGCTACTGTCTCCAATTGTCCGGAAAAGTGAAATATTAACGTTGGATCCGGTTCCCAAGAACCGGATCTCGAACCGGTGTGTAAATATCCAGTTCGAGCAGCAGAAACATGGAACCTGATAGGAACCTCCGGATTTTCTAGGAACCGGACCGGATCCTCTAAGAACCGGTGTTGACCGGATTCGAATTCGGATTTTTATCCGGTTCCGGTTCAGGAACCGGTTCTGATGGCCAACTCTAATTGAGAATGAAGGAAGATCACACATTCGTGAAAGGATCAATTTCAACATTATCAACTTGAGTGTAGATGAATCTGCCATTGTCCATGTGAGATTCTCTTTCATGCCAGATCCCTGAATATCAACTAATTATCGGCACCAATCATTGTTAAAACATATATATTTCCTGGTGGTAAACTAAAAAAGGTTGAAATCATTTGCACAATTTGGTTACAATGGTATCAATACACGATGCTAGACTCAAATACATGAAAGCTAACTTTCGCTAAAATAATACTCCGTAATAAACTATGTGATGTGACTGCAACTATCTATTAGAGTTCATCCATTGTTGTGAAAGATAACCAAACTTCATACAGCAACTGGACTTTGCCAAGTTGAAACGTCTGCAATGAGCTCTCTAAGCTGATCAATAAGGAGCTTTAAATGCTTGTTTTTATCTTAAAGCTCCTACAATGTACACAACAAGAGTTTTAGAGAATCTGCAGAATACAATATGAAGTTATGAAAAGGTGGATGCAAATACCTTTCTTAGAGCAAAGGCGTGCTCTTCAAGCTTCTCAGCATCCATATCATCAGTTGACATTGGATCAATATCATAAGCCTTGGCCTTCATTCAACGGAAACATGCGTTAAGTCAAGAAGTGAAAACTTTAGCCGGGTTTACAAACACACAAACATCAATTTATTTCAAGTCGGTGCAGAAATGAACAGCAAAACACTTTTTCACAGAATAATACATATAAGCCCACAAGCCACAAGCAACGATGTGCCAGACTACATGTCTAAAGCAGAAACTAAGTTCGCAACCGCATCATCTAAAAAATATACGAAAGACATTTGGGCAGTAGGCTGACTCAGCTGTTATCAAAGTCTTGCTAATCTGTTTGGAGACCAGAACAAATATACCTTTGTAAGGGAACCATGACTGAAACGTCTTTAGAGTCCCTAGGTGCCTAAAAAGCAATTAAGGTGGTCTTTATAGTCACACAAAATACACATTTATTTGAAAAAATCATCTCAAATGTCACATATATTATAGATTTATGTGGCCAAAGGAAGAACAATAGCTACTCTAAAAAAACATTTGTGTGACTCTAAAGTGTTTACGGTCACTGATACTGATTAATCTAACAAAACTTGTGCCTAATTTGTCACACATATTCAGGTTTTGGTCACTCTTTTTCAATGAAAATGGCCACAAACTAAACAACGTCACCATATGCCATCGTACACACACACACAAAAAAACGTGTGTGACTATATGCATATCGTCACACATTTTTGGTGTGACGAAATCCCAAATCTGTACCAGTGTACATATCGTGATGAGGCAAAAGTTAAAGTGTTTTCTCTAGACGGGTCATAGAAAATCTTTAAAAAAACACCCCAATTGGGTTACAGCTGAGCCCGTTGATCCGGTTGATGACCCCAAACATACCGAACTATTCGGAGATGATCCGAGAGCACGTCCCCTCGGCAAATCACGTCTCGCGAAAAAAAACTAAATCGGAGACCACGTCAGGCACCACGGGGAGTAACCCGTAAGACTTTAAGGAGACTTTAAAAAATGAATTTAGACTCAGATGGGAGGCCGCTAAAGAGATGTAAGGCGTAACAATAATGAGGTTGGAAGAAATAAGGTTTCTCAGCACACTAGGTTCGCGGGTTAGCGAAGAAAGATGCCTTCGTCATCAACATGCAAAAAGATGAAATCCGAGCAAAATATAGACATTATATGTAGTGTTCTACGCTATTATTTTCTGTGCCTTTTTTTATATATTTTATGTTCGTATTATAATTTGTGTTTTTATTTTATTGAATAAAAAATTGGTTTGTTTGAAAAAAATTGAAAATTATACTAAATAAAATAGTGGGATCAAAAAGTGGAGTTTTGACTTTTGAGTTGAGTGATTATTGAGAGTGTTTTTTGATACATGAATGATAAAAGGAAGTGAAAATAAAAATGGTAATCAGATTGTATAACGTGACATCACTTTTTTCTTTAGCTTGAGTCAGATGCATGATACTCTTTTCAAATTATCGTTCATTGTTAAACTTTCACATTATAATTTTGATGCATGTTACTCTCTATATTGCTATTAAAATGGCTATGAAATGTTACAACTTTAGTTAATATTTATTTTATTTTCACTTTTTTTAATTTCTAAGTTATATCACTATTCACCACATACGAATCGTTTAGTCGGCTCCTCAATCTTTATAGGGTCCATCTATTCTATATATGGCTGTAGGCCTGTAGCATTTGTGGTCCTCGTGAAAGGTATAAGTTGATATTACTCCAATAATTGTTGATTTATCATTATTAAATGCCAGTTACGAATTCAAGTAACTACAAAAGATGAATCAGAAATCAACTGATATATAATATACCAAAACGTGAATAAAAAATCAACTGATAATACACAAAAATTCAACCGTGTAGGGAATAAAATTGTGACAAATTAAAAGTGTTTTGCCAATTATATTATGTATTTTATCATCATAAAATGTCACATGAATTTTGGTATCAATTTTATTATTATCTTTTTTCATTTTGTATGGGAAAATACCTAAATTACTGAAGAACCAGAGGCGAAGACAAGAGGGGGCAGGGTAGGTGTTGAAGTAATTTTTTGCAATCACTTCGGACAAATAAATGAGACCTTTCGGTTGAACTAGCTGATGGTTCTTCCGAGAGGCTTGTGTGTCGATCCCTCCGGTTACTAAAGATCCTTCGGGTATCTGCACACAACAACACGCGTTAGGCTCGCCCTGGGTGTTATCCCAGGACCCACCTCCGGCGTGAAAGTAAGTATTTAATATTCCGAAGGGTGATGAACAATAGTATGAAGTAAATGCTAATGATTTAGTTAGTTGAGACTAATAAATAAGCTGGGTATTTATAGTGCCCAGCCTCGATACCTGAAATGGCGGCGCCGGGTTTTCAGGGAACATGTCGCTGACATAATCCCGTAAATCCCGGGGCGGCGGCGGCGGCGTCTGCAGCTGCCATCTGTCAAAAGGTAAACGCCACCTGTCCTATTACTTACAGTGATACTGGCCGGATGAGTCGAGTGTCCTTCGGTATTTCCGGATGGCTCCATGTCGTTCGGACGGCCGGTCAAGACAGGCCTTCCGGAGACATACGTCAACATGTCCCCCCAGTATTGCATTATCGGTTGAAGACCGATGATGTAATACTTTAAAGAATGTCTTTGTCTCTTTCGGCATACGTCGCTCGGATGCATATACCTGTAATACTTGAGTAATACCTTTGTGCCTTTCGACAAACATCATTCGGACACATATATCAACAGTAGGCACGTGCCCCCTATCGAAAAAAATTATAGTGTAAAATTTTAAAAAATCTGACTATTTTTAGAATGTGCCTCTCTAACGAATCTGTTTGTAGTGTAGTTTCTAAACTTATCAAAGTTTGCTCCATTGACAATAACTTTCTGGCTCCGCCCTTGTGAAGAACTAATGGTTTATCGCACCGCAAAAGACAGTATAGAACAAATACTTTTCACACCATCACGGCCATACATCGAGATTTAACACCAATCATAATGCCGAATAGATTATGAAAACTTAGTAACACCGGTTTTATGAGTTGATAGGTGAAAGATAGCACCAACACCGTATGCTCTAATTTGCCACAAAAATTATCACTTGAAAACAATGTTTTAAAACCCGGTTCGACCCGGCCGGTTCAACCGGTTGAACCGGGAACCGGAGTCGTGACCGGTCCGTTGTAAGCCGGGCTTTTGCTAACATTTAGACCGGATTGAACCGCCGGGTATTAATCGACCCGGGTCGAACCACTGGACCGGAAACCGTCCGGTTCAAACTATATGAAAGAGATTGATGCAACAGATGATGTATTTGGACATATTGTTTGCGTAATTGAGCCGTACGCTTTTCCCATTATTCTTAGAGACTGTCTGCGCTTTCGATTTCCTTTATGTTAGCGAGAGTAGCATGATGTATTTGGGCAAGTGATGGTTGAAAAAGGGGATCAATATTTAACGTAAAATGAAAAAGAACTATGTATAAAATAAGATGTTACAAGTTCAAGATTAAGGACTTGAAGACATCATGAGTTTGATAAAAGTGGGATCAATATTTGGGTGAGGAGGTTTATGCTTTCAGAGTTTTTGTTTTGTTAACAAAAGGAATGGGAAGAAAAGAAATATTTGTATGATACACTTTTTGATAGCGCTTAATGAAATGAATTAGTATTTTTATTAAAAATAAAATAATACACAAGCAGAGACTTAAGGCTGGACACACTCTCCCCTTTTTTTTCGGTCGATCGCCACAAAATTCACAAAACGACCGATCAAGCAAGGGGTCGTTTGGGATGCAGTCGATGGGTCGGTTGCTTCTCATTTGAAGTATCGATCGCCAAATCGACCGAATATACAAAGAAGCAAAGTTGCAATATAAATTCCACATTAATCCAACAAACGGTTAAAATGTTTTTTTTTTTTTTTTTTTTTTTTTTTTTTTTTTTAAAATAAGTAAATAAATAAAACTTTTTCAATCTTATAAATACCCATCTCAAACACACATTCAAACCACACAATTTCAAACACAATTCAAATTCAACTTCTCATCCATAAACCACTTCTAAACACACAATTTCAAACACACTTCAAATTCAACTTCCGACGATGAGCAACCATTCTACGTCTTACGAGCAATTATTCGGTTCTTCGTCTTCCGACGATGAGGAAGTGGTGAATCAGTTTCTTGAGTTCGGGAAGTATTGTTGGAACGCTTACCAGGCATCACAGGAAAAGGTTCCACGAAGGTACATACGCAGGGATAATGAGGGTTCTCATAATCGTTTAGTGGCGGCATACTTCTCCGAAAATCCGCAGTTCGACGAAAGAACATTCCGTCGACGATTCCGAATGAGCCGATAACTTTTCACAGAAATTGTTCGAGAGGTAACCGATTATTCTTCTTATTTTTAACAAACTCTTGACGCTATGGGCGTACCTAGTATTAGCTCATTGGTCAAGTGTATTGCGGCAATTCGTCAATTGGGATACGCGGTCGTTCCTGATTCTCTTGACGAGAATCTGGCAATAGCTGCAACAACATCCCGTAAATGTATCCGTAAGTTTTGCACGGCTATCATCGAGTTATATGGTGCTGAGTATTTGAGAAAGCCCACGTATACTGATCTTGAAAGATTATATGCTCATAACGAGCATAAGCATGAGTTTCCTGGGATGATGGGAAACATTGATTGTACAAGTTGAGAGTGGGAGAATTGCCCAAATTCTTTGAGAGGTTAATATGCTAGGGGTGATCATGGGCCACATCCATTCATTTTATTGGAAGCCGTCGCCTCCAAAGATTTATGGATTTGGCATGCGTTCTTTGGTGTCTCCGGTATGAATAACGACGTAAACGTTTTACGTCGTTCACCTGTTTTCAATGATATCAAATCTGGGAGAGCACCAGACCTTGAATTCGAGGCTAACGATGCAGAATATAAAAGGGGATATTATCTTACTGAAGGGATATATCCACAATGGTCCGTGCTTATTAAGTCAATTTCAAATCCTCCCACGGGTGATGAAAAAATAATATTGTACAAGAGGAAGCACGAAGTAGCAAGGAAAGATGTGGAACGGGCTTTTGGTGTGTTGAAGAAAAAGTGGAAAATGCTTAAAGTTCCAGCTCGAGAGCTACACAAAAACGATCTCCGGGATATTATATATACATGTATCATATTACATAATATGATCATTCGACACAAGCAGCGAGCGATATGTCCTACATGGTTCGAAGGTGAGGGCCATCAGGATCACGATCCCTTAAGAACGCATGAAGAATCGTTAGTAGTTACCCAGGAGATTATAGACTCATCAACTCATCTAAACTTAAAATCTGATTTGAATGAACACATTTGGAGAAATCGTAGAAATCAAGTCAATCAAGGGAATGAAAACGAAGACGGTAGTGATGGTGACGATGAGCACGGCGATGAAGAATTCTTGTAATGTTGTTCTTTTTTTTTTTTTGTTATTTGAATAATTTAGTATTGTAATGTTTTTTAATTCAGTATTGTAATGTTTTTATTATAAATGAATTTTAAGTTTATTTTATATGTTTGATTTAAAAAAAAATAAAAATAATAATAAAATAAAAAATCGGTCACCGAGTGTGGCAGGTCGGTCGCTTTTGGTCGCCGGAGAGAGAAAGCTGACGTGGCAGCCGGAGACACAGATCGCTTTGGTCACAGAGTGTGTCCAGCCTAATGTAATACTCCATCCGTCTCAATTTAATTGTCCATATTTTCTTTTATGGATGTCTCAAATTAATTTTTCACTTTTCTTATTTAGTAAAAACTAGAAAATCTAGTGGAGGAATATTCCATTTTAGTGGTTGAAAATTAAAGTGGCCCCACTTTTATTAAACTTTTGTGTTTTCTCTCTCCTGACAAATAAATTGAGACGGAGGGAGTATAAAAACTATGATCACTACTTTTATATTAAGCCTACTTGTATGATACTGTATTGTTCTTTTTTTGAAATATGAAGTGTGTTATACGTTTTTCTTTACGAACACTGCAAATATAGGTAATTTTTTCATTTGTCAAAGTAATGCTCCATATTGGACAAAAGAAAATAATATTGTTTTCTAGCTAATTTTTGTTGTTTTAGAAAAGAATGACGTGACCGTGAATAGACATGCGTGGGAGCATTAACCACGAATTTCTCTTTTTTCCCTTCATATTTTTTAACGAAATAATAAATTACTCTAATGTGTCATCCAATAATTTTACTTTGAGTTAAGTTCAAAAATCGTCTTGTGTTTACGGGTCATTTGGAAAATGATCCCTTGTACTTTAAAAAAATCCGGATTTGGTCCCTGTGGTTTACGACCCATACGGGTTTGGTCCCTTGACCGGGTCAACCGTCAATTGACCGTTAACTTAAAGGGTATATTGGTCTTTTCATATATTTATCATTCAACAAAAACACTTCCCACTTTCACATTATTATTATTGCGTACCATACAAGATCCAAAAATTAAATTTCCACTTTCAAGATTTTGTAATGGGTTTATGACAAAAAAATAAATTTCTACTTCCAAGATCCAAAAATTAAACCAAACATCATCTTCCTTAAATCGATTGCATCTGCTTGTTCTTGTTTCAAAAATTAAATTTCCTGTTTCAAGATCCAAAAAGAAAACCCATTGCAAAATCTTGAAAATCTTGATTTGGGTTGTTCTTGTTAAAGGTGGTGGGTATGGAGTTTCGACCAAAATCTTGAAAATCTTGATTTGGGTTGTTCCTTAAACAGGCATGCCCACATCATTACAACCCAATTTTCCCTTAACCCCAAAAGATTCTACAATAGTTTAAAAGTGTTGGATTAAAAGTTGCTTATGATGTGTAAAGGGATGGTTTTACCGTTGGAGACGTTGGATCAGTTGAAATGGGATTTGGGTTTGCCTTATGATTATGTTGACTGTTTTGTGGAGAGGTTTAAGGATTTGGGTTTGCCTTATGATTATGTTGACTGTTTTTAAATGATGAGCATTTTGAGAGTATTGGGTTTTATAATAGTATGAGGGGGTGTGTTAAGGGATGTGATAATGTGGTGTTTTCGATTGTGGTGAAGGCGTGTACTGAGATGAGGGATTTGAGTGAAGGGAGGAAGGTGCATTGTGATATTGTAAAGGCGGGTTGTCCGGATGGGTTTGTTTTGACTAGTTTAGTGGATATGTATGCGAAATGTGGTGAGGTGAAGTGTTGGTGTTGTTTAATAGGATGAGATGTGGGTTGGTTGAAGGGAATCAGCATACGTTTCGGCATGTACAAAGTTAAGAGCTTTACATCAAGGGAAATGGGTTTCATGGGTATGTGATAAAGAATGGATTTGAGCTTAATTCCCATTTGGTTAGTTCTTTGGTAGATATGTATGTGAATGGATTTGAGCTTAATTCCCATTTGGTTAGTTCTTTGGTAGATATGTATGTGAATGGATTTGAGCTTAATTCCCATTTGGTTAGTTCTTTGGTAGATATGCATCAAGGTGTTGATTTTTCCATGAGAATCACCCGTGCAAAGTTTGAAAATCTTAATGAAGATTTTTTTTCTAAGTGTATTCAAACAGTAGAGAGTTGTTTGAGTGATGCCAAAATGAATAAGATAAATGTGCATGAAGTAGTACTTGTTGCCAAGACTTATTACATGACTAAGAATAAGAGAAATGTGCATGAAGTGCACGTTTGATTTTTGATTCCATATCTTCAAAAAAGTTGGAGAATTGGAACGAGATGATACATGGGTATAACTTGAGTTCTGATATCAAAGGCCTTAAACTTTTTACTAATTTGAGGGGTTTAAACATCAAACCAGATGAGTGTACGTTTTCTTGTGCTGTTGAAGCATGTTTCAGGACTGAAAATGTTCAAGTAGGCAAACAAGTCCATGGGATGATAACTAAATCTGGGTTCGCTTCAAATGGACACATATGTAGCTCACTGGTTCATGGTTATGCTAAATTTGGTTTCTTGACTGATGCATATGCATTTTTCGATGATAAAATGGATATTGTATGTTTGGGGTGCTTTAATTTCTGCACTAGTAGATCAAGGCTACACAGATACAGCCATTGCATTATTCAGATCAATCACATTGGATTACAGAATGGATCCATCACCAGACAACTATGGTTGTTTGGTGGATTTACTATCAAGAAACGGGTATTTGCTAGAAGCTAAAGGCGTGATTGATATGATGCCATTTCCAGCTTGGCCAGCTATATGGAGGTCGTTTCTTAACGGATGTAGGATACATGGTGACAAAGAGCTTGGGAAAATGGGTGTGAAGAAGTTATTTGATTTGTCTCCGGATGGTGAAGCAGCGGGTGGTTATGTGTTGTAAGGGTTTAGTGGTGGGGGTGATAAGAATGAAGTAAAGTTAGTTAATTGATGGTTGAATGTTTGTTTGATTGAGAAATCTTGTTTTTTACAAGAATCTTGTTTTTCTGATGATGAGGACATGGTGTTTTTCTGATGATGATGAGGGTTGAATGTTTGTTTCATTAAAGGATGAAGATGAGGGTATATTCGTCATTTAAGTCCTTCAATAATGGTCAACTGACGGTTGACCCGGTCAAGGGACCAAACCCGTATGGGTCGTAAACCACAGGGACCAAATCCGGATTTTTTAAAGTACAGGGACCATTTCCAAATGACCCGGTAAACCACAGGGACGATTTTTGAACTTAACTCTTTTACTTTTATTGATTTTTAACATTAAGTCGCGTGGCATTTTTGAATTTTAATTGAACAATTAGCAAGCAAGGGAAAAAGCGGGTGATATACCTAGAAACAATTATATCATCGCTAAATATAAACAGAAAAACGTTTCCAAAGTTTAAAAACAATAATTTTGTATCAGATAGACCGAGAGAATTCAGTCTTGCGAGTATATCATATTCTTAAAGCCTTTAGACCCGATGTAGCAATGCAATCACGCGTAAAGTGTTAAGGTGGCTCGAGAAACACACTCGAGAACTGACACAAGCCTTCTGAAACAATGTGTGAGTGATGACAATTTTGTTTTTGCTCTTGTCCGAGGACATGACCTCAGATAGGAAGGCGTGTAGAGATAGAATTAGGATATGCGGGTAGCTTAGGATTGGGGTGCGTGGGTCTAGGTTTTTGCCTTGCTTCTGTGTTTGGTTGTTGTGCCTTAGCTTTAGGCCCCGTGCGTTGCCCTGCTTTGCTTTGTTTGGTTGCTTTGCCTTAGCTTTAGGCCCCATGCGTTGCCTTGCTCTGATTTGTTTTGCCCTCTTAGTTTTGCCTGCTTTTCTTGGTGCTTGGCTCTTTGCTTATTGTGCTTTTATTTCTGCTCTGTTTATGTGTTTGCTTGTTTTGCCTGCTTTGTTTTGCCTGCTTGTTGCCTGTTATACTATCTCGGTTTCACTCCTGCCTTTGCTCTCTCACACGCACACACGCACTTGCCGGAGGTCTCTTTGGAAGCAGTCTCTCTACTCCCGGGTTTTCCTTGGGGTAGGGGTAGGATCTGTCTACATTCTACTTCCCCCATACCCTGCCCCGGCGGGATTGGGTTTGTTGTTGTTGTGTTGTTGTTGTCGGGCGTTACCACACATGAATTATTTTGTGTCTGACGTTAAGTATAGGTAAATGATGAGGGCGGATAACTTGTTATCGGGGTATAGATAAGGAAGATATGAGAATGAATGAGAAATGTAACAATGGAATAGAAGAAAAGAACATTATTTATTGTTGTTATCCTTACACGTAACCTTATATGTACTACTACAATATAATTGCATTAAGGGCTAGGTTATGCAGACGAGGTAGGTGATGAGCATGACTTAATTGCAAGCCAACATTATGATATTAAGGTTGGCGAAGAGGCTTTCATAGAATTTGAAGCAGAACAAGCAAGGCTTCAACAAGAGTGAGAGGAGAAACTCAAGAAGGAAGAAATAGAACGGTTGGCGTTCATTGAGGAATTTTCATGGGATTGGTATAGCCAACCCATTGCCAACTTGTTCTCCAAGATTCTCACTCTATAAATACAAGGCTAGGGGTTATTCATTCTTTACTTCTTGTGCACTTGCTATAACCCTAAAACCTTTTCTCTTATTCTTTTTGTCTTGGTCGATCAATATAAACCCTAAAAGGGTCGATCCACTTTGTTTTTTATAAACAAAATTGTTTGGTTTATTTTATGTTTTCAAGATCTAGCAATCTCATTAATTCGGTTATTATACGTGTGTACAAGATTTTGGTATTAGCTCATTGTAGTTAATAATCTTGGATTGAGATACAAAACGGTAATGGGTATCTCGTTAACCCATTCTTGATATCAAGAAGAAAATTTGAAGTTTGATTCTTGTTGTACTAGAATCAAAAGGTATGTTCTCTTTATGTTTCGGTTAATTCTTTATATGTTAAAATTAGATCCAACGTTTCCGCATATATGTATGATTAATATATGAACTAGTCATGATTATTAAATTATAACATAATGGTCAATTTATGATTAAATGACAATTATCATGTATTTTTTATTTTTAGTTATATAAAAATAGCATATTTGGATATATATGACATTTTTTGGGTTTAAGAGGGATATATGTGTAATAATAATTTTGAGTTGGATATATATGTAATTATGAGGTTTAAGAGGGATATATATGCAATTTCCCAGCTAATTTTTGTTGTTTTAGAAAAGAATGACGTGTAGTGGACCTTGAATAGACATGCGTAGGACCATTAACCACGAATTTCTCTTTTTCCCTCCATATTTTATAACGAAAATAATAAATTATCAATATATTAAAACATGGGAAACGTTTCTGATGAAGCGAAAAGTGTACCGCTTTTAAGGGGTCATTTAAGCCCTAAATCGTATTTATTTGATCAAATATTGCCCTAAATCGTTCCTTTTGTCATTTTAGGTACTTTTGAGAAGAAATCTGGAAAAGGAAGCATTTTGGACGTTTTTGGAGCATAAAAGTGAAGAAAACGACAAAGTCTCAAAATCATACTAAAAGTTACCTTTGACGGCGTCAGGATCCTCTCCAGACGGCGTCACGGCTTGGCAATAAAATGGTGGATGTGAAAATTACTCATGATAAGCCAGTGAAATTTGCATGAAATTCTGACGGCGTCACGCTTTAATATGATCAAGGTCGTCACGGCTTAATTTAGAGAGGGACGGCGTCACGCATAATCCTGACGGCGTCAAGCCTTGATAAGCCAGAACGGATTTTGGAGAGCTAAAGAGGGACGGCGTCAAGAAGGTCATCCGGGAACCTTAAAAGCGGCGAGGTGACGGCGTCACACTCCATAACGTGACGCCGTCAGATCTGAAAATCTATATATAGTTTTGCAATTCTTTGTCATTAGTGTGGAACTTATTGAGGAACTTTGTGTGTGAAAACCCTAAGACGAATTTGGCAGCTTTTTCAAGGCTTTTTGCCTTGAGATCTTCCATGTTACATTGAAGATAAGTTATCAATTAATCATTCAATATGTCTATGTGTTGTTTGATTCTATCTTGTTCTTGTCTTTTGTTTAACATGCTAGGCTAGATTTATCTTGTGTTTGCTTAGATCTAATGAAACCTAGCTATTGATTATTGGTTATTAGTGTGTTATTAGTTGTATTGGATGATTGTTTATCTATGTTAGGCTTAAGAAAACTGGCTAACTTCCTATTCGGTAACTTGCTTGAACGTCTTAAGAAACATGAACCAATGCGTACTAAAGGTTTTTATGGTTGTATTTAATGCACAAGCGAATTCTTGTGATCCCATGTTAGGAGCTTCCTAGCCGGCTCGACATAGGAGTGAAGTAGGAGCTTGTAGAGTTGGGGAAGTACGTACGCCACCCCACAAATGGTATTAAGGAATACACCCGTCATCCACGCAACTAATACACACTAATCAACCGGTAAAAGATAGTTAGGGAGTAAGGAAATCTAAGTAAACACATTTCTCTCTACATAAGTTTTCACCAACCTTTTCATTTTCTGTTATTTTATTTTATTTGCATTCGTAGTAACTTGGGTTAGTTGACTAGCAACTAATTCCGCCCACTCTTTCAAACCCGAGATTTTACTTGCTTTCATAAAAATATAAAAACATAAAAAGAATCTTCTCTCACCCTTAGACCTATTAGAGTAGTTTTTCATACCTAACGAACACTATTCCCTGTGGAGAACGATCAATCCCCCGTACTTACCACTACACTATACTACATCGGTCAGGTACACTGCCTGGTGGGGTTGTAAGCCTCTCGAGATCCCTTGAGAGGTAAAACCTGTTGTAAGGTTGCAAAACCACGCATCAAGTTTTTGGCGCCGCTGCCGGGGAATAGTTATTGTTTAGGTTGAATTTTTATTTTATAGGTCTACTCACTAGATTCCTTTCTAGTGAGATTTTTTATTTTATTTTTCTAGGTTTTCTTTAGTCTATCTATTTTCTTCGTTTCTTTGTTCGTAACCATTACCATTCGACATCATGGAAGATGGTAATATCCTTAAGGGATAATTACCAAAATAGCCCAAACACAAATGGGCGGTTCCCTATCTAACCCGAAATCCGAAAATAATTGTGTTGCCCAGGGCAACCGGCATTTTTTGGGGCAACCGAAGGATTTCCAGTGTATTTTTTGGGCAACAATCGCCCTTTTTTGGGCAACTGGGGGCATTGCCCAGGGCAACCGGGGTAGAAATATCTCATTTGGGTTATTTTAGTAATTATCCCTATCCTTAATCCCAACAACCCACCACCACAACAACCACCACCACCTCCTAGAGCCCGTACTTTAGGAGAATACTCCCGTCCTAGCCACCATGGCTATCGAAACACCATTGAGCTCACTCAAGGAGCCAATATCACACCCTTGCGATCCGACACCATCCGGTTGGTACAAAGCGGATGCGCATTCCATGGACTTCGTTCTGAATATCCTAATCAACATCTCAAGGACTTTCTCAAAATTGTTGATTCTATAGACCTTGATGTTGCCACTCGAGAGACGACCCGACTGCGTCTCTTTCAATTCTCTTTGCGGGACCAAGCTAGTCAGTGGCTAGAACGTCAACCCGCAGGATCCATCACCTCTTGGGATGATCTCACCACTCGTTTCCTTGCTCAGTTTTTCCCACCGGGAAGAACTACCAAGCTAAGGAATGATATCTTGATGTTCCAACAACGTCAAGGCGAAACCCTCTACGAGGCATGGACTCGATTCAAGGACTTACTCCAGAAAGTCCCTCATCATGGCATAGAACTTTGGCTCCAAGTCCAAATCTTCTATGACCATATCAATCTCTCCACGAGGCAAACCATTGACCAATCGGCCGGTGGCAAGCTACGTGATCTAAGTACGGAACAATCATGGGCTCTCCTAGAGGATCTTGCTCTTTATGACAACGAAAGTTGGAGTGATCCCCGTGATTTGAATAAAACGGTCAAGGCAATATCTTTGCCTTCGAACAATTCAAGCACTTCCGACCGTAGGATCATAGAACTTGAAGACCAAGTCAAGTTTCTCATGAAATCCTACGAGGCTCCTAAACCTTCAAGCCAAGTGAACAAAATCACCTCTTCATGTGAATTATGTAGTGGTCCCCACGACACTCGTGATTGCATGGAACTCCCCGAACAAGCTTTTGTGGACTACGCATCCTCGCGTACCGACGGAGCGGGAGACAAGTGGTACACTTTCAAACCCGAGCCAAACCATTACGGTGATTCATACAACCCCTCATGGAAAAATCACCCGAACCTTAGGTGGAAACAAAACCAAAACGCACAACAAACCAATTCTTCCAACCCACCTAGTCGTTTCCAATCAAGCGGTTCCAACTCGAACCGTACTTTCAACAACAATCCTTCCGGCAATGGTAGTACCAATAACTTTGAAGGATTGATGTCTCAATTTATGGCATCTCAAGAAGCTCGGATAGCTAGATTCGAATCCGAATTCAATCAACAACAAACGGAGATGACCTATAAAATTGACAACTTGTTGAAAGCTCTCAATAACCAAGTGTTATCACCTCCACATAAGGACGCTAGGAACACAAATAGCGGACCCCAAGTAAAAGACCCCTCTTCATCCAAACACGTCCACTTTGTCAACATTGTCACTATTAAACCAATTGATAGGAATGAGGATAATAGTGAACCTAAGGATGAGGATAAGAAAGTCGAGGTTGATAAGGAAGTTAGGACAAGTGAGATTGAAGAAGTAGATGATGATGAGGACTACTTCAATAGGCTACCCACTAAGGAAGAGCGCGCATATCATACAAACTTATTCGATGACCCCGAGACACCATACTTCCTAGGTAGACCAATTATAGAAATAGGCGACCCTTCTAATCTCAACATACCATGCAACATCGGACATTTGCATGTGTGGAAAGCCTACATCGACCTTAGATCACCCATAAACATCATGACTAGAGCCCACTACAACTTGATAATGAAAAATCAACTTGGGTATAGGATGTTCCCTGACAAGGGATGGATGAGTAACTTCACGGGAAGAGTTAAGGGATTACCGGTTTATGTAGGAAACTTCACCTATGTCACCGACTTTGTAATTGTAGAAGATATCCGCCCAATAGTCGATGCATCCTTAACTCAAGTGGTTTTTGGAAAACCATTTGTTGAGGTCTCTAGAATGACTTATGAACCTTCCTTAGGGATAGTTAGATTTAAGGATGAGACCGATGAAGTAAACTACCAAATGCCATATAAGATAGAACAATTCCAACACTTGTCAAATGTTGAGAAGGAGCTCAAGCAAGCGGTCTACTATAGGAATGATGAGGATAGAAATAAAGGAGTAGACTATGTTATGGAAAGGATATTCGGTTTCTACAAGGATTGTTTGAAATTAGGACCGGAATATAAAACCGGAAATGAGAATGGCCTAGGAACCGTGACCAGTGATGGAGTCACGTAATGTACGTGACTTTGAGTCTAGCTACAAGACTCGTTAATAAAGAAAAGCGCTTCTTGGGAGGCAACCCAAGCTTTATTTGCTTTGTGTGTTTATTTATTTGTTTGTTTGATTTTATTTGCTTCCGTATGTATGTTTAATTTTTATTATTATTGATTCATGTTCAAAACTAAAATTGTGAAAATGCTTTATTTTGTTTTTAACTTCGTCTTAACTACATATAAAGGTATTTTGCAAAAGATAAGTGTAAGGGAAAGTCAAATCGGTTTATTAGAACAAATGAACATGAATCATAATAATAATAATAAATTAACATACATATTAGTATTTGTTTGAGTCAAATGCTTGTATCGAGTCATAATGATGTTTTGCAGGATTTCCAGGAAGTAAGGTATAGGTTTTTCCAAAATTTTTCCGGAAACGTAACATGAGAATTCTGTCAGATCATATCTGACGGCGTCAGGAGTTACAACCTGACGGCGTCAGGTTTAATTTTCTGAAAATTTTTGAAGGTTTTGTTTTCATAAAAAGTTTTTATTAAATCTCTAACTTATAATCTCCAGGAATCTGCAAAATTATCATTCCACAAGCATTATATCCTTATATATAGAGTTTATCCCGCCGATGTTATGCAGGTTTTCGTGTTTGTTTTCTCAGGTTTAACAGGTTATTTTGGACAAGGAAATGTTTTGGATCAAGCTTATGGCGATGCACTAGTCATGAAGCTTTTACATTATCTTTGGAAGAAGATCTAACCGTGTTACTTCATTATCCACCGAGCGAATCAGGGGAGTATTTGATTTCATTCTTTTACCTTATTTACTTTTACATCTAGTTATTTGAACATTGGGGACAATGTTCATCTTAAGTGTAAGGGGGGGTAAAAGTACGATTTTAGAGAATACAATTGCGCTTGATTTTTGTTTGTTTAATAGTAGATGTGTAATAAAACTGAGATAAATACCTGTTAGGGTAATTTTAGTGCCAAATTTAAAATTTTTTACAACATTTAGGAGTGAAACTTTGGTCTTAATGAGCGTCTCATGGATAGGAGTTATATGACTAGCACAAAAACCGTACCACTAAAAAAATTTTCCACCCCAAATATGTGAGGTTCGCCCCTAGAATTGGTAGGAAAAGCATTTATGCTATGATGTGTGTACCGGTAGCACTTAGATTCTAGAACTTGCGTTAGGACCATTCCGAGGCCACAAGTGAGACTACATTCGTGTAGTTAGATTTACTACATGATAAGAGGCATTAGGATTAACCCATTGTTTTACACCTGTGTTTTTGTTATAATTACGTTGGCTACATTGGTCAAGTAATTCTCCCACACCCTTTGCGTTGTACTCATTTTTAGTACACGATACCCCTAGTACACCCCTCAGAGCCTATCTTTTCGTTTCGACCTTTAAGCATTTTACTTAAAGGAAGAATTTGTTACACCCCACTTAAATGTACACCCAAATCGCCTTAGCCTACCTTGTATGCACTTATCTTTAGTGCATTATTGTTACAACATTTGTTTAAGCCCCAAGTTAATTATCTAATTGATTACATGGTTGCTAAGTCGAGTCATATCCTTGTACATATTGTTTTGGGACGATTGGGACTCATGGGTAAAGTACTAGTGTAATGAAGTAATGGGGAAGAACATCATTTATTACCCCCATATGTGCTAAATATTTTAAAAGTACTCCAAGTGTTTTGATTATCTTAATTCGAGTCATTAGAATAGTTATTTGTAAAGTTATGTAAAAGTTCAAGTGTAAGGGGAATGCAATGCCCCTATGATGTATTATTTTGGATGGTAGGGCAAAAGTGTATGCAAAAAAAAAAAAAAAAAAAAAAAAAAAAAAAAAAAAAAAAAAAAAATTGAAAAAATCAAGAAAAATACAAAAAAAAATGAGAAAAAGAAAAGTAGAAAAAACATACGGACTACCATCCCGTTTCATTTTATGTTTGTTTTATGTTTTTGTTATTTTGTTTTTAGCTTAAGTTGAGTCGAGTCTTGGCTTAGCAACATTGTATAGTACATGTAATTGATCAAAATCTTTAACTCGCCACCAGTAAAATATCCTTTATCCAACAAAACCGTGTTTTCCTTTTCCCTACACCTAACATTATAACCCATTTAAAAGCCCTCTTTGATAGTTTATCTTAGGTGCTTACGCCTAGTGGAGGAGGTTTTCGATCCTTTCCCAAGCCTATGGTAATCTATTTGCTATGACAGGTAGTGAGAGATATTATCCGTTTTCATTTATGAGATTTATTTTAATGACACTTGAGAGATGTGAGTATCTAAACACTACTTGTGAGGTGCTAGTATGTAATCTTCGTGCTTATTATGATTAAAGTGGAACGACTATTTGTTGTAATTACTTTTATGTTAGCATTAAATGACCCCTAACTTGTATTTTGATTAGAATAAAAGCGCATTTGCTTGAGGACAAGCAAATCTCAAGTGTAAGGGTATTTGATGAAGCGAAAAGTGTACCGCTTTTAAGGGGTCATTTAAGCCCTAAATCGTATTTATTTGATCAAATATTGCCCTAAATCGTTCCTTTTGTCATTTTAGGTACTTTTGAGGAGAAATCTGGAAAAGGAGGCATTTTGGACGTTTTTGGAGCATAAAAGTGAAGAAAACGACAAAGTCTCAAAAATCGGCTGGAAGTTACCTTTGACGGCGTCAGGATTATCCCTGGACGGCGTCATGGCTTGGCAAGAAAAGGTGGATGTGAAATTTACTCATGATAAGCCAGTGAAAATTGCATGGGAATTCTGACGGCGTCACGCTTTAATCTGATCAAGGTCGTCACGTTATAATTTAAAGAGGGACGGCGTCACGTTCATAGTCTGAGGGCGTCAAGCCTTGATAGGCCAGAACGGATTTTGGAGAGCTAAAGAGGGACGGCGTCAAGAAGGTCATCCGGGAACCCTAAAAGCGGCGAGGTGACGGAGTCACACTCCATAACGTGACGCCGTCAGATCTAAAAATCTATATATAGTTTTGCAATTCTTTGTCATTAGTGTGGAACTTATTGGGGAACTTTGTGTGTGAAAACCCTAGGACGAATTTGGCAGCTCTTTCAAGGCTTTTTGCCTTGAGATCTTCCATGTTACATTGAAGATAAGTTATCAATTAATCATTCAATATGTCTATGTGTTGTTTGATTCTATCTTATTCTTGTCTTTTGTTTAACATGCTAGGCTAGATTTATCTTGTGTTTGCTTAGATCTAATGAAACCTAGCTATTGATTATTGGTTATTAGTGTGTTGTTAGTTGTATTGGATGATTGTTCATCTATGTTAGGCTTAAGAAAACTGGCTAACTTCCTATTCGATAACTTGCTTGAACGTCTTAAGAAACATGAACCAATGCGTACTAAAGGTTTTTATGGTTGTATTTAATGCACAAGCGAATTCTAGTGATCCCATGTTAGGAGCTTCCTAGCCGGCTCGACATAGGAGTGAAGTAGGAGCTTGTAGAGTTGGGGAAGTACGTACGCCACCCCACGAATGGTATTAAGGAATACACCCATCATCCACGCAACTAATACACACTAATCAACCGGTAAAAGATAGTTAGGGAGTAAGGAAATCTAAGTAAACACATTTCCCTCCACATAAGTTTTCACCAACATTTTAATTTTTGTTATTTTATTTTATTTGCATTCGTAGTAATTTGGGTTAGTTGACTAGCAACTAATTCCGCCCACTCTTTCAAACCCGAGATTTTACTTGCTTTCATAAAAATATAAAAACATAAAAAGAATCTTCTCTCACCCTTAAACCTATTAGAGTAATTTTTCATACCTAACGAACACTATTCCCTGTGGAGAACGATCAATCCCCCGTACTTACCACTACACTATACTACATCGGTCAGGTACACTGCCTGGTGGGGTTGTAAGCCTCTTGAGATCCATCGAGAGGTAAAACCTGTTGTAAGGTTGCAAAACCACGCATCACATTAAATGACCCCTTACTTGATTTTGATTAGAATAAAAGCGCATTTGCTTGAGGACAAGCAAATCTCAAGTGTAAGGGTATTTGATGAAGCGAAAAGTGTACCGCTTTTAGGGGGTCATTTAAGCCCTAAATCGTATTTATTTGATCAAATATTGCCCTAAATCGTTCCTTTTGTCATTTTAGGTACTTTGGAGAAGAAATCTGGAAAAGGAAGCATTTTGGACGTTTTTGGAGCATAAAAGTGAAGAAAACGACAAAGTCTCAAAAATATGCTGGAAAGTACATGTGACGGCGTCAAGCTCTATTGTGACGCCGTCAGCCCTTGATAAGCCAGAGAAATTTTGGAAGATTAAAGGTGGACGGCGTCAAGAAGGTCGTCAAGCCTTGATAAGCCAGGGATGATTTTGGAGGATTAAAGAGGGACGGCGTCAGGAAGACCATCCGGGAACCCTAGACACGGCGAGGTGACGGCGTCAAGATCTATAACGTGACGCCGTCAGCCACTAAGTTCTATATATAGTTTTGCAATTTTTTGTCATTAGTGTGCAACTTTGTGAGGAGAAACCCTAAGACGAATTTCTGCCATTTTTAATGGTTTTCATACCCTTGGATCTCCCATGTTTAATTGAAGATAAGTAATCATTTAATCATTCAATATGTCTATGTGTTGTTTGATTATATCTTGTTCTTGTCTTTTGATTAACATGCTAGGCTAGATTTATCTTGTGTTTGCTTAGATCTAATGAAACCTAACTATTGATTATTGGTTATTAGTGTGTTATTAATTGTATTGGATGATTGTTTATCGATGTTAGGCTTAAGAAAACTGGCTAACCTCCTATACGGTAACTTGCTTGAACGTCTTAAGAAACATGAACCAATGCGTACTAAGGTTATTATGGTTGTATTTAATGCATGAGCGAATTCTAGTGATCCCATGTTAGGAGCTTCTTAGCCGGCTCGACATAGGAGTGAAGTAGGAGCTTGTAGAGTTGGGGAAGTACGTACGCCACCCCACGATTGGTATTAAGGAATACACCCGTCATCCACGCAATTAATACACACTAATCAACCGGTAAAAGATAGTTAGGGAGTAAGGAAATCTAAGTAAACACATTTCTCCCCATATAAGTTTCACGACCTTTTCATTTTCAGTATTTTATTTTATTTGCATTTGTAGTTATCTGGGTTAGTTGGCTAGCAACTAATTCTGCCCACTCCTTCAAACCCGAGATTTTACTTGCTTTTATACAAAATATAAAAATACAAAAAGAATCTTCCCTCACCCTTAGACCTATTAGAGTAGTTTTTCAATCCTAACGACACTATTCCCCTAGAGAACGATCAATCCCCCGGTACTTGCCACTTCACTATACTACATCGGTCAGGTACACTGCCTGGTGGGGATTGCAAGCCTCTTGAGATCCCTCAAGAGGTAAAACCTGTTGTAAGGTCGCAAAACCACGCATCAAAAGGGCTCTTTCTCTTCCAATCTGCGTTTTCCCATACCTCCTAATAGTTCAACATACCATGTGTTTCAAAAAATTTAATGGTATAAAGGTATACAACTTTAGCCACAAACACATAACAAATTTAGTATACCTTGTTTGAAATGATTTTGAATTTGGACCTAGGGATTTTTTCCTTTGAACCTGTTAAAGCATAAACTTGAATAAATTAAAAATTCACACAGCTTTACATTCACCAATAAATTCAAGTTTACTTTGATTATGTATACGAAAATCATAGTATGGAAAACTAAAAAACAGAGCATACATTAGACATAACATAACAACCATTATAAAATACAAAACAACCCCATTTTACATTATAATTGGTAACAACCCCAAACATCATCATTTGTAGATCAAAAGCCTGTTACTAATTATTGTACAATGAATCATCAACTGATATGTTAAAACCTTAAAAAATATACCTTTGTTGTTATTTGGATTCATTGTTTGCGTGTTTGTGTTTGCCAGAAGAATGTGTGTTTTGATTAGGTTTTATTGATTATTGTGTGTGTTTACAAATGATCGGGTAAAGGGATTAATTGCCGGTTGACTATTGAAGTTGTGGTTTGGTTAAAACTATAACTGACGTGGCAAGAGTTGTAAAAAGAGAGAGAGAGAGAGAGAGAGAGAGAGAGAGAGAGAGAGAGAGATAGAGAGAGAGAGAGAAGCTAAAGGTGCTGACGTGACGGTGAAAACCGGCTATAGCCGATAACTAGGGATGGCAACGGTTCGGGTTCGGGGCGGGTTTTAGTGTACCCGTACCCGAACCCGTTTATAATATACTAGTACCCGCCCCATATCCCACCGGATAACCGATTAATATTATCCATCGGTTTTTCGAATTTCCCCGCGGGTATCGGTTATCCGTAATTGAATATTATATGGACAAAATTATTGGTATTAAGATTAAGTCACACTAAAATCCACCGACAAAACAAAAGAAAATTCTCTAATATATTCAAATTTTTTAAAAGTTAAAGAAAATGAATATCGTATCAAATGATTTAACGCAACGTATCGCAACGCAACGTACTCGGCACGATATTCACCAAAAAAATCAAATGCGCAAGAGTTTTCAAAAGTTAATCATTCTCATTTCCAAAAATAATCTCGTTTTAGCCTTTTAAAAGGGTTTGGTATCATCATTCATGTAACGGTAGAGAACACGGACTCACGAGTACTCACTCCAAAAAAATGTATAACCGAATAGTCGAGAAAAGTATTGACGATAACTCGAGTGGAGACGAGATGACGAAAACAAGTCAAAGAGATAACTAACAACAAACATATCAAATAAGATGAGTCGATTGGTAATCGTCGGTATTTTCCCATAATCCCATTTATTAGTACAAGGTATACTCGTTTTTTGATTTAAAACAAGTTTGGACTTACGACAAAATTAATCTTTGGAAATAACAAAATTTCGCCATGACTCTTTCATTTATCAAACGTTTCCAAGTCAAAAGACTTTATTGAAAATCAATTTCCCGAGTAATTTATAATATAACGAGTATTTATATAAACCCTAAACCCTAAACGCTAAACCAATCCGTAACTCAAACAATAACCAAACGAATAGTCCAATAAATCCAAATATGTTAGTGTACGAGTAGCATGTCTCGAATAGTCCAATAGCCCTCGTGTGTTCCGTTTTTATCCCAAATGTTACACGCAAGGTTTTCAAAATCGGGATCCTACTTAAGATCCTATGGTAAAGATCGTGATCCTATAACATCTTAAGCTTTTAAAGATCCTTTGTAAGATCTGGATCATTTTTGCTTTGCAGTATCGTAAAATCGTAAGATCCTAAGATCAGGATCAGGATCCTGACAACCATGGTCTCACGTACACTTCTAATTTCCTTACTTCGTTATTAACCAAATTTAATAACAAATATCTTTACAACTTTTAATTTAACAATTGTTTTTATTTCTTTCTTTTATTTTGTCCAAGTCGAGTCAATATCAAGTCGCAACAAATGAGTTACTATTTCCTTTCGAGTCACGGTCAAACTTTTATTCCCTCGGGTCAATAATAATGAACCCGATCCCAAATCATCCCAAACGTCACAAACAACTAGTTGAAAATATTGAGTTTGGAAGTTTATTATTCACAAAGCATGAGGTACAACTAGTTGTTGCATCAACTCATTGTACATGGAAAGTCAATACTTGGTAAAAGGAAATTGGAGACTTTTTCGTGCAACTTCAATTCACAGTTTACTTTTGGCGCGCGCCTTTGGTCCCTTTTCCCGCCTAAAGTCTTGGGAACCATTCATCTACCTCTCCAGCCTATTTATACCTATGGATTGTATACCAAAGAACACACACAAACACATATATCCCTTTCAATTCAAAGAAAACTTCAACAATGGCAGCAAATAATGGTAACTTTCAAAATGATGCAGAAGAGTACGAGTTCGTGTTAAACAACTATTTGCTGTTTGACGCAGTGTTTGATGCTTTCGGGGATGAACCCATTGCAGAATATGGGTCGTATAAGCAGGTAGATACGTGGATGAGGAGAAGAATTTTGAATTGGCTGCATACAAAATACTTTTACTGGGATGAGTTTTTGGGAGTGAATGAGGTGGAGGAGGAGGAACAAGATGAAGAGGAGGAGGAGGATCAACAGGATGCGGAGGTGGATCAAAGTGAGGTGGTGCAGCAAAATGAAGAGGATCAACAGCAAAATGTGGTTGAGCAGCAAAATATGGTGGTGCATCAAAACCAGGGGGAGCAGCAAGATGGGTTTGAAGACCCTTATGATATAGAAAAGAGGATTCGCGATCTTGAAATTATGTTTAAACGACTTGAGGAAAGGAAGAAATGGATGGAAAGCAAGGAAGAGAGCTCTGGTTCTAACAAGTTGGTGTGAAATGGAGTGAAGCAGTTTATGATGATGGTGTATTTATGTTTTTAGTATGTTTAGTATTTAGGTTGGATAATTAGATGTATGGTTGTAGCTTTTAAAAAATATCAATGAAATATTTGATGTTTAATTAATTGTTTATGGTTGCTTGTGAATGTTTGATTTAAGGAAGTCAACAAACCAAAATTTGCATAAGGGTAAGTGGTGAAAAGAATGCAGAGGGTTTATGGGCAAAAGAGGAATCGTTATCTGTGTTTCCCCTGATGTTAAAGGGGTGTTTGGTTTCTTGGATAATAGAAGTCTTTTTTAAAAATCTACACTTTAATACTTAGAAGACTATTAACACTGAAACAATAAACTGTGTTGTAATGCAAGAACAACTATATCACCAAAACTGATTAAGTGTCTTCCTTTACACTTAATCCCTTCCAAATGTATGAGTGCATTATGGTTTTAAAAGAAAATTGAGTTCATACTGCTGAGAAAAAGTTTTTGCACAAAGTTTGTACTGCTAAGCAAACGTTTGTACTGCTAGCGTAAAACTTTGTACTGTTGGGTAGCCGTTAGTACTGTTTGGGTAATAACCGTGGTTTATTTATAGACGTTGGGGTAACTTTTGTCAATTACTTCGGTTAAGGGTTTCATAATTTGGATAATTCTCTTTATTTATATAATTTATACGATTTCTTCAAACTAAAGAAACAATTTATTGAAGTCGGTCCAATCTTAACCCAACACTCTAATCAAGCATTTAATCAATTCTCATAGCAAATTTAGAGTTTTGTGATACACATAACTAGGTTGCATTCTTGGAGAAACCAGAAGGGAGTCAAGACTTCCACCAGATAATAGATTTTCTAAACACGACCCACATCAGGTATGCTCTTACAGTCAATCCTACTATCTATGTCTCTCAAATCAAACAATTTTGGCAGACTGTTACTACCAATACATTTGAGAATGGAGACAAAGAGTTAATTGCAACAGTTGATGGCAAAACAATAACTATTACTGAGTCATTTGTTAAGAGGCATCTCCATTTAGCAGATGAAAATGGTATTATTTCTTTGCCTAATACTGAAATTTTTCATCACATTTCCAGAATGAGGTATGACACATCTTCTCAAATTCTGACTTTTCAAAAAGGATGTTTTGCCCCACAATGGAGATTCTTCATACATACCATCCTTCATTGTTTAAGTCCAAAGAAAACCTCATGGGAGCAATTCAGTAGCAATATTGCAACTGCTCTCATTTGTTTAGCAACAAACAGGACTTTTAACTATTCAAAATTAATTTTTGATGGTATGGTGAAAAATATGGATAACAAATACAAGTTTCTAATGTATCCAAGGTTTACACAAACGGTTTTTAATATAAGGAAAAGTTTGCTTCTATCTAATAAAAATGTTTATCCAACTCCTTGCCTTACTCAAAAACTTTTCAGTAACATGAGCATGGCTTCTAAGGGGTTTAATGGGATAGTAGTTCCACTTTTTGAAACAATGTTGGTTCAAAATCAAAACATTCAGGGTGAAGGATCAACAAGCCCAGTTGAGTCCTGATGAACTCAAATAAGTACATTTTATTATCATCATTTATCCTATTTATTTGACTTGTTTTATTATATTATATATGAGAATCGATACATTAATGTTTACTTTAGTAATTCTCAGGTAAAAACAAGCATTATGTGAAACTTGGCGATTTTGGACTAATTATGGAGCAAAACAAGCGAGATGTCAAAAGTCTACTGAAATCCAGAAGATGCGCCGTATCTCACTCAACAGATACGACGCAATATCATACTTAGATGAAGTCGAAGACCATTTCCTGACTTTGAAGAATGCGCCGCATGCAATTCTGTCATGCGCCGCATATGAAACTTTGGTCAAAGAAGAAGATCAAGCTCGTTCTACTCCAAATACGCCGCAATATACTTCTAACATACGGCGTATCACTATCAAGATTTCACCAGTTACAATCCAAGACAACTAAAGTACATGCGCCGCATACAAAGATCAAGTTACGCCGCATCTGAAGACGGTGTACGAATATTCCAAAGTATATTAATGTTGGACCCCACGCGAAGTTAAGTCAATGCGCCGCATCTATCAACTCAATGCGCCACATCGATCCCTCAGACAGAAACTATAAATACCCCAAGGTCAAACGAATTTAAGAGACCTTTTGTATAACCCTAGAGCCGAATCCAGACGACCAAGCAGCACAAGACACACCTCAAACAAAGATACAAGAGCTGTAAGAAGGTCCTGCATGTATTCAATTCATTAAGTAGTTTTGTTTTATTGTTTTAGTACGCTTTAATTCATCAGGATTGATGGGCTTGTGTCATGTGACTACGGAAGATCATGCACTCCCCTTAATATTGTTTTCCCATTAATTAAAGTTTATATGTTGATGTCTTTGGTGACTTTTATTAGTGCATTGATAACCTCTGTGTCTAGCTGAGTCTTGCTTGGGTCGCCATGCCCCTTCCTCGCCTATTTATTCTAGCGTCTCTAGAAAAGTAGGATAGATATAAGTAATCATTAAGGGTTTACTCGCCGATAAGATTAGAGCCAACGAGAAAGGTTTAATTATATACACTTCATATAAAACTAGCAATAAAACAAGTGACAAGATATTTAATTATCAGGACAGGTCTTCTTATTGTCTCGAGTATCTATCTGTGTACGTGTATGCTAATCGCTGATTCGTGCTCATTAGTTTAGTTTTCTATTTAATTATAACCAAACTGTGCCAGTCTCTCAGGCTGAACCCCCTTGCGTTAGATTAGGTTGTATGACTAACTTAGGATATTAAAATACTGATTAGAATAACTAGATAATATGTTCCACTCTTAGTGATCGACACTCTGCTTACCATTATATTCATACTGACCGGGTACACTGCTCGTTAAGTGTGTGTGTTATTGATAAGTCGGCTAAATATAAATTTAAAACTTGTGTAGGCATTAATACTGCTAAACCGCAATGACACATCACGCGCATCAAGTCCCATCACACACCCACAGGTTCATCTGGTTTTCAATCAGCCTCACAACCAACTTCATCACCATATAGGAGTTCATCCATAGAGGAATCTGTTGTTCCTCAGCCAAATATGGGGGAAATGCCCCATGATTCACCTCTCCCAGGAGGTAACACACCTGGAAGTGATGAGGGCAGAGTGTCACTAAAGGAATTGATGGATATTTGAACCAAATTGACTCAAAGGGTGACTGGCTTGGAGAAATAACTCAAGGAGACAAAGCAGTTGTATAGTACTGCTTACAAGAAGCTCATTGAAAAAGTGAAGAAATTGCAGCCTAAATTCAAGTCACTGAAAGCAAAGAGAAAGGCAAATATTGTGGAGTACTCTACAAGCTCAGATGATGATGATTCAGATGATAACATGGATGATGATGACTCAGATGATAACATGGATGATTCTTCCAAACAGGGGAGGAAGATAGCTGATATTGATCAAAAGGTTAGGACTGTTGGTATTGCTGGTGCAGGGGTTAGTACTGGTAGGGCAGTGTATGATAGAAGGCAAAGGGCAGATAAAGGAAAGGGCATTATGATTGAAGAAGAGCCACCAAAGAAGGTGATAACGCTCAAATTGTAAATGTTTTTAAGAGCGTTATCGTGGATTTTATGCATATATATTGATCACTTTTATGAACTTATGGTACTTAATGAGGTATAATTTCTATTTTAGTTTCATGGAACTTGTCTTGTTTATTGTTTTGATTAATTATTGTTGGGTCTATATGTCGAAAGGATTCTCAATAGTGGTTGATTTCAATTCATTGTTCTTGTGTTTGTGTTTAGATCGAATAAGTTTAAATATCTTTTGGTTTTTGCAAGAGTATCATTTCTTTTATTCTACTTAAATTTTGTTTTTCATTTTAAATTTTGTTAATTTAGTACGTTGTGAATAAATAAGTACTTGTTTTTAAAATAAAAATGTTTTGAACTTTGTGGGTATGTTCACTGGAAACCCTCACGAGACTTCACTCGTCCACTCGGGCCACCGAGGGGTTTAAAAGGCTTGTTGCATACACTAAATGCAATCGTGATGCCTACGAAAGTGAGTTTTAGAATTTTACGCGTTTTTTGTAGTTTAGTTTATTTTTGCAGATTTAATAAGCTCTTGGAGATTGGATTATTTGTGATATTATACTTGGTGTGGAGATGTTTTGTTGAATGAGAAATTGATTGATCTCATAAGCTTATGCTAGCATTTGCTTAGCAC
Organism: Artemisia tridentata subsp. tridentata; assembly: GCA_021014915.2. NCBI lineage: Eukaryota > Viridiplantae > Streptophyta > Magnoliopsida > Asterales > Asteraceae > Artemisia > Artemisia tridentata. Next base: position 361,260,392 of record CP139503.1, on the reverse strand, counting down.
CTTATCATATGGAGTTCGATCGCGATTTCTTGGCCTGGGAAGTTTTGTTTCTCTTGGACTATTTATTTACTCATTTATTTTTCCCAATTTTACATGCTTTGAAGTTAATTTTTATTACATTTTGGACAATGCTTAACTTAAGTGTGGGGGGAAGTAAATAGAAAAAACGAAACTACTTTTCAAATTTATTTTTTCGGGCCAATTTAAAATTTTGTATACTTGCTTTCCCTTGTGATCTAATTGTTTTCACGCTTTTAGGATAATATATTAGAATAACTAGATCATCCCACTGGTGAAACCTGTAATTTTAAAAATTGAGATGTGTCTCGATTAATAATGCAATCCATTCTGGGATCGATAACATTTGCTAGCACATATTATAGCCCTTTCCACTAAACAGTGAGGATTTGAGCCTGTTTTATATATATAGCATACATCTTTTATGCTTGGATCTTTTGCTATGAGTGTACCGGTGATTTTATTTATTCTATAACTTGTACTTGTAAATCATTACCAGACCGCAGTAAGATTGCATTCGTGTGATAAAGAGACACCTTTAGGAATAAAACCAAATGACCTTCATTTTACATCTAATGACATATTAGCTAGCCACACTGGTTAGTTAACCACTCATATGACCCATTTGTTAGCGTCTATCTTTAACGCTAGATACCCCTAGTTAAACCCTCTGAGCCATTCCTTTCTTTTGTTACATCCATTAAAAAAGCAAAAAAAATATTTTACACTTTAAACCTTAGCCTAATCCCTTGTCAAAGTCTAAACGGTTGGTTGCCAGTTGCTTGGTATGTTGGATTGTTTTTGATGATTATTAGTTAGCCACGCTACACCATTCGTGTGTGCCATTCTGACGAAGATGAAGAGGGCCCGCTTCATATTTCGTATTTTTGTGGTGTATGCTTATGCGAAGTGTGGGGGAGATGTGATGTATGAAAGAAAGGTTGAAAAAAAAAATGAATGAATAAGTCATCGAAAAAAGAAAAAAAAAATGAATAAGGTGACAATTATAGCCAATGTGCTATATATGAAGATGAAGAAAGAAAGTTATGTGATATGTTGTTAGCCAATGAGCTAAATATGAAGAATATTATTATGGCGAATCGATGTATCGATATGTGAAAGTTCAAAGAAGAGGAAGATTGTAACTATAATCATTTACGGGTTTGCGGTTTGTTCAGTAACTAGCAACAATGGGACTTAGACTTGACTTTATTTTTTCTTTTAAAACCAATTTCATAAATACTCTCATGCCTTGTCCCTACCCTTACCAAATTACTTTATTCGTTGTTAGCTTTCTAGCATCCGGATATAGTGATGGCTTTGTGAAAATATGCAGTGCATTAATATTGTAGTGACCATCCGGTTTTTGAATAGTTGAAAAATGCGCCAGCGATCTAGTGCGTATTTAGGTGACCATCTGCTATGCAAATAACGTTGCCAGCGAACCAAGGTACAATCTAGTGACCATCCGTTGCTTAGCTAGTCAAGAATTAGTTGCTAGCGATCTATTATATTCTTGTATGAAATATTTGCACATTAGCCAGGTACCCTTAAACTTAAACCCGAATAAAAGGCCTCTTTATATGTTTACACTTTGTGCTTACGCCACGTCGGTGGAGTATTATTTCTTGTACAAGCCTATGGTAATAAACGGATCATGACTGAGCAATGAGTGTGATTTCTCTTATATATACTCCACTATCTAAATAAATGAGTGATTGAGTGAATTATACTTCGTTTCTTTTTCGTGAGGTGTTTAGAAATGTTACTCAAGCAAGAAAATCTTCATACATCTCGGTTTTCCACCATAACGCTTAAAAATGATGAATCGTATCTTGTACTTGTATTTGGTAGATTTGCATCATAACTTTTATAATCATTTTTCATGCACCATGTGGGATCTATTTTTCTTAATATTTGCTTGAGGACAAGCAAACCCTTAAGTGTTGGGGAGTTTGCGCTCATTTTCTCTTTTATTAAAAAAAATAATAAAAAAAATAAAAAAATAAAGTTTTAACGATCTGTCCAACCGTGCGAGCATCCGATTCGGTTGGGCCATTTTTGTTTTTACGAATTGTCCATCCGATCGGATGGAGATGCAAACCGATCGGATGGATGCGTCGTAAAATTTTTAAAATTTTCTTTTCGTTTTGTCATTTAGGTATGAATTTCGATTTTTCTTTTTCTAGATTTGCTTGAGGGCAAGCAAAGTTCAAGTGTGGGGGAATATGATAACGCTCAAATTGTACATGTTTTTAGGAGCGTTATCGTGGATTTTATACATATATATTGATCACTTTTATGAACTTATGGTACTTAATGAGGTATAATTTCTATTTTAGGTTCATGGAAGCTCACGACAAAGAAAACGAAGAAACGATCAATAAACGAAGATTTATGCATATACGAATTCCCGACAAAAGCGAGTCTCTTGGAATATATTCGAGAAGATAAAGTCATGAAGTTGTCACTCCAAAGACTCAAGAATAAAGCACAAGAAGGAAAACAAGGAAAGAAATGAAGAAAAGAAACAAAAACAAAGAATTATTGGAAGACTCGTTATTCCCGACACACCTTCACCATTTTGGCCATAACTTGAGCATACGAACTCGGATTTAGTTGATTCAAGCGGCCACGAAAAACTAAGAGAAAGAGCTACAACTTTGGTCTTTATCGTTTCTGGCTAGAAGGCTCCATCCGATCGGTAGGAGCCCGCATCTGATTCAGATAGAGCAAAGTTGATTTTTACGAGAGCTCTAACCGATCGGTATGGCCCCGCATCCGATCGGTTGGCTGAATCTGACTTCTCCAAGTTAATTTTAATGCTTATTTATGTATCATTAAGGCCCTAGTCCGATCATATGGTAATGACACTTGGAGGCCAAGTTGGAGCATTTATCACCCAAGACCTTGAGAGTAGTATATAAGGACCCATTTGGCTAGTGTTTTGAAGACACAATAAAAGAGTAACATATCCAACTATTCTCATCTCTTATGTAAACTCAATAACCATCTCTCTTAACCACCCCTCACCCTTTTCCAGAGGTGTTGGGGGGAATGGTTTGGTTGAAGGTCATAGGAAACAAAGAAGAATTGCATTTCATCCTATGAACTTTGGTATATTCTCTTTTAATAATATTCATGTTTGGTCTTCTTTGATTATGTTGATGATTTGATTCTTGATATGTGCCTTGTCTTATGAATGATGTCTTAATACTTGTTTGGATATTATGATAACTTGTGATATTAGGATGTTTGGATATTTGTAGTAATCTAGGAATAATTAAAGGTATTTTGGTTTTGGCGATAATTAGTTTTTATTTCTTCCTTAGAGAATTCTTGCTTATGAAAGTTGGGTACACATCAAGGTACTGTCAGTGTTACGGTGTAATAGACTATTCCATCTTGCCGGCTCGCAACCGATGTTGGGATTGTTATAAAAGCCGTAGGACTTGGGTTTGGCAACACAAATAATTAATGAATATGATAATGTATAATAATAATCCAAAGCCATAAAAAGTTTTCTACATCTTGCCGGTTCGCAGCCGATGTTGTAGACTTCTAATAAAGGCAGAGGAAAAATTCCAAGGTCATAATAGACTATCACATCTTGCCGGTTCGCAGCCGATGTTGTGATTGTTATAAAGGGCCAAGGATTAAATACGTTAATGTGCTTAATAATGTTAAAAAATGCCAAACTTCGACTCCGGGGATATCCTAATAAAAGCTTCTGTCTCTGGACTCGTAGATGAGTTGTTTCGGTCGTATATAAAAGGGATATCCTCAAAATCGTGTTAAATCAGAGACCTTGATGTGGACCTCATTTTTGTATGCAACGGTTTTCGAGGGAAGGTTTGGAAACTACTTAGCGTCTAAACTAGGTATCTTTATCGGACTAAAAATTATCAAAATGAGAATTTGAAGAAATTCATTTCTCACCAAAAATAAAATAAATAGAGGAAAATAGGAATTTGGGAACAAGAAGTAATACACAATTAACTTTCATGAGTAGTGTTGGCAATCTAACTTGTAAATAACAATGATTTCGTTTTTAAGCTTAGTTTGGGGACTCGTGAAAAATCAGGGACGACAAATTTTATCCGTATGGTCACTTCTTTATGAGTCGTGTTTCCTGCTCCGTGATCCTAAAGTTATCAATAGATAATGATTGTCAACAAAGCCGTCACATGATTATGAGAAAAATACAAAAATAGAATAAAAAGGAAAATCGGGGAGTTTTTAGAACTTTGGATTTCTTGATCTCTTTTGAAAATTTTGCTACTTCTCAAAGTTAGTAAAAAGAGATTGGAAATTTTTGGTTTCAAAAACGTGTTTTTATAACATTGCATGAGGACATTGCAATAGCTTAGTCTGGGGGAATTTTGGTATGTGCTTAAACACATACATTTTCTTGACCAAAACCGGACCCAAATAGACCAAAAACTAACCAATTATGCCAAATATATTGTGTTTTTGTGTTTTTACATATGCAGGCACGGATATCGAAGAAAAGGACAAAAATCAAGATAAACCGGGAAAACGAGCACGAGATTTGGAAGAGTGAATTACAGCCGATGCCGGGAAGTTTCTTGAAGTTTCAGATTTGGAAGAGTGGAAAAAGGCAGAAAAGGTCCTTGAAGTTTCAGATTTACAACAATGGTCCTCGGTAAAAATTAAAATCACCAAAACTACCCCAAAACTTATATAACCCGGACTTTATTAAAACCCAAAACACAAACCTTTTTATCCAAATCCAACACCAATCCAAATCCATTCCATTAAACCCAACAGCCCATCTCCTTAAAGCCCACTACCCAAGACCCGACCCAACCTCATACCCAGGTCAAAGAAGTCAAATAATAATAAATAAACACACACACACACCCGCATAATAAAAAAAACCCCAATTTACCCAGATGACACAGTAACCATGAACCCTAGTTACACGTACATCAATTTTACTACAATTAAGGGCAATAATGTCTAATCATTGGGTGCCAGAGTGTCAGAAAGCACAGAACACGCACGAATGGCTACGTGGCGGCATTTCATTGGACCGAACACCTCATAAGGGTTTGATCAGACGGCTATGATTGATGGGATGATGATCAAGGATGATCAGAGGGTTGGAAATGGATTAAAGAAGCACAAATCCCTCGGATTGCCAACATGGCAAAGGGCTAGAAGGTTCACCCTCGGCTATTAATAGGACCTTGATTCTTCAGTATTAGTAGTAGTTTAATTGTAGTGTTACTCTGTCAAATTTATTTTGTGTTTTGTAGTTTTAAATTTCTATTGTAACTTTTAAGATTTTATTAATGAAAGCTTTATTTTAGTCCTTCTTCGATTCCGTTCATTTCAAGTGTTAATTTGAAAATAGCTTATTGTTTGATAGCAGCTTATTATAAGCAAACTTATTTTATCTCAGCTTTTGAATTCAATAGTTATTCAACTTTGCTTTAGAAAATCCAAAATATATATATATATATATATATATATATATATATATATATATATATATATATATATATATATATATATATATATATATATATATATATATATATATATATATTCAAAAAATCCAAAAATAATTTAAACCACAGCTTCAATAAGCTGTTTTTCCTATAGTATAAGCTCATTCAAGCTAGTTAGCTCGCTGTGAGTGAAAGTAGAGGTTCAAATCTGTTGTTTATCTCAAAGGTCAAAAAGTCAAACAAAGTCAACATTTGGTCAAAGAAGCAATTCAGGTGATAAGCTGGTAACAAGCTGGATCTTGAATTATTTTTTGGCTTAATTAGTTAAGCCTGGGAGTTTGTAGCTTCTAAGTTCATTCCTTTAAGCCTTAATTACTTGTGAGTGTGAAATTTCATTTCTAGCTTCTAGTTGCTTATTAGAGATTAGCTTGTTGTTAGTGCTTATTGCTGGTTGATTTTTTCTTATTAGATCATAAATCGATTAGATAATCATAGTTTAGTTTAAATTGTAGCTTAAATCAGTTAGTTATTAGGATAGAATTGCTTTTTCAGTTTGAGTAGAGGTGTTTGGATTAGGGCTATTACAGGTGGTCTGCTGATCATCATCCATCCCACTGTTCATTTGCACTCTTAATAGGTTAGATTGAGTTTATTTTAAGCTATATTAGTTGCTGAGGTCAGTAGATTAAGTTGCTTGATCTTTTTTGTGGTATCTCATCAGTTGGTAAAAACATAAGCTGTCAACTTCCCTCAATAAGCTCAGGAAAAGATGAGCTTATTTAGATCCTAATTTTTGCACTTCTGAGCCCCTTAAAGTAGCTTAGGTCAGATTCTAAGAGTTGGATAGAATAGGTCTAGTATTGCACAGGTTTTGCGCCAAATTTCCCACACTGCTGTCTCAATTTGTTTTGTGCAGATGCAGCCCTATAGGCTGCTGATCTAGCTTAATTTCTAGCTTAACCATTTAAGATTTAGACCTGATTTTTAGTTTGTAGGTAGTTAGTATAGCAAGCTTTTAGTGCAACATCTGGGATTTGAGTTTCTAGCTTATTTGATAGCTTATTTAGGGACTGCTATTAGATCTCATAGCCCTTTTGAATCTGTCATAAGTAGTTGTTTATGCAGCAGCTTTTTGGGCTTATTAATGAGCTTATTTGAGCTTTCTGAGTTCATTTAAGCTTGAATTAGTCCCATGCATCATTCATGAGCTTTTGGTAATTTTTGAATAGCTTTAGCTTATTTCTAGCTTATTTCCAAAGTGCTTATTAGGCTGTTTAGCTTATTTAAGCTGTTTCAAATCCTGAACTTATTTTTCCTAGATTTCTTATTAAATTTTAGATTTACTCAAAAATTTCCAGAATTTTCCAAGTAGTTTTAATATTTTTAAATCAATTAAATAGTTTAATTTAGTTTTTAATTCATTATAAATTCATAAAAAGTAAAAAAAATATTTTTCTTTTTCCAAAAATTTTCTTTTTATATTTAGAGTTCAGGAAAACTAATTTTATATTTTTAGGTCTTAAATTTTAGAATTTCACTTTTATTTACGTTTTATAATTCGTTGCGTAACGTTTTTAAAATTCAAATTGCGTTTTTAGATTAGTATGCTTAGTATAATCGTTTCCTTAGCATAATTAGTTGTTTTTATTTCATATTTTATTATTCGTAGTGTAAAAACACCAATCATCACTCTTTCACTCACATTCACGGCACATATTCGACAACGTAACGACAACTCGAATTCGACCTTCGTTGGGACACGACCCGGGGAATACGCATTCGTTGTGTTTTCTTTGGAATAAAAAAAATACTAAATCAATGATGTTTTAATGGGAAGGCTTGGTGAACTCAGAGCAGATGAAGTGTTTTCCATTGAAGAGAAGTCAAGACAACTTGCTGAACTAATAAATTCAAGAAGAAATTCTGCTGCAGAACAAAAAGCCAAAGAAAAGAGGAGTAAACTACCTAGTCAAGCTGAGCAAAGAACCACTATGTGTCTTTACATGAGGAACATGGCTGGATACGAAAGGAAAGATTTCCAAGGTAAAAGTTTTGAGGAGATCAAGAGTGAGTTTGAAAGGGTTTACAGAAGAGTGAAAACATTTATTCCCATGGGAACAGAAGAAGCAAGTAGAACTACAAAGAGAGCAGGTATATTATTGAAGTCTGAATCTTCAAAGAAACAGAAGATTTGTGAAGTAGAAGTACCTACAGCAGAGGATTCAAAGAAGCAAAAGACTGAAGAAGATAAAGATGATCAAGCAGTTGAGGAAGAAGAAACAACAAAGGAATTAACTGATGAAAGGCTTCATCAGCATATGTTGGTTATAATCCCAGATGCATTAAATGTTGATGATTCTATTCAACCTAAACATCCAATTATTGATTTGGAGATACACACAGATACATTTGGGAAAGCTTGGAAGATAATCAGGGTAGGAGGACACTCAGAAGTTTATTAGTATTTTGAAGATATGCTGAAGATTTTTGATAGAGAAGACTTGGACAAGCTATGGAGTCTGGTTCAAGAAAGGTTCAGATCTACAGATCCTATAGAAGACAAAGACAATGAGCTATGGGTGGAATTAAAGAGGTTGTATGAACCTGATCCATAAGATATCTTATGGCAGTTTCGAGCTCATGAGTTGAGTACAACATGGAGATTGTATGATACATGTGGTGTTCACCATATATCTACAAAGAATGGAGTGCATGTCTACATGCTGATAGAAAAAGATTATCCATTAAGGGCAGCTAGCTTATTTGTTATGTTAAATGCTAAGATCAGAGTTGATGAAGACTCAAAAATGGCAAGAGAGTTACTGAGAAAGATCTTCACACAAGCAAAAAGGAAATAATGTTAGTACTGCTAGTGTAAATATTAGTACTGCCAGATTTAACTTTGTAATAACAGGTTTAACTTTGTATAGAAGATATTTGGATTTTGTAACAATTTTCTTTAATAAAACAGATAGTCTATAAGACAAATACAAAAGAAGGTATAATCGAAAAAGAATCGAAACCACCACATACAATGCATCGTAAAAATGAAACATAGAAACAAGCTACAGATAAGCTGCTAAAAATAAAATAAGCAAATAAGCTCAAAACATATAGTCTATAAGACGAATACAAAAGAAGGTATAATCGAAAAAGAATCGAAACCACCACATACAATGCAGCGTAAAAATGAAACATAGAAACAAGCTACAGATAAGCTGCTAAAAATAAAATAAGCAAATAAGCTCAAAACAGATAGTCTATAAGACGAATACAAAAGAAGGTATAATCGAAAAAGACCCAAGGGTGGGGATGGTTCAGTTGTTGGTGTTGTGAAGGGGAGGTCACAGGTTTGATACCTGTGGCTTCCTTTTTGGTATTTCCCTCCCTAAATTTTTTAAAAAGCCCCCCATTTTTTTTCAGCAAATTTCAAAATTAAAGCCCCCTATATTTTTTTTAAAAGCCCTCCATAGTTTTTTCAGCAAATTTCAAATTTCTCACATTTCTCACCAATCACAGCCACCAGTCACCATTCACAGCCACCAGTCACCATTCACCAGTCACGTCACAGCCACTAGTCACCATCCACCATTCACCAGTAACCAATCACAGTCACCACTCACTATCCACCACTCGCCGGTCCGGCCATCAACAACGGAGTGAGGTTCATTTAGATCTAAATTAGGTACTTTTTTTAATTAGGAAATCATTTTTTTTATGCAATGGTGAAATTATATTATTCTCAAAATTGTTTTTACAATTATAAAGATAGCAAATTCTGCCCAGACAGATTCCAATTAGTATGTGCTTGATGTTCGTGATCAAAGGGAATTTTGAGTACCACTACACTACCCACTGTTCATTGTAATTATACACAAATGATTTAATGCTTATATTGGTTTAATTTGTGACTTGTAGGATATATACGTTACCATTTGACCTCAACAATAGCATGGACAAGTCTTGGATGAGAACTAGTAGGACCAAGAAACAATATATTAATGGAGTAGAAGCGTTTATTAAGTATGCAGTACACAACTTGCAGAAGATGAGGAACATCGACCCACAAGGTAATTAACAACAGCTTAAGATGCCATGTCCGTGTACCTCATGTTTAAACCACATAGAGCAGAAAGTGGAGGATGTGCAGTTCCATTTATTCTACCACGGGATTGATCAAAGCTACACAAAATGGGATAAACATGGAGAAAAGGATGAGCAAGCAACAACTACCCAAATACCTGTTAATGCTACAACAGAGTTTGTTGACAACACGGATTTCGACATGGATTTTGGTTCAGAAATTCCAACAGATGGCCCAGCAACAATAGAAATGGTTAATGCTACAAAAGAAAGTTTTGATGAGGCTGACCTTGCCAAGTTTCAACAACTATTATTAGACGCGGAGAAGCCACTTTACGAAGGATGTCCTGACTTCACAAAGTTGTCCGCAATAGTTAAACTACTCAACTTGAAGGGTAAGTATGGAGTTTCTGATAAGTTCTTTACTTAATTACAAGGATTGTTAAAAAAGATGCTACCTACTGGTAATGAAATGGTTGAAAAAACTTATCAGGCCAAAAAACTAGTGAGAATGATGGGATCAGGATACCAAAAGATGCATGTATGTAGCAACAACTGCATTCTTTACTGGAAGGATAACAAGGAGTTGACTGTTTGTCCAACTTGTGGGATATCAAGATGGAAGGTGGATAATAAGACACATAAAGTGTACAAAAACATTCCGGCAAGGGTAATGTAGTACTTTCAAATTATACCAAGACTGCAACGACTCTTTAAGTTAGAAAGTATTTAAGAAGATCTAAGATGGCATGCAACAAGGAGGATAACAGATGGTGTTTTACGTCACCACGCAGATTCACAGGCATGGTGTACCATAGATGAAAAATTACCCGAAATTTCTAAAGATCCGAGAAATCTACGGCTAGGAATATCTGCTGATGGGGTTGACTTCAACTCAGGAAATAAGCATCACAGTGTATGGCCAGTTTTATTTGTCATATACAACCTTCCTCAATGGTTGTGTATGAAAAGAAAGTTTATCATGCTTTCGGTATTAATATCGTGATACCCGAGAAATGATATCGATGTATTTTTAGAACCGTTGGTTGATGATCTGCATACCTTATTCAAGAAAGGGGTTGATACATATGATGCTTCCATAAAAGAAAACTTTAATCTGCGTGCCGTTGTGTTATGGACGATAAATGATTACCCTGCACTTGGTACATTATGTGGTTGCCCATACAGTGGATTCAAAGGTTGTGTAGTATGTGAGAAAGATACACACTGTGTTAGACTTTCCGCCTCATCCAAGCAAAGTTATGCTGGACACATACGATATCTACCATACAACCATCCGTTCAGAAGGCAAACGAAGGCGTTTAATGGACAAGAAGAATTCCAGCATGCTCCAAATCCATTGACCGGGGAACAAATATACAACGAGGTACAACATATTGAAAATAAGTGGGGAAAAGGAAAACGAACAAACAATAACACCTCGAAAAACGAAGAAGATACCAGAGGCAGAGGTGGGAAGATTAAAAAGCAGAAAAGGAAAACAACAGAAGAAGAGGGTAGTTCAAGCCAAGTAAATGAAGCATATTGGAAGAAATTCAATATTTGGTATCGAAAGCTAAGGTATTGGAGGCATAATTATGTTCCGCATTGTATTAACTTCATGCATGTAGAAAAGAATGTTGGTGAGAGTCTAGTCGAAACTTTGCTGAATGTTCTTGGAAAGATAAAAGATGGAATGAATGCTCGATTGGATCTGGAAGAGTTGGGGATAAAAAAAGAGTTGTTTGCTAGGCAAGAAGCAGACAAAACAACACTACCTCCAGCAGGTTACACATTAACGAATGTTGAAAAAGACATCTTTTGTGAAACGTTATGCAACATCAGGGTACCACAAGGATATTGTTCAAATTTCTCTAGTTTGGTCAGCCTAAATGATAGGAAGCTCATTGGCCTTAAATCACATGACTATCACATGCTAATGCAAGAGTTTTTGCCCATTGTTATACGTTCAATCATGCACCCACCCACACGATATGCTATTATCAGGTTTTGCTTTTTCTTTAAATCTATTTGTAGGAAAGAAATCAGCTTGCAAGAACTAGATAAGATGCAAGAAGAACTTGTTGTGACACTGTGCCTACTCGAGAAGTTCTTTCCTCCGTCATTTTTTGATATTGTGATACACTTGACTGTGCACCTAACTAGGGAGGTAAAATTATGTGGTCCCATATGCTTTCGGTCAATGTATCCCTTCGAAAGAAGTATGAAAGTTATTAAAGGACATGTGCGAGACAAAAATAGACCAGAGGGATGCATTGCTGAGGAGACTATCGCGGAAGAAACAATAGAGTTTTTTAGCGAATATCATAAAACCATGAAAACTTTTGGTATCCCACCTGATAAACATGTAACTAATGAAAATGAGGACGGAAAGCCATTGTCGGCCGGCAAATCAAGTGAAGTTCCCGGAGAATTCTTTCAGAAAGCACATTTGTATGTAATACAGAATACAGATGAAATTCAACCGTATATCGAGTAAGTATTACTAACACATGTCTATTTCGTTGCTTAAAATGTTCTATCAAATATAATAATCAAAGACATTTATTTGTTTCAGGCGACACAAGGAAGTTTTGAAAATAAAAAACCCGGGTAAACGAATGGCATTGCTGGAGAATGAGCACAGTAAATCTTTTGCTAAGTGGTTACGCGAAGAGGTAATTACTCGTATGTTGTTTATAATTGTTTGTTTGTTGCTAAAAAGAAGTGAGTTGAGATAAAATGTGAAGTGTGTTTTATTGATAAGTCCTTAACTGGTGTTTGTGATAAGCTGTATAAACCATTAATTAGGTGTACCATTCACCCAGAAAAACTCATAGCTACAAGCTCCAAAACCAATAGTAGTAGTCTATAATAAATAAGCACTTACCAATGATCTGCCCAACAACTTTGTCAGTCATAGAGTCTATCATCATTATTGTCCCTCCTGTATATGACATTAGATAGAGGTCCACTAGCACACCATTTCATTATCCCAAACACTCCTATTCTTTAATTGTTTGTTTGTTGTTCCTACAATTTAAAGGTAATATATACTTGTAATGAAATTCAGGTTGAGAGAGAGTTAGCGATATCCAAAGATAGTGTATCAGAAACTGTGAGGTGGATATCATTTGGACCACGCGTCAGCATAGTGAAATACGAGGCATATAACATCAATGGGTATACATTTCATACGAAAAGTAATGATGGCATAGTTTACCAGAACAGTGGGGTTAGTGTTGAGGAAGTAGATCTTCACCTATCCAAAGAAGTTGCAACCACAAGAAAAACATTTTATTATGGGGTTTTACCAGAGATATGGGTACTAGATTACCGTTTCAGGCAAATTCATCTTTTTAAATGTGATTGGGTTAATCAAAAAACTGGTGGGGTCAAACGCGATACTCTTGGTTATACGTTGGTTGGCCTGAATAGTTTAGGCCACAAGGGTGATCCGTTCATATTAGCCTCACAAGCACGACAAGTGTTTTATATGAAAGACCAGGTAGATAAAAAATTGTCTGGTGTCTTTAAAACACCTACCAAGAATTACAAAGATATATATGACGAAGTCGATGAGGAGCTTAGTACAGTCATTCACGAGCACAATGATAACATATTGCCACGTGTAAGTAAACATGACTTGGGTAATGAATCACGAAATGACTACTATCGAACCGACTGTGAAGATATTGTTATACGAAAATCCAAGTGAAGCATGTCATGCTGCAAGTTAAGACTGCTAGTGTAACAGTTAAGACTGCTGGTTGAAGTTAAGACTGCTGGTGAACTTCAAAGGAAATACACCAAAGTGGTTAGTGTTGCTAGTACAAAAGTTACTATTGCTGGGCTTAAAGTTAATGCTGCTCAAGGCTAAGTGCAAGGTTACTGCTGGTATTGTTAAATTAGTACTGTTAGATGATTAGCAGTTTTAGTATTAAATAGTTGTTTGTGTAATTTAGCCTGTTGTAATGGATTTTGACTCCAAAAAGTCAAGCTTTTCTATGGAAATGAAATTTTTTGCAGTTTTCACTAGTATATCCACTTGCAGTCAAGCTTTATTGTATTTGCAGTTTCCATTTATCATGTATATGCACTTGCAGGCACTTTAGTAACATGTTACTTCATTAAAGTTGAAAATTGACTTTAGAAAGTCAAGTAACATAGTTCCTAGGGGCAAGTAACATACTACTGCATTAAACTAGATAGACTTTAAAATCCCAGCATTGTAATGGGGCAAATGAAGAGTCATGACTAATAGTCTGAACTCAATTCAGTGAATATCAAATTAGACTCAAACTAGATAGACTATAAAATCCCATATCTAACTCCTCAAAATTACATAAGTTATCAGAAATGTGTGACCATATGTATCAAATTGTGACTACACTTAAATAATGTGTGACAAAATATGACTCTATGATTTAGACACCTAAATAAATACTTCATGTGACCATATATAACATCTTGAATTTAGTCACACGAACACTCAATGTGACTAATATCAAGGTTAATGATAACTGAGTTCACTTTTTGCTATAAATAATAGTCACATGAATATTTCACGATGTGACTATTTTGAATGTATTGGTTACATATAATACCTTTATAATGTGGCCATAAACATAATTTAGATACACATTTGTGATATGGTGTGACTATTGTAAAGCCTATAGTCACATGATCGTGCTACAATTAAATGTGACTATACACATTAGGATTTGGCAGGCAAACACACACTAAACTTTAGACACACATATTAACTTACGTGACCATATGTATCGAATTTTGGTTACACTTAATCATGTATGCCTACGGTTTAGTGTGACCATATATGACATTTGGTCACACTGTTCAAGTGTGTGACATATATTTGTCACTTTTAAATGCATATCGTGACTAATGCTTCAAACTTACTTTTCAGTTGTCACACATTTCAAATTCATATGTGGCTAAATTTTCAACAAAAACTAGCAGTCACTTTTAAATAATGTGTGACAAACTTGAGTATATGATTTAACCACATACACAATTACTTCATGTGACCATATATGAATTTTGGTCACACTGTTCAATTGTGTGACATATATTTGTCACATATGTATATATATAGTGTGACTAATGTTTCAAACTTATTTGTATCTTTCACACGTCCCAAATTAAAAGTGACAAAATAATCAAAAAAAGTTTTACCAAACGAAGCAAATTGAGGTTGTGAATATATTGAGTTTGCGGGTGAAGATGTAGTGGGATTTGACAAATATGATGAGTTTGGATGCTGCGACATCCCGAGAATGTTATTGATAAAAGCATTATTTGGATATGAGATGTCTGATGTGGTCGCTTGGTCTTGACGCCACACCAGCTGGGTTTGCCGTTTTGCTGTGGATCTCTCGTGACGACACCCAAGCCTCTAAGCACCAAGTACAAAAATAATGATTTAATATTATCTTTATTGTTAATAGTACAATCAATGAATATTAATTATAAATTTGTATTTTGAAAATAAAATACAAATTGC
>CP139503.1:361187853-361245267 GCA_021014915.2 Artemisia tridentata subsp. tridentata | reverse complement strand
AGCTTTTAACATTTATTAAAATTATAATTCATAACAAATGAGCATCTAATAACGCATGTAGGGTGTGTTTGGCAAAAAGTGCTGATGCTGGTGCTGGTGCTGGTACTGGTGCTGGTGCTGGTGCTGGTGCTGGTGCTGGTGCTGGTGCTGGTGCTGGTGCTGAAAAAGATTAAAAATGTAGCTTTTTTTTTGTAGTAGTGTTTGACAAACTAGCTGTAATTATAGATTAAAATTGTAAAATGACGTAATTGGACATACAAATAATAAACCCAATATGAATAAGAATAGTAAATAAAATTATTGATATAATTCATAAATATGTAGCATTGCATGAAAATCCATGTAAAAATAGAAACAATGTTAAAATGATGTTAAATTATCATCCACGATGCGCATTCCATATTGAAGTAGCAACGTTAAAATTATGTTAAATATGTAGCATTTCATAAATATGTAGCATAGCTTGATTAACCACTTCCTCCTTCAAGCATCTTGTAAAATGTGTTATTCTTAGGCTAAAGTGTACCTGATGCCCAAATAAAATCCTAGCTACGCACACTGAGCTCATATATAGACATAAGTGGTGTAATTTAATGTACATGCTCAAGAAAGTATTAGAAACGAATAAGTTAATTCCTATTGTTTTGTCTCTTACCAATAAAGTTCATAGTCAAGAAAGTTATCATCATAAGAAACAAAACATGATTATTTCAGTGCAGTAGTTATTGGATGTTCATGTGATGACGGTAAAATATAACAATTCATGAAGTTACTCGTGTAAAATTTAATATAATAATTAATTAGGAAGGGTATCTTGGTAAATTTACAAATTATAATCTCCATGGTTTTCTGAAAAGTTCCTATGAGTAGCTTTTTTTTTTGGAGATTATTTTGCTAAAGTTTCAATAATCTTGCGCAGCCAAACGAGGCTACTTTTTAGATGAGAGCTTATTTAAAAAAAAAATAATCTTTAGCTCCCATAATCTCCGTAATAAGTTGCTGCCAAACACACCCGTATTCAATCAAAACATGCACTCGTATACCTTAAAAGTCATGTACAAATGTAGTTCTTCCATTAAACGACTTGCTTAGAAGTTGAGCCATCCAAAAATGAGTTGTTTAACGTTATATTTTACAGCTATATTTAGGCTAAACACAATGCATCGGTCGAGCTAGTCGGTCGACAACCAAACGACCGATCGTTTCCATTGTGGGGAGTCGGTCTCGACCGATTAGAAGCAAGTAAAGAAAGAAACTCGGTCTTGGTTGAGACCGAGTGCTACACCATTTTTTTTTTCTTTTTTTGCTTTTTGATCCAAATTTCTAGCACTAGTATCTTGTTTAAAGTTTAAACATGCACAATTCAAAATAAAAATGGACCGTTGCATTTTAAGTAAAAAAATAATAATAAATAAACTTTACACATTATAAATACCACTTTCAAACACACCTTTGAAACACACACTTTCAAACAACAAATCAAACAAAAAAAAATGGCTTGTAAACTTCCCCACACCGCCAAACAAATCCAAAACTTTGTCAAACAACAAGCTGAAAAAGAAGACAATGAACGCCAAGAGGCTATTGTCGAAGTGATTAAAAAGTTTGAACTCGCCAAACTACGCAAAAGACGTTTGAGAGAACGATACGTTGAGTGCAACGACATCTCGGACGACAGAAAATACGTGATCGACCAGTTTTGGTACGATGAATATCGTAAAGACGCTGCCGTTGTTGAGACGTTGTGGTCTTGTGTGAATCAGATACAGAACCAAATCTCCAACAAGATACGTTGGAGTTTTGAAGAGAATGTGGAAGCTGCTGCCGTTGAACAACAACAACAACAACAAGAAGAACAACAACCTCATCTGGAGCACTTCCAACTAAATTTGGAGGAAAATGTGCAGCAAGGTGCATCAAGTTCATCTGCACAAAGAGTTGTTGAGCAACAACCTCATCTGGATCACTTTCAGCAAGGTTATGAGGGAAATGTGCAAGCTGCTGCTGATGAATGGAACTCTGAAGATGAGCGGGAGCTGAGCAGGTTGGAAGCTAAGTTAGACGAAGAGAGGTTGGCGAGCTATGATCCTTACGACGACGGTTACAACTCCAACAACTCTCAAACATGGGATCACCCGGATTACAATTGAAGTATTAAGTTTTTAATTTAGTATTGTAATGTTTTAATTTCGTATCGTGTTGCATTTTTTATGTTTTTATTGTAATGTTTTAAGTTTTAAATTTAGTCTTGTAACGGTTGTGTTTTTATTAATGAAATTAATGTTTTATTAAGTTTGTTGTAAAAAAAAAAAAAAAAAAAAAAAATTGAACTTGGTCGCCCTCACTGTGGCACTGAATCGCCTGCAGGTCGCTGGAGAGAGAAAGCTGACGTGGCAGGAAAAATAGGAGGGATTGACCCTTTGCATTGTGTCTAGCCTTACATAAATCATATCTTTGGGATGAGAAGATAAGTCGGAGGATGATATTGTTTAATTTATTATTTTGCTCAGCTGGCTTATATTATGCGTTTATCGGATACACTTTTTAATCTACATAACATGCATGCATGGTAGAGCTCGACATATGTTGTCGATAAGTATGTACTAAATGGCAAATGATCAATTCTATAGGTATTAACTTCGTCACTTTAGAGCAAATAACGTGGTGAGGTAATGGGACTAAAAATGTGCCATGTTCATGTGAAACTAGCTTTTTAAAAGATGTGAAATGCATACAACATTTCGAACCAAATGTGGTTTTTATTCGTTTCTCTTACTAGATATAATGCCCGCGCACGCGCGGGGTTTTTTCTAATCATTTAAATAAATTATTATTTTTAATTTCGGGTTTTAATTATTATAACAGGACCTTCAAAACCATTGTACTTTGATTGAGGTATTGAATTAGGATTATTTACGAATGTAGTGGGTTTTAATATTAATTAAATTTGGAGTAGATGTTCTTACGTCAATGATTGTGCGTGAATGAATGATAAGAGATCGAGTTTGATTGATGGAGGAGGAATTTGGGAATGTTGGGACTTCAAATATTTAGTGGGAATGATACTGAATTTTAAGTTTCAGCCCAAATCTTTGAAAAACTTGCTCCACCGTTTTCAAGTTTTAATTTTTTATATTTTGACACATATATTTTTGTAAGTTTTTTATATATATAGTTTTGACACTTATATTTAGTGGGAATGATACTGAATTTTAAGTTTCAGCCCAAATCTTTGAAAAACTTGCTCCACCGTTTTCAAGTTTTAATTTTTTATATTTTGACACATATATTTTTGTAAGTTTTTATTGAATGATTACAAATCACATTCTTTTTTTTGTAGAATATGGATAAATTTAGAAGTATTTAGGCTTTTCTTATTTAATATTTAAGAAAATAATAATAATAATAATTTGATTATTACTTAATAAGGTATGATTTGATTTTTTTAAAATGTAAAAGTCCCCACTAGGGGTTTTGTTTTATTATATAAAAGATTCTCTTATTTCCGCTAGAATGTCGTATGTGGTCTATAACATGCCCGATCAGGTATCCGTTGAGTCATATACTGTATGCCACACAAATTGGGCCGATGTACACTAAGAGGACTTAAATTAAATAATTTTTTCAAGGGAGAGATATTTTTTTAGTCTAAAATAACTGGGCCTTAAAGACTGTTTTATGTTTCAAGAACATCGTTCACATCCTTCATATCCCACGTTGGTAAAAAGTTGAGGATGTATGGATAAAAGACTTTCAATCGTATTTACTTTCTATTTATTTATTTTGTTTTGAAAACCAAACTCACACACAAGTACATAACCATCTGACACAAGTACATTTGAACCCACAACAGCGCAACCTATTAGTTAAGGACATAACCATCTGACGGATAAGTTTCGACCAAAAACCCATTGATAGGTATACTCGTATTAATTGTGGCAAATGAGGGAAACCTCATCTGCATGACTGCATGATTTTGGTGAGCGATTGACTTTATACGCCATCCCACAAGACTAATTACGGTCTCGATCATTTTCTAAAGATAAATATTGTAGTATATGTTGGAATATGTGAATCATAAATCTATAAACACATAAACATAAACAACATAACATCAAAGCATACGCAGCGGATTATACAAAATCTATATACACGTAATTAATTAACTAAATTTAAAAGTGATGCGTACCTTTTGATTTCTAGCAAGAACAAGAAATCGTGCACTCCAAGAACAAGATATAAACCCTAATTAAGGGTTTAATGAATCGACCACCTACAAATCGAATTGGGAAAAATAACTCAAGCTAAAGTAAGCTTGATCTCCGTTCTTGTACACACGTATTAGTAGCGTTTCAATGTGAAAAGCTAGGTTCATGTATCACAAATAAAACATCACAACAACTAGGGTTAGATGTTCTAGATAATACATGATCGAATCCACTAATAAGGAGATAAAGGAACAAATTAATTTACATGCATATACATATGCATGCAAAAGTACACGTACCTACAGTACATGCACATGCAAGTATATGTGATTATCTCCTTTTACTGTTTTGTATGCTAATGTGTAGGAAGAGAAGAGAACCGATTGAACAATCGGTTAGGGATATATGTCAGTCGATTATATGGAGGTGTTTATATACACTCCAAACTTGCTCTCCAAGTTTGAGTCCAACACCTCCTCAAGTTTCAAAATTCGACATTCAACCCCCTCCACTTTCCTTGTTCGACCATATAAATATTTGTGATTTAATAATTAATCATAAATCATTATATTAATTATTCAAACATTGAGACTCATACATAATGTGTGCAATCCCGAAGTCTCGTGTTCGAAACTGGACATACGTATATTAATTATTATCCATAACCTCTAACAGCTCCCACTTGGATATTCATTAATATAGTAATGACATGGGTTAGTCTAGCTTAACTTTCCCAATGCCCCCAGTTTGATCCGAGTATGGTTTTCCTGGAAAAACCACGTGATGATATAATCATCATACTTATCCTTTTGTTTCTAATACCGCGTTAATATGGATATGGATCAAAGTCATTCAATAATTAACTATTCTGTTTCTCGTTATTAATAATTGATCAAGATTACCAAATCATCTGAACGTCTTCCAGATAGACTTTGGGTGTGGCCACACAAACATCTTGTCAACCCTACGAGGGGCCCAGCAGTATTATACTTCAAAACAAATTTGAAGGAACAAATCCTTTCTTGACTACGAGCATAACCCTCGAACTTTGCATCACCTCCGAAAATAGCCCTTATAACCACCAGTTACGGATAGCGTTAGACTACCTTGCAGAAAATGAGCTACATCCTCGGAGTTATCTGGTATCTCAAGTCTGAGGATAAATATTCATGATTTACTTAATGACGACGATCAATAAAGTACAATCATGTGGTTGGGATAAGTCCTATATTCAATTTATCCAATATTGAATATCATGTGATATTGGTATCTCAACCTTACAGTCCATTCTACCAATCCTCACATTTGTCTTTATTTAATGATATTCCCATATCATTAATCGACAACGGACAATTTAGAATAAATTAAATTATTCACGGATTTAAACATGCAAATACAGGATACAATATTAACAAATGATAATAAACGTTATCCGCACTTTATTTCATTAAAATAATATTGCTTAACATCCCTTATCCAAATACCAACTAGATCAATGCATGATATTTCTCATTAATGAATATGCCACAAGTCATGTTCCACATACTTGTTGACAAGGCATAAATCAACTAATTTTGATCTATCGGAATTTTGAGAATACTTATTTCAAGAATGAAATTCTTGTATGTGTGCATTCATCTATCTAGATATTGCCACATAACATTTCATAAATTGCGTGACATCCTCAATCGCGAATTTATGACAATTAAACTACCAAACCATTGTAGTTAAAGTATTCTAATTCTTAATGTATAATGCAACTATGCTCATATAGAGCATAACTAGTACACATGGTCTCCTAATAAGGATGAGCTCCCACCATGACTAGTATTGAGTGTCATCTCAATCTTACTAGCATCATTGTATCCAAACAACAATATGCTCGTTCTAAGTTCCGTAAACTTTTACTATTCATTGTGTAATATTTGATATCTTTAAATCTTACAAGATTTGTCATCTATATCAATCATGCAACAATATGCCATATGGTTCATATTTAGAATTTTGGAGCAATTCCAGGCTGAGGATGTAAATTCTAAACCATACCCATTACACTTAGCTATCTAATAATTTTCAATTAGATACTAATGTTGTCAATCATCTTGCATTCAAGCATGATACAACAAATAACATGATGTACATGAATAATCCTATCGTCAACCTTAGATTTTATTCATGTCATATCTTTTCAAAGATATGTATCTATCTAGCCTCACTAATAGATTATCATGTTTATTAGAATTAGTTATATTACCACTTATGTTTATAACAATAAACATATACTCTAAGGTTTTATTTTCTAAATTTCCACGTGAAGTTTCATTCCAAACCAAGACTTAACATTTCAACGTTAATGGAATGGTACTTCCTATATGTTATACAACATATATGAAATAAGAAAATAAATATAATGCTCCCACTAGCTTTCAGGAATATTAAGAAATATCTTATTTTAATTATAAATCAAAACTAGATTTAATAACTAAAATAAGTATATCTTCTAGATGCATGCATTAATCCATTCACAAATGATTTGCATTTTGTATACTACTAAAGATTATTTGAATTCAAATACTCCTTTCAATTACTTTTCGTCCTCGCACAAGTAATTACCCAAGAAAGAGTTTTGATATTCCATTATTAATTTCATATAAATGAAACTAATAATGACAATCATAATCTTTATATATTTAATGTGCTTAAGTGTGATTGATAATCTTTTCACATATTAAATATGTATACAAATTTGTCCATTATGATTTCTACACAAGAATTTAAATCTCTAGGATTTTCATTTCCTTTGTAGAAGTTCATCTCCATTCTATAGTGTAACTATAGAGTTCAAGATTAACTACGTTACCAACTAGTTATCTTTTTGGACTGCATCTAATTATTCATAGTATGAGTAATTTGCCAAATAAACATTTGCAATTTATTAACAGGCACACCACGATCCTGTAACTCATAACCCTCAACATATTCTACAAATATTTGAGATATCCTTGCGGATTTATGAATAAGAATTCCATCATCTTGAGATTTAACATTAACATGTTTGATCCTCATTATGATTTTGCTAGCGTATTTAGAAGATTATGTATCTTGTAATTTTATCTCATCAAGATAAAATCCTCCCACTTGCCTTTTACAATTTATAGATTAACTATAAACACTTAGCAAATAGAGCAACACAAACTTGTTCTCTTTTGGGACTTTACAAATACATATTGACAGTTCCTAACATTAATTTGTTAATAACCTACTCATCAAGTAGTCTAACAAATTCTGAACTTCAATATTAAGACTTAATGTGATTCATCACATTCCATAATAAATGGTGTCTTATTAATCTTCTAGGTTGGAGTCTAATTAAGTATATCCTATCCATACTCAATTTTTCTAACCTTGATATCTTTAGGAAGAAAAGAAGATATAGTCATCTTAATCAAACAATATAACAAGAGTTTGATTCTCCTAACTTAACATACCATAAACACTATGTATTTTATTATGATTAATATTGTAAGTCATTCTTACAATATATAAGATAAATATATATATCGTATTGGCTTACCTATTTACCAACTAAATCACTTTAATGGTCCAATAGATTTTTGATGTAGTTTTTATTATATTTTTATTTGTTTTTCCAAAGAAATATTCGTGAGAATATTTTCTCGGGTCGTTCTCCCAACGAAGGTTTGACGGCGAATTTGTCGAATCGGAGTCGTGAATATGTGAAGTGAAAAATTGACGTGAAAGATTATTATTTTTAGAATTGATTATACTATAATAAGAAAAATTAAAAACAATCTACGCTATTAAAATAAATGCACACGAGGAAAATTCAAATAAATGCAAATCCCGGGCTAATCCCGAGATTTATAAATCTATTAGCGAAATTATACTTAAAATAGAAATAAAAATAAAAATAAAATCTAAAGGACGAAAATGATTTTTAATAAAAACTGATTTTATAAAAAGAAATTTAAGAGAATAAAGTTTTATAAAAAACAAGGGACTAAAAATGCAATTTAGGAAACTTTATTTAAACTAAAACTTTTTTAAACAAAGACAAGGACTTAAATTGTAATTCCTGAAACTTTAATAAAACTTAAAAGGGTTTGAAACAAAGACAAGGACCAAATTGAACTTTTCTTAAACTTAAACAAAGCTGAAATCGAATTTAAAAGGAAGAAAAGGACTGATTTGGATTTAAATGAAACTAAGGGACAAATTTGAAAATAATGAAAGTAAAAAAAAACAAAATCGATTTTTAAACTCACACAACCAGGGTTCGAACCTGGGTGACTACTAATTTTACTACACTAATTTTTTTAGTTTTTCTTCTTTTAAAACTTCAACTAACAATTAACAAAACTAATTTTTAGAAAACAAAATAAACTCAAAAGAACTTAGATTAAGCTGTAACAACAGCTTGACCACAAAGCAGCTGATGTTTATATATTCTATTAAGATCAGTCCAATTATGCTCAAAAAGGTACTCAAATAAGCTGCCAAATAGACTAAGAAATCAAAACCAAAAGCAGATTCTAATAGACAGCTGGTTACTCTAATTTTTGCCCTTAACTGAACCTCAAACTTTGCTGTGATAAAAATCCTAAAAAGCTTCTTTCAAATAGCTTCTAATAATAAGAATGGCTTAAATCCGAATGTATTTTACTCTAAGCTGATGCCCAACTTAAACTATTACAACTATACTACTTTTAAACTCAGCAAAGAAGCAATAGCAGCTAATGATAAAGAACAAACAACTATAACTACTGAATCTCATAAATCAAATCTACACTAAAATTCATCAAAAGCTTATTGAAATTTGTAAATTAGATACTTACTAACCACCCTTAGCATGAACAAAGGGTTTTCCACAGAAGCCTATCTTTAAGATAGGCTAAGCTCTTCCCGGGTTAGCTCAACTTATCAGAATTCCACAGATCGATGATTCACAACACATTTGACTTTCGTTGACTATTTGAATTTATTGTGTAAACATGAAATGAAACTTCAATAAAAACTTACACTAAGCTAGCAAGCTTATATAAGCTTTTGAAACTAGAAATCAACTTAATAAGAAGCTGATAATGTATATATATATATATATATATTTTTTATTTTTTCTTTTTTTTCTTTTTTTTTTCTCTTTTTTTTTTTTTTTTTTTTTTCTTTTCTTTTGATCAGATGTTAAAACAAGTTGAATAAACAGAAAAACTGAAGTCAAATATAACCTAAATGAGAATTCGGATAACAAATATAAACTCAAATTGAAACTTTCAACAAAGTAAATAATCTAAATACTGAAATCAATTTTGTCTAACTGAGAATTCGGATAACAAAAGTAACTTCAAAATTAAACTTGCATTAAAACTTTAAATATTACAAAACTCAAATCGAATTCAACTTAACCAGAAAAATTACAATCCGAACTAAACTAAAAATTCTAAAACTATTTTGACAGCATAACTTTGCTAAAAGAAAATTACATACGCAAATGGGAAGAACCCTCCTCTATTTATAAGCCTCAACCGAACCTTCGGGTCTTTGCCACGCTGGCGATCCGCGTGAATATGTGCTTCTTTGAGAGCCCTCCATCACCCTTAGATTACCTTGCTTCTTCAATCCACCTTTGCTAACCGTACGATCAAGGATGATGCGTGTTCGGACCAATGAGAGCCTGCCATGTGTCCCCGTATGTGCTAGTTCGCTCTGACAAGGCCTGACAAGTGTACGAAAGGACCTAATTACCCTTAATTGCGGTAATTTTTGGGAAGGGATAATTAGGGTTCATCCTTGGGAATTTGGGGATCGGGTATCTTTTGTGAGAGAGAGAGATAAGAAAAGTGAGGATTGTTTGTTTTTGTTTTTATTTTTATCTTTTGACCGGTTTGGTAGTTTTGACCGAGTGGGGTTTTAACTGAGGATAAAGGATTGGAAGGTGGGCTTGGGTTGTTAGTTAAGTTGGGCCGATCGGTGTGATAAGGTGGGTTGGGCTTAGGATATTAGGTGAGTGGTTTGTTTGTGGATTTGTTTAGGATTAATAAAGGTGTGATCCGGTTTTTGAACATAGGGTTAATGTTGAGGAATTTAAACATAGGGACTAAAAGTGTAATTTCTGGATTTTTTTTAGGGACTGATCTTGCATTTTTTCAAAGTAGAATCCAAGGGCTAATGTTGACGACTTCAGATAGATGGAGGACCTCGGACGCCTTTTTTTACCATTTTTCTTTGTTCCCGGTTCCGGTTCTGAGCCTTTTCGCATCTCGTGCTCGTTTTCTTGATTTTCTTGTGTCTTTTGTCAATTTTCACGATATCCATCCCTGCACATGCAAAAACACAAAAACACAATATCTTTTGGCATTTTGGTCGGGTTTTTGGTTATTTTGGTCCGGTTTTGGTCAAGAAAAGGGTATGTGTTTTAGCACATACCAAAATCCCCCAGACTAAGTATTGCAATGTCCTCATGCAATGTTATGAAAACTCCCCGATTTTCCTTTTATTCTATTTTTGTATTTTTCTTATTATTCAAGTGACGGTTTTTGATGACAATCATTATCTAACGATAATTTTTAGGGTCATAGAGTAGAAACACAACTCATAGAGAAGTGACCATACGGATAAAATTCGTCGTCCCCGATTTTTCACAAATCCCCAAACTAAGCTTAAAAACGAGATCATTGTCATTTACGAGTTAGATTGCCGACACTACTCAGAAAGCTAATTGTGGACTTCTCGTTCCCAAATTCCTATTTTTCCTCTATTTATTTTATTTTTGGTGAGAAATGAATTTCTTCAAATTCTCGTTTTGATAATTTTTAATCCGATAAAGATACCTAGTTTAGACGCTAAGTAGTTTCCAAACCTTCCCTCGAAAACCGTTGCATACAAAAATGAGGTCCACATCAAGGTCTCTGATTTAACACGATTTTGAGAATATCCCTTTTATTTGCGACCGAAACAACTCATCTACGAGTCCAGAGACGGAAGCCTTTATTAGGATACCTCGGAGTCGAAATTTGGCATTTTTAACATTATTAAGCACTTATTATTAATCCTTGGCCCTTTATAACAATCACAACATCGGCTGCGAACCGGCAAGATGTGATAGTCTATTATGACCTTGGAATTTTTCCTCTGCCTTTATTAGAAGTCTACAACATCGGCTGCGAACCGGCAAGATGCAGAAAACTTTTTATGGCTTTGGATTATTATTATTATTTATTCATTATATATTTTGCCAAATCCCGAGTCCTACGGCTTTTATAACAATCCCAACATCGGTTGTGAGCCGGCAAGATGGAATAGTCTATTACACCGTAACACTGACAGTACCTTGATGTGTACCCGACTTCCATAAGCAAGGATTCTCTTAAGAAGGATTAAAAACTAAATTTCGCCAAAACCAAAATAGCTTTAATTATTTATAGATTATTATTTTCGGTGAAACAAGCTGATGGGAACAAAAAGCCACAAATAACTTCGATGAGCTCTAAAGAGATCCAACTACTCCACGTTTAGCAATCTTACTTATAAACAACTCTATCATTTCTCGTTCTTCGCAAATTTAAAATCTTAAATAATCAGATCCGCGAATGCTTAGCCTTATAATCAAGCCATGCGTATATAAAGTCAAATACGGGAACTTGCAAACTCTTAAAAAGAATTCGCGTTTTCTAGCTCCTTGTGTAAAAGACTAGCACGAGCTTATAGATTATAAACGGTTAAGGGGACAAGCTAGGGCTCAACACGCCCGATCAAGTCAGAATTTTATTCCTACTCTACCCAGCGGAAAATCAACAAAAACGTCAAAACTTATTATATTTTTGCACAAAAATTTTTAAAATTTTCCTCATTTTTTGGATTTTTTTCAATTTTTGAGGAAAAAACGGGATTGCACGAGACAATAGCAAAAATGCAAGGCAAAAATCAAATCGCAAGATTACCCCCCCCCCCCCCAGACTAGAACGAGACATTGTCCTCAATGTCTTAAAGGTACGGGTTCTCCCTACAAAAATCTAAGGCCGTTTATTAATTATGCCAAAAGATAGATGTAAAACGATAAGATTTTGGATATTTGATAAGCAGCGGATGATGAAACTCGAGTAGCGTGAAGGAAACTACGAGCACGAGAGTCTTCATCATCAGCATTCCTGGACACATCACAGAAAAACAACGAAGCACAAGATATGGGAGAGGATCCCCTCCTCTTTATTAAGAAAATAGAAAGAAGATAGATGGATAAGCATGGGGTGCCTCCCACGAAGCGCTTGTTTTTGTTAATCGAGTCACATGAGCTTGACTCGACCCCGAATTTATTTGTCCTTGGGGGAGCAAGTGGAAGAGATAATCTCAATCGGACTTTCGTTCAAGATGTTTGAATAAACATTGAAGCACACGAAAGTTCCACTCCGATTGAGATACCCACGGCTTTAGAAGATGAAAGTGGTGATGCCGGGGTCAAAAACTTTTGTCTTCGTTTCCGGCTGGAAACGATAGTAAAGTTTCAAGCAGAGATGACTCCGGACAGAATGGGAGTTTTTGAATAGAAAGAAGCAGAGAGGAATCATTTTTCTCCAGAATTAAAAGTTCCTTAGATGAGGCAGGAAACTTTAAATTCGTATCAAGAGTCACTTTCATCAAAGGATGAATTTCACAATCATCGAGTAAGCCTGGCTTAAATACTTTGTCCTCACAAGAAAACTCAGCAGGGTACTCGATGGAGGACTCAATAAAGAAATCATCCTCGGAAGAATAAGGAGCTAAATCATGAGAGACAATTGAAGCATCCTCGGTTATGGTTTCAATTTTAGGGCCTTTTTCAGTAGGTTTGCCATATAAAAGATTTCTCCATTCGGTTTGATCGGCCCTAAAATCGAAGAGGTCATCATCATCATTAAGCTCGGAGTAAGAATCAGATGATGGAGCATAGTACAAAAGATCTTCAACTTCTTTATAATCAGCATGAACGTCAAAGAGATCATCATCATATGATGGAAGTGGATCATCGTGAGCGAGTTCATCGGTGAACTCCTCGTGATAAGAATCATATTTAGACGGATCCTGGTTCATTAAAGATTCCAATTTTCTTAAGTCAGATTCAAAATCAAACTCATCGTCCTCATCCCCCGGTGGGATTGGATCGATGTGAGCGAGTTCATCGGTGAACTCCTCAAGAAGAGAATCAATATAAGAAGTGGTACTGCCACTACTTTGCTCTTCTGATTTTGAATCAACAATTTGAACGGATTTAGGCGGTTTTTCCTTAACATCTTCCAGGGGAAACAATTGTTCATCAAATTTCAAAACATCTCCCCCTGGATTATTATTGGTCTCAACAATTTCCGGCGAAATTGGAGCATTAACAGACAACACCTCGAACTCTTCCCTCGAGATTTCACTTTCCTCAATCGGAGGAGAAGGATGGGAAGAGTCGGAAAGAACAGAATCAATCATCTCTACACGATAAACCGTCTCCGGAGGTGGGACAAGAGGTGTGCTCTTAGAGCTAGCATTTTCCACCTCTTCCGTTGTGGTCTCCGAATCTGATTCATCATCATCAAGAATACTCTTAGTATTTGTAGCACAACACTCAAACCATTTGCTCGATCCAGGATTAATTTTCATGGCCTTGAGTTCAGCACGTTTTTCTGACATACTCTTGACCGTGAAGCTTGAAAGGTTTGGATCAACTCTTTTAGGAGCAATTACGGGATCGGACTTTTGATCAACCGTAGCGACATTGCATTTGTCGGTTTGAGGTTTCGAGTTCGGATTGATTTGAAACGTAACTTTTTCATTATCAACTCGCAAGGTAATCTCTTCATTATAAACATCAATCAACGCTCGCCCGGTTCTTAAGAATCCTCTCCCGAGAATGAGAGGAACTCGGGGATCGGCATCAAATTCGACAATCACAAAGTCTGCCGGAAAATGGAATTTTCCCACATTAACGTAGACGTCTTCGGCTATTCCAATTGGTCGAGTAATTGATCGATCAGCGAGCTCGAGAGTCATCCGGGTCGGAGTAAGAGCGGGGAGAGATAATTTTTCCCAGACGGACTTAGGCATTAGGTTAATGCTAGCGCCAAGATCGGCCAAGGCGAAACATTGAACCATCCCCGGAAAATTGCACGGAATAAGGAACTTTCCGGGATCTCCTAGCTTTTCAGGAAGCTTTTTGAGGAGAACCGCGGAACATTGTTCATTCAACGGGGTTGTTTTTGCCATCTCAAACAATTTATCTTTGTTGCTCAGCAAATTTTTTACCATCGATGCAAACTTCGGCATTAAGAGAGCAGCATCCGCAAAGCTAATTTCGAAACTCATATCTTGAAAGATTTGATAGAATTTCTCCATCTGATGCGTATTCTTATCATGGTGCTTTTGTTCATCAAGTCGTGACGGATACGGAAGTTTTATCTTAACGGGAACCTCTTGTTCAAAATCAACTTTCCCTTTTCCTTTTGACGGTTGGACAACCGGAGGTTGGATGTCTTCGGTCCTTCCGTTATTAGTAGGAAGTGCTCGTATCCGTTGTCTCCTCGGTTTCACGGGCGACTACCTTGGGAGGAAGAGAAGAAGAGGTAGTCGGAGCCGTAGGTCCATCATAACAAACACCACTTCGTGTTGTGATCGCTTTAACGTCTCCCCTCGGGTTTGCGATCGTGTTGCTGGGTAGAGAAGTAGTACCCGAACCCGAGGGTTGATCATTTAAACGTTTCTTAATCTCACTCATTTCCTTAGTTAACAACTCTTGAGTTCTCATCAAATTTTGATTTTGAAGCATTAATTGTCGAAGAATCTCATCCGAGGGCGGCGGATTTGGAACAACATTTTGATTTTGATTAAAATTTTGCCCTCGGTTGTTGTTATTGAAACCTTGATTAGGAAAATTTCCTTGATTTTGATTCATATTTCCTTGATTAGCATTGAAATTCCCATAAAAATTCCCTTGATTCTGATTTCCTTGAAAACCCCGGTTTTGATTTTGATTTAAACCATTGTTTTGAAAACCATTATTTGCACGATTTTGATTATTGAATCCCGGTGGTGGTCCAAGGTAATTATTCGAACGGTAGCTAAGGAGATTATGGTCTCCTTGGGGTTGGTAACCGTTACCACCCTGATTTGCAGCATACACATTCTCGTGATGAAAGGCACCGGTGGCCGGACACTCATAATACGGGTGTGGACCACCACATGTTTCACAAATCTGGTTCACAACATTAATTTGTTGAGGAGTTCTTTCCTTCATTAAAAGTCCCATTTGTTTAGTAAGAGTTAAAATAGCCTCATTAGTTTTGCTATTTTGATCAAGAACATGAGCCAAAACTTCGTCATTTGATTTGCTACTAGCACTCGAGACTTGAGTTTTGCTCCTAGAAGTCCTTACTCTAGCTTTATTCTCGATGATCGTAAAAGCTTCTTGCTGGTTCCGGGTCAACAAATTTCCACCCGCAGCAGAATTGAGTGAATCTTGATCAGCATGACACAACCCATTATAGAAAGTATCAATCTGATGCAAGAGTGAAAACCCGTGATTTGGACATTTTTCCAACAACTCCTTAAATCTATCCCAAGCTTCGCTGAACGATTCATCGAAAGCTTGTTGGAATCGAAAGATTTGAGTGCGGAGATTAGAAGTTTTAGACGGAGGATAGAAATGATTCACAAACTTAGAAGCTAGATCACCCCAAGTGTAGATGGAATTTGGAGGTTCCTTTTCTAGCCAAGTCCGGGCCGCTCCTTTGAGGGAGAAAGGAAACAATTTCATTTTGATCACATCATACGGCACTTGGTTGATCTTTATTGTTTCAGTGATATCGGTGAAATTTCTGATATGAGAATGAGGATCTTCATTCTCAAATCCGTGAAATGAGATACTCGTGATGAGGTTCAATAACCCGTGATTGATTTCAAATTGATTAGCAAGTATGTCGGGAATCACAATGGCCCTTCGCACACCATTAAATGGTGTTTGAAGTTGTTCCTCCATCGGACGGAGGTCGGGGCCCGGTTGTGCTCCTTGATTAGGCCCCACCGGAGGAGCTTGATTGTCGTTCATTTCCTCAACGTTTGGGAAATGAGTACGGTGTGTGTGTCGAATTACCCTTTCGGGATTTGATAATGGAGAAATAAGATTTTGAGAAGATGAGCGGGTGTTCATACACCAAAAAGAAAACAAAAATGAAAATCAAAAATCTTTTTGTATTTTTGGTTGGGAATTATTTTTGGCTTTTTTAATATATTGAAAAACAAAATACTTTATTTTCTTTTTGGTAACCGTTACGTTAACCGTAACCGTTTCCCTTAAAACTACGCGCAGCGTGGCGGGAAGGCAAAGGTAGCTCCGAAGATGCTTAAAAACCCGCCTTCTTCAGCTCGACAATTTAATGTCAAGCTTCCTTAAACCCCGTAATTAGGTTGTAGTAATAAAGTAATCCGATAACGATTAATTACACGATTTGTTTTGTTGTTATTTGGAATGGTTTACAACCGCCCTCCTTCAACGGAAGACGGAGGATGTTTATTAATGATGAAAACACTTTAGGAAAAGTGTTTTTTAATTATTATATTTTTGTATTTTTTATTTTTTATAAAAAAACAATAACTTCCAAGGAAGGATCTTCAAATCACAAAAACAACGGACGAAATCGACGCACTCGTTTCAAGCCTTCCCCGGCAGCGGCGCCATTTTATTGATGTAGTTTTTATTATATTTTTATTTGTTTTTCCAAAGAAATATTCGTGAGAATATTTTCTCGGGTCGTTCTCCCAACGAAGGTTTGACGGCGAATTTGTCGAATCGGAGTCGTGAATATGTGAAGTGAAAAATTGACGTGAAAGATTATTATTTTTAGAATTGATTATACTATAATAAGAAAAATTAAAAACAATCTACGCTATTAAAATAAATGCACACGAGGAAAATTCAAATAAATGCAAATCCCGGGCTAATCCCGAGATTTATAAATCTATTAGCGAAATTATACTTAAAATAGAAATAAAAATAAAAATAAAATCTAAAGGACGAAAATGATTTTTAATAAAAACTGATTTTATAAAAAGAAATTTAAGAGAATAAAGTTTTATAAAAAACAAGGGACTAAAAATGCAATTTGGAAACTTTATTTAAACTAAAACTTTTTTAAACAAAGACAAGGACTTAAATTGTAATTCCTGAAACTTTAATAAAACTTAAAAGGGTTTGAAACAAAGACAAGGACCAAATTGAACTTTTCTTAAACTTAAACAAAGCTGAAATCGAATTTAAAAGGAAGAAAAGGACTGATTTGGATTTAAATGAAACTAAGGGACAAATTTGAAAATAATGAAAGTAAAAAAAAACAAAATCGATTTTTTAAACTCACACAACCAGGGTTCGAACCTGGGTGACTACTAATTTTACTACACTAATTTTTTTTGTTTTTCTTCTTTTAAAACTTCAACTAACAATTAACAAAACTAATTTTTAGAAAACAAAATAAACTCAAAAGAACTTAGATTAAGCTGTAACAACAGCTTGACCACAAAGCAGCTGATGTTTATATATTCTATTAAGATCAGTCCAATTATGCTCAAAAAGGTACTCAAATAAGCTGCCAAATAGACTAAGAAATCAAAACCAAAAGCAGATTCTAATAGACAGCTGGTTACTCTAATTTTTGCCCTTAACTGAACCTCAAACTTTGCTGTGATAAAAATCCTAAAAAGCTTCTTTCAAATAGCTTCTAATAATAAGAATGGCTTAAATCCGAATGTATTTTACTCTAAGCTGATGCCCAACTTAAACTATTACAACTATACTACTTTTAAACTTAGCAAAGAAGCAATAGCAGCTAATGATAAAGAACAAACAACTATAACTACTGAATCTCATAAATCAAATCTACACTAAAATTCATCAAAAGCTTATTGAAATTTGTAAATTAGATACTTACTAACCACCCTTAGCATGAACAAAGGGTTTTCCACAGAAGCCTATCTTTAAGATAGGCTAAGCTCTTCCCGGGTTAGCTCAACTTATCAGAATTCCACAGATCGATGATTCACAACACATTTGACTTTCGTTGACTATTTGAATTTATTGTGTAAACATGAAATGAAACTTCAATAAAAACTTACACTAAGCTAGCAAGCTTATATAAGCTTTTGAAACTAGAAATCAACTTAATAAGAAGCTGATAATGTATATATATATATATATATATTTTTTTTTTTTTCTTTTTTTTCTTTTTTTTTTTTCTTTTTTTTTTTTTTTTTTTTTTTTCTTTTCTTTTGATCAGATGTTAAAACAAGTTGAATAAACAGAAAAACTGAAGTCAAATATAACCTAAATGAGAATTCGGATAACAAATATAAACTCAAATTGAAACTTTCAACAAAGTAAATAATCTAAATACTGAAATCAATTTTGTCTAACTGAGAATTCGGATAACAAAAGTAACTTCAAAATTAAACTTGCATTAAAACTTTAAATATTACAAAACTCAAATCGAATTCAACTTAACCAGAAAAATTACAATCCGAACTAAACTAAAAATTCTAAAACTATTTTGACAGCATAACTTTGCTAAAAGAAAATTACATACGCAAATGGGAAGAACCCTCCTCTATTTATAAGCCTCAACCGAACCTTCGGGTCTTTGCCACGCTGGCGATCCGCGTGAATATGTGCTTCTTTGAGAGCCCTCCATCACCCTTAGATTACCTTGCTTCTTCAATCCACCTTTGCTAACCGTACGATCAAGGATGATGCGTGTTCGGACCAATGAGAGCCTGCCATGTGTCCCCGTATGTGCTAGTTCGCTCTGACAAGGCCTGACAAGTGTACGAAAGGACCTAATTACCCTTAATTGCGGTAATTTTTGGGAAGGGATAATTAGGGTTCATCCTTGGGAATTTGGGGATCGGGTATCTTTTGTGAGAGAGAGAGATAAGAAAAGTGAGGATTGTTTGTTTTTGTTTTTATTTTTATCTTTTGACCGGTTTGGTAGTTTTGACCGAGTGGGGTTTTAACTGAGGATAAAGGATTGGAAGGTGGGCTTGGGTTGTTAGTTAAGTTGGGCCGATCGGTGTGATAAGGTGGGTTGGGCTTAGGATATTAGGTGAGTGGTTTGTTTGTGGATTTGTTTAGGATTAATAAAGGTGTGATCCGGTTTTTGAACATAGGGTTAATGTTGAGGAATTTAAACATAGGGACTAAAAGTGTAATTTCTGGATTTTTTTTAGGGACTGATCTTGCATTTTTTCAAAGTAGAATCCAAGGGCTAATGTTGACGACTTCAGATAGATGGAGGACCTCGGACGCCTTTTTTTACCATTTTTCTTTGTTCCCGGTTCCGGTTCTGAGCCTTTTCGCATCTCGTGCTCGTTTTCTTGATTTTCTTGTGTCTTTTGTCAATTTTCACGATATCCATCCCTGCACATGCAAAAACACAAAAACACAATATCTTTTGGCATTTTGGTCGGGTTTTTGGTTATTTTGGTCCGGTTTTGGTCAAGAAAAGGGTATGTGTTTTAGCACATACCAATTTTCTAAGCCAATTGCATGCTTTATAACATAAGTACTTTTGATCAAGTCACTTTATGTCTATGTCTTACTAAGAAGACATAACTGTTATAATCCCAATTTACGTTATAAGTCATTAATCAACTCAATGACTCCTTGTATATGTCTTAATTAAAAAAACATATCAAGTTAACGTCTTACTTTATTATAAGTCTTATAGCAATCAAAAACTTCATATTTATATCTTCAATATAAACATGTATAACTAAAGTAATTATGAACACCACAACTTGGTTTCATTGGTAATTTCAAGTTAATTTATTACTTCATATATTTATGTCATTCCACGAATAAATAAACATCTAAATATGAAGTAGTATTAGATTACTTCATTTATTTATGTCATTTCAACAATACATAAATATTCACATTTGAAGTAGTCTTATTATCATATTGACACTTGTTCTAATGGTTATCTAATTTAGAGACTTGTAAATTAACATAGTTTCATTACATCAGCTGAGGCTGCTTATAATGAGAGTATGTAATTTACCTTGTCATTAATATCTAGTAATGAAAGTAGATATTAACTCCAAGTGTTCTAATATTAGAATGTGTATAAAACACATTAGAACATTAGTCTCTTACCTTACAGTCAAGAGAAACCTATAAATCATATTCTTTTATGTTGTTGCTTGCACACAATAAAGATTTCTCCCACTTGTGCATGAAAAAACATCACGTATCAGATAAACAACACGTCAATAGTTTGCTTATGTGACCAATATGATTTGTGTCATAGATATAAGTAGATATATGAACACCTTGTCTAGTAAGGAAACGTACACGACTATCCTTAATACCACAAGTGTCTATAATTGGAAAGTATTTATCTCAAGAAATTCTGGAGATAATCTGGGTTACTACCAAGATATCAAGACTTGTAGCTCCCACTGAATTAAAGATCACTACATGAACTCATTATTCAGTAATTACAACACAATGCTCCCACTGGATTTGACAACATTGTAAGTGTTGCATAACCAGTAAAAGCAAATAACGTACTGTTTACTTTCCTACACCTTTGATGAATCCCTTACGTAACATTACTAAGGTACTCAAAGAATGTTTTATACTTTGTCAATGATGGAATATCCATCAATACAATTAACTTGAAAGAATTGGGTATGCAATTTCTTCCTTAGTTAGGTCTATCATCCCCGTCATGGTATGTAGCACCTTTAAATGGTTAAAGCACAACAACTAGATCAATCATCCTAGTTTGCCTTTTACCGATTTCGTGGTAATTAGTCTAGCTTCTAATTTAATAACCCCTAACCATGCAATTTCTTAAAAAAATTGCCATGAGTTATTTCTTAGAATTTAGACAATTCTAATTTTCCTATTATACCTTTCTCATTCATGAAAAGGAATAGGATTAAGTCTTACTCTTCACACGGAGAGTATACTCGGTTTATTCTTTTCAGTAAAAATTGACTCTATCCAAAAACCCCTACGGGTGCAGATCAATTTACTACTAAAGAATGCCCCACGTTTACGGTTTTTAACGTTGCATTAAATACATTAAAAGAATTTACAAAATTCAATTTCAGTATTTTGATAATAACTTTTCAAGAAAATTAAACACCCATGGTAAAAATAACCATTTAATTTTCATTGAAAAACTGGATCCAAATTGACGTCGTTTCATCACATCAGCTTTGGCTGCTAGCAATGAAAGTACTCAATAAGGTACGGGTCTATCCCAATTGCCAATATCCAATTGCAATTCCTAGAATCTTACATATTATGCCAACATCAGTTGCAAATGTAAGCATGTTTCATCCCCAAATCTTTATGCCTTGACGCCGTTCCATCACATTCAGCTTTGGCTGCTAGTGATGAAAGTGCTCAATTAAGTTAACCAACTTAGAAAACTGTAAATTGACGTTGTTTCATCACATTCAGCTTTGGCTGCTAGCAATGAAAGTACTCAATTTACCCTTAGACAACCACCCTTTGAACATCACATTCAGCTTTGGCTGCTAGTGATGTAGGATGAAACCTTAGGTGTTTCCTCTTTAGTTGGATGGCATATTACTTAAATTTAAGGGTATAAAATTTTGATGTGTGTAATCAAAATATGTACAAAGATGTCATGCATTCATCTTTGTATCATATGTTTTCTACAAAAACCATTTACCAATTCGCAGCTTAAAATCAACAAAATTTTAATTGATGGCGTTGAGAAACTTACAACATTGCCTTAAGATGCTTCGTACTTTATCATGGTGTACTTGGTAAGTCTAATATTGACGCACAGGCGAGCGGAGAGGCAAACGTCCGCCCGAAGGCTAATTAAAAACGCGCTCCTTTCGGATGACAATTTAATGTCAAGCCTCCTTATACCCACTTTATAGTTTGTCAATATTAGGTCCGCCGCTTCGACCACTTTTGTACAGTCGCATCAATCAATTAAAAAACTTTAAGATTTAAAGCTTAAAACATTTATGTAGTAAATTATTAAATTGCTAGTCTCGCCTGGGAGCAAATTACCGTGCGAAGCGACCCACTATCGGCACATAAGACTTGGCAATAAATAATTTTCCACAAAAGTTTCATAGTTATTAGGTTCATTTATTTTTTATTCAAAAAAAAATTACCCTCTTTGATGTTTACAATCCATCATAATTAAAACACAAAGATCAAGTAATTAAAAAATAAACAAACACTTAATAACACATATATGATCATTAACAATATCATATAGCCACATGCAAACCTTTTGATAAATCCTATTAATAATTTCTATGTGAATTTTAATGTATGTAATTAATAAAACTCCCATTGGTTTTCGAGCTCATTGTGCCCAATGGACCACAGACGCCAAATAACTTGGCCGCGTAAGTTTTAATTAATTAGATACCACATTGCACATAACCAATTAATTAATATATTTAATTAGGGTCTTCCATAATTTTATATTTATCTTAAAAAAAACATGTAGCATTCAATTTTCATGACAAAATATGCATGTTTTTGTCATGAATCCCCATATTGCACTTATAATCATGAACACATATTATCAAGCCAATATTGTACGCATACTAAATTAATGACATCACAATGTACACATTAATTTTACACATAAAAGTTTACATGCAATCCTAGGGTTTCTACAATTTTTATCAAAACAACAAAATTTTTTTTTTCCTTCGATGAACAATAACTGTTGATGAACAGTAACTGCACGATGAACAGTACTGCCCGATGAACAGTAACTTCGATTATTAAAAAAATAAAGGTTTTAATAAAAAACTTAGAAACCACAAAGCATGTAAATTAATCACAAAGATTCAATTTTTATGTGCTTTTAGTAATTAATTATCATGTATAAACGGGCTCTTGATGCCACTATTGGAATATGTGAATCATAAATCTATAAACACATAAACATAAACCAGATAACATCAAAGCATACGCAGCGGATTATGCAAGATCTATATACACGTAATTAATTAACTAAATTTAAAAGTGATGCGTACCTTTTGATTCCTAGCAAGAACAAGGTATAAACCCCAATCGTGCACTCCAAGAACAAGATATAAACCCTAATTAAGGGTTTAATGAATCGACCACCTACAAATCGAATTGGGGAAAATAACTCAAGCTAAAGTAAGCTTGATCTCCGTTCTTGTACACACGTATTAGTAGCGTTTCAATGTGAAAAGCTAGGTTCATGTATCACAAATAAAACATCACAACAACTAGGGTTTGATGTTCTAGATAATACATGATCGAATCCACTAATAAGGAGATAAAGGAACAAATTAATTCACATGCATATACATATGCATGCAAAAGTACACGTACCTACAGTACATGCACATGCAAGTATATGTGATTATCTCCATTGACTGTTTTGTATGCTAGTGTGTAGGAAGAGAAGAGAACCGATTGAACAATCGCTTAGGGATATATGTCAGTCGATTATATGGAGCTATTGAGGTGTTTATATACACTCCAAATTTGCTCTCCAAGTTTGAGTCCAACACCTCCTCAAGTTCTAAAATTCGACATTCAACCCCCTCCACTTTCCTTGTTCGACCATATAAATATTTGTGATTTAATAATTAATCATAAATCATTATATTAATTATTCAAACATTGAGACTCATACATAATGTGTGCAATCCCAAAGTCTCGTGTTCGAAACTAGACATATGTATATTAATTATTATCCATAACCTCTAACAGTATATAGCCACATGTTAAAAGGGTTAATGCATAAAACGTCATTATACTTGTCACTTTTTGTCATTATATGTTGCGTACTTTTTTTTCTCAGCTTGACACCAACCATTTTAAATCAGGCTATTGTGTGTACCGCTGACTTGTTTGACCTGTTGGAGCCGGTTAAGTTAACGACCGTTTATTTTATCATTGCATCGTTAGTCTTTTATACTAACGACCGTTTGTAATTAACTAAAAATTTGATTTTCTTTAAAAGATCTCTTTTCATAGTATTTTTATACACGTTTTCGTTTGTTTTTTTGCACGTTTTCGTCTGTTTTTATACATTTTCATTAGTTTTTGCATGTTTTCATCTGTTTTTGCACGTTTTCGTTCGTTTTTGCACGTTTTCGTTCGTTTTAGCACGCTTTCGTCCAATTTTACACGTTTTTGTTTGTTTTTACACGCTTTCGTTCGTTTTAACACGTTTTTGCACAATTTCGCCTTTATTATACGTTTTTGTCCGTTTTTGCACGTTTCCGTTTGTTTTTGCATGTTTCCGTTCATTTTTGCACGTTTCCGTCCTTTTTAATACGTTTTTGCACATTTTCGTCCGTTTTTATACATTTTCGTCCGTTTTTATATATTTTCGTCCGTTTTATATATTTTCGTCCGTTTTTGCACGTTTTCGTTCGTTTTTATACGCTTTCGTCCGTTTTTACACGTTTTTGTTCGTTTTTGCACGTTTCGTCTGTTTTTACACGTTTTCGTTTCTTTTTGCACACTTTCGTCCGTTAGCACACATTTTTGTTCATTTTTGCACGCTTTCGTTCCTTTTTACACATTTTCGTTCCTTTTTACACGTTTTCGTTCGTTTTTGCACGTTTTCATCCGTTTTTACACGATTTCGTTCGTTTCTGCATATTTTCGTCTCTTTTTGCATGTGTAAAAACGAACATAAACATGTAAAAACAAAGAGAACGTGCAAAAACTAATAAAAATGTGTAAAAATGGACGAAAATGTGTAAAACAAACGAAAACGTACAAAAAGGACAAAAACGTGCAAAAACGAACGAAAACGTGTAAAATTGGACGAAAGCATGCAAAAACGAATGAAAACGTGTAAAAACAGACGAAAATGTGTAAAAACTACGTGTAAAAACGAATGAAAACGTGCAAAAACGTACGAAAACGTGTTAAAACGAACTAAGACGTGTAAAAACAAACAAAAACGTGTAAAAACAGACAAAAACATGCAAAAACTAATGAAAACGTATAAAAAGAGACGAAAACGTGCAAAAAAGAACGAAAACGTATGTATAAAAATTATATGAAAAGAGATTTTTTTAAGAAAATCAAATTTTTAGTTAATTACAAACGGTTGTTAGTATAAGGACTAACGGTGCAATAATTATATAAACGATCGTTAACTTAACCGGCTCCAACAGTTCAAGCAGGTTACCGGTACACACAATAACACGATTTAAAATGATTGGTGTGAAGTTGAGAAAAAAAATACGTAACATATACAATGACTAAAAGTAGTATGATGTCTTTTTATGCAAATAACCCCATGTTAAAAAACATCTTTTGGGCATTACCTTAGCTGCAAGAGTATAAACAACTAATCCACTATACTATGTAATAATTTTGTATGAAATTTTTTATAGAGAAGAAATACAAATGGTAGCAATTATTTGTAAATACCTATTGAAGCTCGTTCACCTTATGAAGTTATAATATGTATCATAATACGGTCCGCCGGCAAGCTCGTTCTGATCTTGGACGCAGTACATTGGAATCCTGAAGCACCACCACGAACGCTACCGCATAATACGGTTTCAATGGCCTCTTTGGTACGAGTATTATTTACCGCTTTCTTTCTGGTTATTTGCTTGCGTGCTACCAATGCTCGACTTCTAAGGGTAACTTTCTATCTCTCAAGCGAATTTCATTTAATTTTTAGATGAGGTCACTCAAAATGTATTTGTAGGAGAGTTTTATTTTGAACTTAAGGAAACATAAACATAAGTATCAGCTACCGAGTGGATTAATTTATACTTCAAAAAACATATTGTTCAAATATATAATGAAAGCATATATTGAAATATAATCAAGTAATTTTTTACCCTTTTGTATGCGGTAATTAGCATATTCGGAAAACTAAATTAACTTCCAGTGAGTTTTTATAATCATCTCTAAAAACCCTACATATATACTTTCATTTTGCAAACTAATTGCTGTATTACTAGTAGGTTTAGAGTATACTTGTACATAATCCATGTTGTTCATCATCAACTTGCATCTACACCATAAACAAATTTTCACAAACTTGTATTTGACAGTTTATTTTTTCACAACTATTTCCAAACAAAAAAGATTGTCCTAAAAATACCTTCCGTCCAAACCTCATCCCTTATCCCACCTCTTGAACTCAAATAACTAAAATTTATTGTGGTACACCAATTAGTGCATTTAAATATATTTTTATAAGGAAAATCTCTTTTAGACATTTTATCAAACATCTTATATGCACTTAATATGTTTAAAACGTCATTTTCAAAACACAGTATCTCACTCATATCATATCGAATTTGAGTGATTCAAATTTATGGTTAAAGAATGGCAAAAAAGCTACAACTTTTGTGTTTTAAGTTTTGTATAATTCAGCATTAAGTTAGAATTAGGGCCAAAGATGCCAAAATTTTTAAGAAAATCAATACCTACTTAAATTCTAAAAAGAGGGAGGAGTACTGTAAGATCCTACGAAAAACCCTTGTAGTTGATCTTAATAATTAGTGATAACCTTGTATTGTCATTTAATAAAGCCCTTTTGCCGGAAAAATTTAAACTTTTCTATTGTTGTTATTAATAGCACGATGCATTCTATATAAATATATATTGTACACACCGAAACATGAGATAATAATTCCGATGCAACAACACATTTTCATGATCGACGACAAGTGATCATACTCACCTATTTAGTACACTACACTTAACAAGAATTAATACCACCAAGTATACTTAACCAAAATTTAATTACAAACACTAGTCCTAACTCTACACTAACTACAAACCGATTGGACTCCTAATGTTCGGCCCAACAAATCCACACAACCCACCGAATTTCACAAGCCCAAATCACCACACCACTTTAATTCTAATTATTTCCTTGCTTTCTTTTAAAACCCAATCGCTACTACCCACTTTAAAA
This sequence comes from Artemisia tridentata subsp. tridentata, assembly GCA_021014915.2. Classification (NCBI taxonomy): domain Eukaryota; kingdom Viridiplantae; phylum Streptophyta; class Magnoliopsida; order Asterales; family Asteraceae; genus Artemisia; species Artemisia tridentata. The sequence goes on along the minus strand of CP139503.1, from coordinate 361,218,083 downwards.
ACCCGGTTGCATTTTTATGTCGAACATAAACTTTACCTATTTTTATATTTTGGGTACACCACCCAACTAACTACCATAATGCAAGGACACAGCTAGGAATATTAAGTATTTGCATAGTAACGAAATCCATTTTAAATGTCCTATGTTCGACTCGAACTTATAGAAATAAGTCACGAAACACAATCGAATTGCACTCTACTTTTTTCTATAATCTCCCAACTATATTACCAACTAAAATTGATATTCCAAAATGAAAGATGAACCATAAACACGATCTATAACTCGATAGCTCAAACTTGTGACAATGTTTGTAAAAACCAAATATAACACAAAACCAAAACCAACCTATTATGAATTCCGATCATTACTGCAATCTCAAATAATATTATACGAGTAGGACAAGAAGCTAGAAATGAATTTGTGACTCGCTAGTTCAAGTGATGGACAAATGTTAACATCAAGCCAAATAAGAAAACTTCCAAGAACTACAATACAAAAACCTAGCTACCACTACTCACTACACACTCAATCTAGGAAAGAATTATACAAGTGTCCCATAGTTACAGTGTCTTCAATCATAGAGTCAACTAGTCAATGCAAAGATGAAGATATTTTGCCTATAAAAACCTTCATTCGATCCCTTTCTTTTCCTATCACCTATCATTTTCTATCACAATCACAACATTCCTTAAATAGCATAAGTAACTTTCTGTCGAAGTGTTGGAAAGCAAAAGCGTTTGGAGTCAAAGCGTATAAGCCTTTCGAGCTCACTGTTTCCTTCTTGTGTCTCATTCGAACTACCGCAATCCTTCACCACCTTTGCTAAAGGTGTGGTATGAACTCTCATTCTCATTCTTTACACATATTATCACTCACACATCACTTGCATGCATCATATAATTCACACACTCGAACGTATTAAGTAGTATACATGTTTGCATGTTTCCACAGCCGCGACAAACCTCCCTTGAGGGAGATTTAGAAACCATGCACACCCTAGTACATGCTAGTAATGTCAGTACATACATCATTCCTTACTTCATACGAATGTTTAAATAAGTTATATAGTAAAGTTGGCAATTGTCATTTTGAATAATCCACTCAAGAAAATGGTAACCCTACATTTTAGAAAGCGTAACAACCAACTCGCACACTCTTCTCACGTTTAACATATGAACACTTCATGCATATCACACTAATTCAACTCGAACTCAAAATATAACCCTCACGCCAAACCAGTTAAAAAGAGATAGAAAAATATCCTAGATTTTACTAGTTAAAACTTGTTCGAACTAACCATTTCACGTTTAATTTAATTCGAAACATTTCATGCAACATTTAAATATTTTTGCACCTTTCGAAACTCTATGTGGCCTAGAACATTTTTCGTATTCTAAGATCCCACTCATAATTTCATCTCGACGCTTAAAATAAACCATTTTGAATGCTACTCGACTAGCGTAAAAGACTTAGAAAATAATTGATATCTTTCGAATCAAAACTATGCGACAAGGCTATAAAGATTAAATAAATTTTCGGATTTATAAACACAACACCTAGATATTTTGGAATAGCTCGATAGCACACCTAGCGAACTATATTTTTCATGTATCAACTTCGACCTTACAAACCCTTTTTCACATTCGAATTAAAACTTCCTATGCGACACACATTAGTGTCTAAACATTCAATTTCAGAAAATTAAACATAACCATTCGGTTGGGCCGAATCAAAGCCCAACAAGAGTTTGCGATAAATAAGCCCAACAGGCCCATGCAATATATTTTCAGAATCAGAAAATTAGCCCAAGTCTAAGCCCAAAACTATTTTCACGCCCTCACCTCTAATTATATTAACGGGCCATAAGATAAATCGCTAATAGGCCCATTGATATAAAAATAAGCCTTTTCCTGGAATAAGCACTTGAAATAAGTTAAAATAAACTTAATAAAGTTATAGAAATTTTCAGAATATTTTTCCCGTTATTTTTATGCAAAAAGGACTAAAAATGTAACGCGATCTAACTGGAAGGACCGAAACTGCCAAACTGTGAAACCTAGGGACTGAAGCTGTGAAAACAGTTTATAAAGGACTTAATTTGACATACCATTGAACTCCAAGCTCTATATGGACATATGGACAATTATTGGACTATTATTGGACTATGGACTTAACCGAGGACTAACGATGCAACGCAAGCCACAGTTAGGGTAAAAGATGTAAAATCTGGAAAGAACAAGTACTAACTGTTATAACTTGACATTCTTATTCTATTTTTCATTTTTGCACCACACTTATTTCTCATATGCATTTTTACGCATTTTGTTTGCATAATAGTTAATACTTAGTAACGTTAGAGATATTTCATGTTAATATTTCATAACAATTCATTTACTCTTTGAAGATATGATCTTACGAGAGCACGAGCACCATAATCATATATAATAACACCTTCACCTTCAACGATTAGATCGTTGTTAATCATCATCTACCATTCATACACACACACCACTAGAAGTTAGTCAGATTCTCAGTTATTTATATATTTACCAGGTTCTATATCGAAGTTGTTATAATCACCTCTGAGTTTATTTTCACCATCACCAGTAACGCTTAAGGTGAGTCATGGCCTCACTTTTTAAACTCTTTATACTTTTTAAACTCCGTGAGGGGGATACATGCTATAAACAGATCACAAGTATTTTTCTGTATGCTACCTGACTTGATATATGCCTAAGTTACCATATTGCCAAAAGACCCTTTTATCATGAGCCATTAATCACTGCGGTGAACGCGAATATAATGAATAGATCTATTAGAGGTTGACGACCTATCCCACTAATACTGTGACGGAATGCTTTTTGCTAGTCGTATTAGTCGCGATGCATTATATTTGAGAGAAATAGGAATTGGCAAATCACCTATTACACGAGGGCAAAACCTTCATCATTAATTTGATGGACACCTCCGTTTATGCGGTACTTTGTTAACGTTTGCGTGTCATGAGACTTAGGGCAATATATGAACTGCGATATCAACTTTTAAAGTGATTGTATCTTCAATACAATCTTACTTGTGAATCGAACTGCTATTTAAATTACAAACTCCATGATTTCACTCAACATTATGTTGACTTTTAAGCATGTATCTTAGGGAACTAGAGGAGCAAGGCAAGGCATGGAGCAGGCGCACCCTATCTTAAATAAATGGTGTAAAATAAAGTTGTAATTCAGTTAAATTGATGTTTCTTTGGAGAAACCTTAGCACTCTGATGTAACACTTTGTAACTGAATTTGTATTATGGACCTATGTAAATTAAAAATGCCGTCTCAGGCTGTTTTACTATGAATTTGTTTTCGATCCTCACAGTAACACCCAAATAAATCTTCCGCTGCTAGGTTTAAAATTTGGGGGTGTTACAGATTGGCTTCAGAGCTTAGGTTATAGAGAACCAAATGTTTTCAAACGTTGGACTATAACTACATTTTTCAAACAAATTAATTATACACCATGTTACCTTAAGACTCCATTCCTGCTTGCTGCCGCACTCGGTACGTTATACATTAGAATTCTCTGATGGAAGTTTCTGCATACTTGATAGTTACTGCACACAACTAGGTCATTTCATGCTTACATTACACCACTTGATGTTAGTAATTACTTATTTCACCATATAGGGATTATTACAGTACCATGTCATTCATCACCCACTTTAGTGTATCATCGGAGCCGGACTCCGAGGGATCACTAGCATCAGTCACGTCCCCCATACTTCCTGGTACTGTAGCACCAGAGATTGTGCCTAACGCAATCGAGCCCTTCATGGAGGGTGGAGCCGCCGCTATACCTTTATTGGAAGACCCCCATGTGCCAGCTTTGCCAGCACCTACGTTACCACCACATTTTGTTTATGACACCTACTCTCCTTTCTATATACCACCCCCTGACGACTTGTACTATGAGAGTCAGCAATGGCTTCCTGCTGATGATTTACCTGAGCCCCATCATGTTGCACCTCCATTACCACCTGACCATTTGCTTGACATACATACCCAGACATATCCACTACCACCTCGACAGCGGGATCCGATTCCTGCAGAGGATATTCCTTCATCGAGTAGACCTCGCATATTAGACCAGATACACCCATCCTCACCATCACTGCCTTACCCACCTGGTTTCACTCCCCCTGCTCAGACACATGATGCTTGGGAAGGATTTAGACCAGTAGTCACCCATACCCTTATACCATCTACAGTGGTGACACGACTCGAGAGTCACGGAGAGCAGATTGATTCACTTCTTCGGATGATCGACCATGTGCCATTGGATTCCCCAGGGACTATCAGTGATACTCTGCATAGGTTGGCTTCCAACAGAGCAGTGGTACAGCAGTGCTTGAGACAGATGCAGACAGACTTGGCAGATACCCGTTCCCACGCGATATCCATACGTAGAGAGGGACAGGACTTAGCTTGGGAGGCTCACCTGGCACAGCGTAGAGCTGACACATTGGAGAGACTCATGGGAGACATACAAATGGAGCATCAGGCTGAGATACAGAGACTCAGAGACCAGATCTCAGAGCTCACGAGGCGTATTGATAGACCTGAGCAGTAGACATAGTTAGCATGTTGTATAGTTTGAGACATTGTAGTCTGCCGCATGTGGCAATTAATAAAGACTCTTGTATCGTTTTGTTGTATAACTCAACTGATCAAGTTATTAATGTTGTAATGTTGGTAGTAATGTACTATATATCTGTTAACTTATGTATTATGGTTGTTCGTATGTATTGTAATTGTATCCAAACATGTCGTGATGTTACCTGTTATTATTATGATTCTCTAATTATGTAAATATTGTAAAAACCTGAACACAAATAATATGGTGATATGTAGAGGAAGTTGACAAACTTCAGTTCGTATAGTTAAATCGATTGTTCCTTAACAATCTCATATCCGTAAATGGATAAATTAAAGAGACATCGTAATTATGGAAAATATTCAATTTACACCATGATTACATTATGCATAGACTCAGCTATTCTATCCAAATTCTAAATCTGTATTCTTGTGACATTAATAGAAAATGGCACATAGCGAAAACGAAACTACCAATCCTACCGTAGCACTGACGCTTGAGGAGGTTCGAAGAATGATTGATGATGGCATCGCCGCAGCACGCGAGGCCGATGCAGCAAACCGCTCAAGCAATACTATGGGAGCAACAAATGAAAGTGAGGCATCTACACCATGTAAATGCACTTACAAGGAATTCGTAAGTTGCCAACCAACCACCTACAGAGGCGTAGAAGGAGTGACGGAATTAGCACAGTGGTTTGAATGCATGGAAACAGTATTCATGAGAAGCAACTGCGCAGAAAACAACAAGGTCACTTTTGCCACTGGAACCTTGAGGGGAGATGCACTATCTTGGTGGAATGCTACTGTCAAAATAATGGGTACTGAAGCAGCATTTCAAATCTCCGGACCGAACTGAAGAATAAAATGCTGAAAAAGTACTGTCCCCGTACAGAGGTCAGAAAGCTTGAAGATGAATTTCACCAGTTAATGGTGAAAAACAATGACGTCAGTGCATACAACCGAAAATTTCAAGAGTTATCTCTTTTGTGTCCACACATGGTACCTGACTTGGAAAAGACGTTGGAAAAATATGTGGAAGGACTACCTTCAAGTATTGAGGGAGACGTCACCGCATCACACCCACAAACCCTCGAAGCCGCATTCGTATTTGCTCAGCGAATGATGAGTCGAGTGCTTAAACGAGGTTCTAACTCCACAGTCATTGGACAAAAGAGAAACCATGATAACCATGACAGCAGCAACCGGAACAGCAACAGTTATTACAATCACAACAGGAACTACCGCAACAATGACCGAAGCAACCGCAACAGAGACTACCAGCAAAGCAGAAACGATAGACATCAACAACAAAACCGCAGACAAGAAGCCGCTAGGGCTTATGTGGCTACACCTGCTGAAGGAAAAATGTATGCTGGGACAAAACCCCAGTGTAACAAGTGCAAGATGCATCATGTCGGACCCTGCATCGCTGTTTGCGGAAATTGCCGAAAAATAGGCCATATAACCAAGGACTGCAGGGCCACAGGGGCAAACGCACACCCAATAGCAGTGAAGTGCCACGGTTGTGGTGAGACGGGTCATTATAAGAGTCATTGCCCCAGGAACTCCAACAATGTTACCCGCGGGAGGGCCTACTTACTAGGAGATGGAAACATGCCACAGAACCCCAACGTCACTACGGGTACTTTCTTACTGAATCAACATAGTGCTAAAATATTATTTGATTCTGGAGCCGATAGAAGCTTTGTATCTACTTCATTTGCTTTATTACTTAATATAGCGCCTGTAGAATTAGATACCTCATACGAAATTGAAATAGCCGATGGAAAATTGTTAAACACCAACACCGTACTCGAAAACTGCACCTTAACCCTCCAAAACAAATCATTTCCAATCAATCTCATGCCCATCCAACTTGGAAGCTTTGACGCGATCGTGGGCATGGATTGGTTATCCAAACATCATGCCCGAATCATCTGCGACGAAAAAGTTATCCAAATCCCCATAGACAATGAAACGCTCACCGTTCGTTGTGACCACTATAAAACCCAACTCAATATCATTTCGTACATCAAAACGGTAAAATACATAAACAAAGGATGTCACGCATTTTTGGTCCAAGTAACGGAAGATAAATCGAAAGAAAAAGAAAAACGACTGGAAGAAGTGCCAGTTGTAAATGAGTTTGCAGAAGTATTCCCTGAAGACTTGCCAGGTATTCCACCAATCCGGCAAGTAGAATTTCGAATCGAGTTAGTGCCTGGAGCAGCACCCGTTGCAAAAGCACCATATCGATTAGCCCCTTCCGAAATGAAGGAATTATCTGAGCAGTTGAAAGAACTGTCAGATAAAGGATTCATCCAACCCAGCTCATCACCTTGGGGAGCACCAGTCCTGTTTGTCAAAAAGAAAGACGGAACATTCCGAATGTGCATCGATTATAGAGAGTTGAACAAACTCACAGTGAAAAATCGATACCCATTACCAAGAATTGACGATCTATTTGACCAACTACAAGGATCGAGTGTTTACTCAAAAATCGATCTAAGATCAGGATACCACCAATTAAGAGTCAGAGAAGAAGACGTTCCCAAAACAGCCTTTCGAACACGATACGGACATTACGAATTCCGCGTAATGCCATTTGGTCTTACCAACGCACCAACAGTGTTCATGGATCTAATGAACCGCGTATGTAAGCCATATCTGGACAAGTTCGTAATTGTATTCATCGACGACATTCTGATCTACTCACGTAATGAAAAAGAGCATGCTGAACACTTGAGAACCATTTTGGGTTTACTCAAGCAAGAAAAACTGTATGCGAAATTTTCCAAATGTGATTTTTGGATCTCCACCGTTCAATTCTTAGGTCACATCATCAACAGTCAAGGTATTCACGTTGACCCCGCCAAGATCGAAGCAGTCAAAGGTTGGGCTTCGCCCACCACTCCAACTGAAATTCGACAATTTTTAGGACTCGCTGGTTACTATCGAAGGTTTATATAGGGTTTTTCCAAAATCGCAAAACCTTTGACAGAACTCACTCAGAAAAACAAGAAATATATCTGGGGAGAGAAACAAGAATCAGCATTTCAACTCCTAAAACAAAAACTCTGTGAAGCACCAATTCTAGCGCTACCAGACGGGAGCGACGACTTTGTAGTATACTGTGATGCATCACATCATGGTTTAGGTGCGGTACTAATGCAAAGGAACAAAGTCATCGCTTACGCTTCTCGACAACTCAAGAAGAATGAGGAAAATTATACCACTCATGATCTGGAATTAGGAGCAGTAGTATTCGCTCTTAAAATGTGGAGACATTATCTATATGGTACAAAGTGCACGGTATTCACCGATCACAAAAGTCTGCAACACATACTAGATCAGAAGGAGCTGAACATGAGACAGCGCCGATGGTTGGAACTACTCAACGACTACGATTGTGAAATTCGCTACCACCCTGGTAAAGCGAATGTCGTGGCCGACGCGTTGAGCAGAAAAGAGAGGATCAAACCTCTTAGAGTTCGATCGTTAGAAATGACAATTTATTCACCACTCCCATCTCAAATTCTCATAGCTCAATCGGAAGCTCTTCAGGAAGAAAATCGAGCTCACGAGAAAATTAAGGGCATGCTAGAAAGTGAGAACGGATTCATACGAAGAGCCGATGGAATGTTATGCTTCAAGAAAAGATGCTGGATTCCTCTCTATGGAGGTATTCGAGATTTTATCATGCATGAATCTCACAAGTCTAAATATTTCATTCATCCCGGATCCAACAAAATGTACCAAGATCTCAAACAAATTTACTGGTGGCCAAACATGAAAGCCGACATTGCAACATATGTTGGGAAGTGTTTGACTTGTTCAAGGGTCAAAGCCGAAAGTCAGAAACCATCTGGACTACTTGTACAACCTGAGATACCAGTATGGAAATGGGAAAGAATCACTATGGATTTTATTACCAAGTTACCAAGAACGTCGACCGGATATGACACCATTTGGGTTATCGTCGACCGCTTGACCAAATCAGCTCATTTTCTGCCTATCAAAGAAACTGACGAGTTGGACACACTCGCTCAGTTGTACTTCAAAGAAATCATAATCCGACATGGAGTCCCAGTCTCTATCATTTCAGACAGAGACAGTCGATTCACTTCAGGATTTTGGCTATCTTTACAGAAAGCCCTCAGTACTCAATTGGACATGAGCACCGCTTATCATCCTCAAACTGATGGACAAAGTGAAAGGACAATCCAAACCTTGGAAGATATGCTTAGAGCATGTGTGATTGACTTCGTAAAAGGTTGGGACAAACACTTACCATTGGTTGAATTCTCGTACAACAATAGTTACCAAGCAAGCCTAAAGGCTGCACCTTTTGAAGCACTTTACGGAAGAAAGTGCAGATCACCCATCTGTTGGACGGAAGTTGGTGAAATGCAGCTTACCGGACCAGAACTAATCCACGACACAACAGAGAAAATATTCAAAATCAAACATCGTCTCCAAGCCGCTCATGACAGACAAAAGAGTTATGCAGACGTGAGGAGAAAAACCCATGGAGTTTGAATTCGGAGATAGAGTTATGCTAAAAGTTTCGCCCTGGAAGGGAATAATACGCTTCGGAAAGCGTGGAAAACTCAACCCAAGGTACATTAGACCATTTAAAATCCTCGAGAGGATTGGCCCAGTTGCCTATAAGTTAGAACTTCCAGAAGAACTCAGTAGGGTACACCCTACATTCCACGTATCTCAACTTAAGAAATGCCTATCGGACGAGAATCTCGTCATTCCGCTAAAAGAAATCAAACTGGACGACAAACTTGTGTTCACAGAGGAACCCGTAGAGATAATGGATAGGGAGGTTAAGCAGCTCAAGCAAAACCGTATTCCTATTGTGAAAGTAAAATGGGACTCCAAGAGGGGACCGACATACACATGGGAACGCGAAGACCAAATTCGTGAAAAATATCCCCACCTATTCCCGTAAACCGCTCTTATTAGCTATCTTAGACTTGAATTCCGGGACGGAATTCAAATGAGGGAGGAGTACTGTAAGATCCTACGAAAAACCCTTGTAGTTGATCTTAATAATTAGTGATAACCTTGTATTGTCATTTAATAAAGCCCTTTTGCCGGAAAAATTTAAACTTTTCTATTGTTGTTATTAATAGCACGATGCATTCTATATAAATATATATTGTACACACCGAAACTTGAGATAATAATTCCGATGCAACAACACATTTTCATGATCGACGACAAGTGATCATACTCACCTATTTAGTACACTACACTTAACAAGAATTAATACCACCAAGTATACTTAACCAAAATTTAATTACAAACACTAGTCCTAACTCTACACTAACTACAAACCGATTGGACTCCTAATGTTCGGCCCAACAAATCCACACAACCCACCGAATTTCACAAGCCCAAATCACCACACCACTTTAATTCTAATTATTTCCTTGCTTTCTTTTAAAACCCAATCGCTACTACCCACTTTAAAAACCCGGTTGCATTTTTATGTCGAACATAAACTTTACCTATTTTTATATTTTGGGTACACCACCCAACTAACTACCATAATGCAAGGACACAGCTAGGAATATTAAGTATTTGCATAGTAACGAAATCCATTTTAAATGTCCTATGTTCGACTCGAACTTATAGAAATAAGTCACGAAACACAATCGAATTGCACTCTACTTTTTCCTATAATCTCCCAACTATATTACCAACTAAAATTGATATTCCAAAATGAAAGATGAACCATAAACACGATCTATAACTCGATAGCTCAAACTTGTGACAATGTTTGTAAAAACCAAATATAACACAAAACCAAAACCAACCTATTATGAATTCCGATCATTACTGCAATCTCAAATAATATTATACGAGTAGGACAAGAAGCTAGAAATGAATTTGTGACTCGCTAGTTCAAGTGATGGACAAATGTTAACATCAAGCCAAATAAGAAAACTTCCAAGAACTACAATACAAAAACCTAGCTACCACTACTCACTACACACTCAATCTAGGAAAGAATTATACAAGTGTCCCATAGTTACAGTGTCTTCAATCATAGAGTCAACTAGTCAATGCAAAGATGAAGATATTTTGCCTATAAAAACCCTTCATTCGATCTCTTTCTTTTCCTATCACCTATCATTTTCTATCACAATCACAACATTCCTTAAATAGCATAAGTAACTTTCTGTCGAAGTGTTGGAAAGCAAAATCGTTTGGAGTCAAAGCGTATAAGCCTTTCGAGCTCACTGTTTCCTTCTTGTGTCTCATTCGAACTACCGCAATCCTTCACCACCTTTGCTAAAGGTGTGGTATGAACTCTCATTCTCATTCTTTACACATATTATCACTCACACATCACTTGCATGCATCATATAATTCACACACTCGAACGTATTAAGTAGTATACATGTTTGCATGTTTCCACAGCCGCGACAAACCTCCCTTGAGGGAGATTTAGAAACCATGCACACCCTAGTACATGCTAGTAATGTCAGTACATACATCATTCCTTACTCCATACGAATGTTTAAATAAGTTATATAGTAAAGTTGGCAATTGTCATTTTGAATAATCCACTCAAGAAAATGGTAACCCTACATTTTAGAAAGCGTAACAACCAACTCGCACACTCTTCTCACGTTTAACATATGAACACTTCATGCATATCACACTAATTCAACTCGAACTCAAAATATAACCCTCACGCCAAACCAGTTAAAAAGAGATAGAAAAATATCCTAGATTTTACTAGTTAAAACTTGTTCGAACTAACCATTTCACGTTTAATTTAATTCGAAACATTTCATGCAACATTTAAATATTTTTGCACCTTTCGAAACTCTATGTGGCCTAGAACATTTTTCGTATTCTAAGATCCCACTCATAATTTCATCTCGACGCTTAAAATAAACCATTTTGAATGCTACTCGACTAGCGTAAAAGACTTAGAAAATAATTGATATCTTTCGAATCAAAACTATGCGACAAGGCTATAAAGATTAAATAAATTTTCGGATTTATAAACACAACACCTAGATATTTTGGAATAGCTCGATAGCACACCTAGCGAACTATATTTTTCATGTATCAACTTCGACCTTACAAACCCTTTTTCACATTCGAATTAAAACTTCCTATGCGACACACATTAGTGTCTAAACATTCAATTTCAGAAAATTAAACATAACCATTCGGTTGGGCCGAATCAAAGCCCAACAAGAGTTTGCGATAAATAAGCCCAACAGGCCCATGCAATATATTTTCAGAATCAGAAAATTAGCCCAAGTCTAAGCCCAAAACTATTTTCACGCCCTCACCTCTAATTATATTAACGGGCCATAAGATAAATCGCTAATAGGCCCATTGATATAAAAATAAGCCTTTTCCTGGAATAAGCACTTGAAATAAGTTAAAATAAACTTAATAAAGTTATAGAAATTTTCAGAATATTTTTCCCGTTATTTTTATGCAAAAAGGACTAAAAATGTAACGCGATCTAACTGGAAGGACCGAAACTGCCAAACTATGAAACCTAGGGACTGAAGCTATGAAAATAGTTTATAAAGGACTTAATTTGACATACCATTGAACTCCAAGCTCTATATGGACATATGGACAATTATTGGACTATTATTGGACTATGGACTTAACCGAGGACTAACGATGCAACGCAAGCCACAGTTAGGGTAAAAGATGTAAAATCTGGAAAGAACAAGTACTAACTGTTATAACTTGACATTCTTATTCTATTTTTCATTTTTGCACCACACTTATTTCTCATATGCATTTTTACGCATTTTGTTTGCATAATAGTTAATACTTAGTAACGTTAGAGATATTTCATGTTAATATTTCATAACAATTCATTTACTCTTTGAAGATATGATCTTACGAGAGCACGAGCACCATAATCATATATAATAACACCTTCACCTTCAACGATTAGATCGTTGTTAATCATCATCTACCATTCATACACACACACCACTAGAAGTTAGTCAGATTCTCAGTTATTTATATATTTACCAGGTTTGATGAACTCAAATAAGTACATTTTATTACTATCATTTATCCTATTAATTTGACTTGTTTTACTATATTATGTATGAGGATTGATACTTAATCGTTTACTTTTGTAATTCTCAGGTAAAAACAAGCATTTGGTGAAACTTAGCGATTTTGGACTAATAATGGAGCAAAACATGCATAAAGTAAAGAGTCTACTGAAATGAAGAAGATCAAGACTAATCTGCTCCAGATGCGCCGCATCTCACTCATGACATGCGCCGCATCTCTATCAAGATATCACCAGATACGATCCAAGATACAAGAGGACATGCGCCGCATCTAATCATGGAGTTACGCCGCATCTTCTGGCGGTGTACGAATATTCCTGAATATTATAATCTTGGACCCCACGCGAAGTTAAGTACATGCGCCGCATCTACTTACTAGATGCGCCGCATCTTCCCTCAGACAGAAACTATAAATACCCCAAGACCAGACGAATTTCACAGGCATTATATTAGATTCGAAGTCCGAACAGGAGAAACCTAGGACGAATTCAGTCAAGGAGGCAGCACAAGACACACCCAAATCAAAGATACAAGAGCTGTAAGAAGGTGCTGCATGTGTTTAATTCATTAAGTAGTTTTGTTTTATTGTGTTAGCAAACTTTAATTCATCAAGATTGGTGGCTTGTGTAATGTGACAACGAAAGATTGCACTCCCTTTAATACTTGCTTTCCCATCAATTAAAGTTTATATGTTGATGTCTTTGGTTACTACTTATTAGTGCATTGATAACCTCTGTGTTTATTAGTGGCTTGCGGGCATTTGACTGCGGGACATAATGTGGCTCCCACGGTTATTACTAAATTGATCACTTAGGAATAACTTTTAGACATAAGTAATCATTAAGGGTTTACTCGCCGATAAGAATAGGACCAACGAGAAAGGGTTAATTACATACACTTCATATAAAGCTATCAATAAAACAAGTGACAATCTACTTAATCATAAGGACAGCCCTCTTATTGTCTCGAGTATCTATCTGTGTACGTGTGTGCTACTTGCTGATTCGTGCCTATTGGTTTATTTTATTATTTAATTGCAAACAAACCGTGCCAGTCTCTCAGGCTGAAACCCCCTTGCGTTAGGATATTAAAATACTGATTAGAATAACGAGATAATACGTTCCACTCTTAGTGATCGACACTCTACTTACCATTATATTCATACTGACCGGGTACACTGCTCGTTAAGTGTGTGTGTTATTGATAAGTCGGCTAAATATAATTTTAAAACTTGAGTAGGCATTAAAACTGCTAAACCGCAACGACACATCACGCGCATCAAGGTTCTATATCGAAGTTGTTATAATCACCTCTGAGTTTATTTTCACCATCACCAGTAACGCTTAAGGTGAGTCATGGCCTCACTTTTTAAACTCTTTATACTTTTTAAACTCCGTGAGGGGGATATATGCTATAAACAGATCACAAGTATTTTTCTGTATGCTACCTGACTTGATATATGCCTAAGTTACCATATTGCCACAAGACCCTTTTATCATGAGCCATTAATCACTGCGGTGAACGCGAATATAATGAATAGATCTATTAGAGGTTGACGACCTATCCCACTAATACTGTGACGGAATGCTTTTTGCTAGTCGTATTAGTCGCGATGCATTATATTTGAGAGAAATAGGAATTGGCAAATCACCTATTACACGAGGGCAAAACCTTCATCATTAATTTGATGGACACCTCTGTTTATGCGGTACTTTGTTAACGTTTGCGTGTCATGAGACTTAGGGCAATATATGAACTGCGATATCAACTTTTAAACTGATTGTATCTTCAATACAATCTTACTTGTGAATCGAACTGCTATTTAAATTACAAACTCCATGATTTCACTCAACATTATGTTGACTTTTAAGCATGTATCTCAGGGAACTAGAGGAGCAAGGCAAGGCATGGAGCAGGCGCACCCTATCTTAAATAAATGGTGTAAAATAAAGTTGTAATTCAGTTAAATTGATGTTTCTTTGGAGAAACTGATGAAGCGAAAAGTGTACCGCTTTTAAGGGGTCATTTAAGCCCTAAATCGTATTTATTTGATCAAATATTGCCCTAAATCGTTCCTTTTGTCATTTTAGGTACTTTTGAGGAGAAATCTGGAAAAGGAGGCATTTTGGACGTTTTTGGAGCATAAAAGTGAAGAAAACGACAAAGTCTCAAAATCATGCTAAAAGTTACCTTTGACGGCGTCATGGCTTGGCAAGAAAAGGTGGATGTGAAATTTACTCATGATAAGCCAGAGAAAATTGCATTGGAATTCTGACGGCGTCACGCTTTAATATGATCAAGGTCGTCAAGGCTTAATTTAAAGAGGGACGGCATCACCCCTAATTCTGACGGCGTCAAGCCTTGATAAGCCAGAACGGATTTTGGAGAGCTAAAGAGGGACGGCGTCAAGAAGGTCATCCGGGAACCCTAAAAGCGGCGAGGTGACGGCGTCACACTCCATAACGTGACGCCGTCAGATCTGAAAGTCTATATATAGTTTTGCAATTTTTTGTCATTAGTGTGGAACTTAGTGTGGAACTTATTGGGGAACTTTGTGTGTGAAAACCCTAGGACGAATTTGGCAGCTTTTTCAAGGCTTTTTACCTTGAGATCTTCCATGTTACATTGAAGATAAGTTATCAATTAATCATTCAATATGTCTATGTGTTGTTTGATTCTATCTTGTTCTTGTCTTTTGTTTAACATGTTAGGCTAGATTTATCTTGTGTTTGCTTAGATCTAATGAAACCTAGCTATTGATTATTGGTTATTAGTGTGTTGTTAGTTGTATTGGATGATTGTTCATCTATGTTAGGCTTAAGAAAACTGGCTAACTTCCTATTCGGCAACTTGCTTGAACGTCTTAAGAAACATGAACCAATGCGTACTAAAGGTTTTTATGGTTGTATTTAATGCACAAGCGAATTCTAGTGATCCCATGTTAGGAGCTTCCTAGCCGGCTCGACATAGGAGTGAAGTAGGAGCTTGTAGAGTTGGGGAAGTACGTACGCCACCCCACGAATGGTATTAAGGAATACACCCGTCATCCACGCAACTAATACACACTAATCAACCGGTAAAAGATAGTTAGGGAGTAAGGAAATCTAAGTAAACACATTTCCCTCCACATAAGTTTTCACCAATCCTTTCATTTTTTGTTATTTTATTTTATTTGCATTCGTAGTAATTTGGGTTAGTTGACTAGCAACTAATTCCGCCCACTCTTTCAAACCCGAGATTTTACTTGCTTTCATAAAAATATAAAAAACACAAAAGAATAATCTCTCACCCTTAGACCTATTAGAGTAGTTTTTCATACCTAACGAACACTATTCCCTGTGGAGAACGATCAATCCCCCGTACTTACCACTACACTATACTACATCGGTCAGGTACACTGCCTGGTGGGGTTGTAAGCCTCTTGAGATCCCTCGAGAGGTAAAACCTGTTGTAAGGTTGCAAAACCACGCATCAAGTTTTTGGCGCCGTTGCCGGGGAATAGTTATTGTTTAGGTTGAATTTTTATTTTATAGGTCTACTCACTAGATTCCTTTCTAGTGAGATTTTTATTTTCTTTTTCTAGGTTTTCTTTAGTCTATCTTTTTCTTTGTGTCTTTGTTCGTAAAAGAAATTTCCATTGACTCTTCCGTTCACCATTATGGAGAACGTGAATCCACTACATAATCTACCCCTTCCACTCCAAAATGACATCTTTATGTTCCGTCGACATAATGGTGAATCTTTTTCCGATACATGGACTCGTTTCAAATACTTATTAATAAAGGTCTTTCATCATGGTCTTGACTTATTGTTTTCACTTCAAATCTTTTACACTCGTATTGATGAGGCGAAAAGTGTACCGCTTTTAAGGGGTCATTTAAGCCCGAAATCGTATTTATTTGATCAAATATTGCCCTAAATCGTTCCTTTTGTCATTTTAGGTACTTTTGAGGAGAAATCTGGAAAAGGAGGCATTTTGGACGTTTTTGGAGCATTAAAGTGAAGAAAACGGCAAAGTCTCAAGAATCGGCTAAAAGTTACTCTTGACGGCGTCACAATTAACATGGGACGGCGTCATGCCTTGGCAAGAAAAGTTGGATGTGAAATTTACTCATGACGGGCCAGTGAGTTTGCATGAGAATTCTGACGGCGTCACGCTTTAACTAAATCAAGGGCGTCACGGCTTAAATCATAAGGGGACGGCGTCACGTTCTTGATCCGACGGCGTCAAGCCTTGATAAGCCAGAATGGATTTTTGAAGAGCTAAAGAGGGACGGCGTCAAGATGGTCATCCGGGAACCCTAAAAGCGGCGAGGTGACGGCGTCACAATGCATAAGGTGACGCCGTCAGATGTCAAAGTCTATATATAGTTTTCTAATTTTTTGTCATAAGAGAGAGCTTAGTGTGTGGAATTTTGGGATAAAACCCTAAGACGATTTTAGCTACTTTTTCAGGGCTTCTTGCCTTGAGATCTTCCATGTTTCATTGAAAGATAAGTTATCAATTAATCATTCAATATGTCTATGTGTTGTTTGATTCTATCTTATGCTTGTCTTTTGTTTAACATGTTAGGCTAATTTTATCTTGTGTTTGCTTAGATCTAATGAAACCTAACTTTTGATTATTGGTTGTTAATGTGTTGTTAGTTGTATTGGATGATTGTTTATCTATGTTAGGCTTAAGAAAACTGGCTAACTTCCTATTCGGTAACTTGCTTGAACGTCTTAAGAAACATGAACCAAACGCGTACTAAAGGTTTTTATGGTTGTATTTAATGCACAAGCGAATTCTAGTGATCCCATGTTAGGAGCTTCCTAGCCGGCTCGACATAGGAGTGAAGTAGGAGCTTGTAGAGTTTGGGGAAGTAAGTACGCCACCCCACGAATGGTATTAAGGAATACACCCGTCATCCACGCGACTAATACACACTAATTAACCAGTAAAAGATAGTTAGGGAGTAAGGAAATCTAAGTAAACACATTTCTCTACACATAAGTTTCTCACCACTTTTCATTTTTGTTATTTTATTTTATTTGCATTTGTAGTAATTTGGGTTAGTTGACTAGCAACTAATTCCGCCCACTCCTTCAAAACCCGAGATTTTACTTGCTTTTATAAAATATAAAAACATAAAAAAGAATCTTCCTCAACCCTTAGACCTAATTAGAGTAGCCTTTCACACCTAACGAACACTATTCCCTGTGGAGAACGATCAATCCCCCGTACTTACCACTACACTATACTACATCGGTCAGGTACACTGCCTGGTGGGGTTGTAAGCCTCTTGAGATCCCTCGAGAGGTAAAACCTGTTGTAAGGTTGCAAAACCCACGCATCAAGTTTTTGGCGCCGTTGCCGGGGAATAGTTATTGTTTAGGGTGAATTTTTATTTCTATTAGGTCTACTCACTAGATTCCTTTCTAGTGAGATTTTTATTTTATTTTTCTAGGTTTTCTTTAGTCTATCTATTTTCTTCGTGTCTTTGTTCGTAACCATTACCGTCCGACATCATGGAAGATGGTAATATCCTTAACCCCCACAACCCACCACCACAACAACCACAACCACCTCCTAGAGCCCGTACTTTAGGAGAGTATTCCCGTCCTAGCCATCACGGCTATCGAAACACCATTGAGCTCACTCAAGGAGCCAATATCACACCCTTGCGATCCGACACCATCCGGTTGGTGCAAAGCGGATGCGCATTCCATGGACTTCGTTCTGAAGATCCTAATCAACATCTCAAGGACTTTCTTAAAATCGTTGATTCTATAGACCTTGATGTTGCCACTCGAGAGACGACCCGATTGCGTCTCTTCCAATTCTCTCTGCGGGACCAAGCTAGTCAGTGGCTAGAACGTCAACCCGCAGGATCCATCACCTCTTGGGATGATCTCACCACTCGTTTCCTTGCTCAGTTTTTCCCACCGGGAAGAACTACCAAGCTAAGGAATGATATCTTGATGTTCCAACAACGTCAAGGCGAAACTCTCTACGAGGCATGGACTCGATTCAAGGACTTACTCCAAAAAGTCCCTCACCATGGCATAGAACTTTGGCTCCAAGTCCAAATCTTCTATGACCATATCAATCTCTCCACAAGGCAAACCATTGACCAATCGGCCGGTGGCAAGCTACGTGATCTAAGTGCGGAACAATCATGGGCTCTCCTAGAGGATCTTGCTCTTTATGACAACGAAAGTTGGAGTGATCCCCGTGATTTGAATAAAACGGTCAAGGCAATATCTTTGCCTTTGAACAATTCAAGCACTTCCGACCGTAGGATCGTAGAACTTGAAGACCAAGTCAAGTTTCTCATGAAATCCTACGAGGCTCCTAAACCTTCAAGCCAAGTGAACAAAATCACTTCTTCATGTGAATTATGTAGTGGTCCCCACGACACTCGTGATTGCATGGAACTCCCCGAACAAGCTTTTGTGGACTACGCATCCTCGCGTACCGACGGAGCGGGAGACAAGTGGTACACTTTCAAGCCCGAGCCAAACCATTATGGTGATTCATACAACCCCTCATGGAAAAATCACCCGAACCTTAGGTGGAAACAAAACCAAAACTCACAACAAATCAATTCTTCCAACCCACCTAATCGTTTCCAATCAAGCGGTTCCAACTCGAACCGTACTTTCAACAACAATCCTTCCGGCAATGGTAGTACCAATAACTTTGAAGGATTGATGTCTCAATTTATGGCATCTCAAGAAGCTCGTTTAGCCAAGTTTGAAGCCGATTTCAAACAAAAACAAAGCGAGATGACCGACAAGATTGACACCTTGTTGAAAGCCCTCAATGACCGAGAAATGGGAGCACTCCCTAGCAACACGGTCAAGAACCCGAAACTAAACGTCAACGCTATTTCATCGGTTTCGTCCCCTAGTTCTTGTCCACAATATTATTCGGTCAATTCCATGAGCACGTGTTTCAAACAAACCCAAATCATTCCAAGTGACCAAGAAGTTATGACATCCAAATTGGTCAACAACATAGTTGAAACACCTCCCACTCAAAACCTTGACGATGAATTCAAGGAGCTCCACCTTGAAAGTCCGGTTGTTGATGAGAAGAAGCTCAAGTTAGGCGAAAAAGGGACCGCCTTTGTTCAAAACAAGCTACCTAAGAAGTTAGATGATCCGGGCTTATTTGTTCTACCTTGCAAGATCGGTAATTCGGAGGCTTATGATACATTAGCCGATCTTGGATCAAGCCTTAACCTACTTCCGTTACCTCTCTACACCTCTCTAAAACTTGGAAAACTTGAAGAAACCGAGGTGATAATAGGCTTAGCGGATGGAAGTGTTGCTTACCCGGTTGGAGTAGTTAAGGACGTATTAGTGCACATTGGAAAACTAACCATTTTAGCCGATTTCCACGTCCTTGATATGGTTAGCGACCCTACATGCCCCTTGTTGATAGGTAGAGGATTTTTGGCGACCGCTAGTGCTATGATTGATTGTAAGGAATCCAAGATAGCGGTAGGAGAAGGGGATACTTGGTCAGTCTATGATGTTAAGAAACATGCCTATGATACTAGTGAGGAACCAACACCACATTGGCTAGAATCAAATAGGAGACCATCTAGATATGGACCTTGGATCGATAGAGACTTCATAGGACCCCAACGCCCATTTTACCTAGAAGAGGACTTTGTTAACCGAACGCATTCGGTAGAGCAACTCTTGGCTAGGGACACCGAGTTGGATCCATTTGAAGACCCTCTAGTTTTTAGAAGGATGATTGATTTCCTAGGAGTTTTGCCAATTAACCTAGGAATGAATAAGTGGATTTGTGAGGAAGATGATCATAAGTGGAATTGGGATAAACCACCCAATGATGGAGATGGGTCATGGCATATCAAGATGACATTGTATGACCCGGATGGAGAGAAGTTTGAAAAGACATATCGTACTAAGCGGACCAATAGGAAACTTCAATCCAAGCTTAACCCTAAAGACGTCCTTGATGACGAGCTTACTTACATAGGGTAGCGTGACTTTGAGTCTAGCTACAAGACTCGTTAATAAAGAAAAGCGCTTCTTGGGAGGCAACCCAAGCTTTATTTGTTTTATTTGCTTTGCGTGTTTATTTGTTTGTTTGTTTGTTTTTATTTGTTTCCGTATGTGTGTTTAATTTTTATTAGTATTGATTCATGTTCAAAAGTACTTTGTGAAAATGCTTTATGTTGTTTTTAACTTCGTCTTAACTACATATAAAGGTATTTTGCAAAAGATAAGTGTAAGGGAAATCTAAATCGGTTTATTAGAACACAAATGAACATGAATCATAATAATAATAAGTTAGCATACATATTCGTATTTGTTTGAGTCAAATGCTTGTATCGAGTCATAATGATGTTTTGCAGGATTTCCAGGAAGTAAGGTAAAGGTTTTTCAAGAAATTTTCCGGAAACTTAAAATGAAAATTTTTGTCAGGTCATTTCTGACGGCGTCAGGGGTTATAACCTGACGGCGTCAGATTTAATTTCCAGAAATGTTTGAAAATTTTGTTTTCATAAAAAGTTTTTATTAAAATCTCCAACTTATAATCTCCAGGAATCTGCAAAGTTATCATTCCACAAGCATTATATCCTTATATATAGATTTTATCCCGCCGATGTTATGCAGGTTTTCGTGTTTGTTTTCTCAGGTTCAACAGGTTATTTTGGACAAGGAAATGTTTTGAATCAAGCTTATGGCGATGCATTAGTCATGGAGCTTCAACATTCTCTTTGGAGGAAGATTTAACCGTGTAAATTCATTATCCAACGAGCGAATCAGGGGAGTATTTGATTTCATTCTTTTACTTTATGCTTTTACATCTTGTTATTTGAACATTGGGGACAATGTTCATCCTAAGTGTAAGGGGAGGGTAAAAGTACGATTTTAGAGAATGCTATTACGCTTGATTTTTGTTTGTTTAATAGTAGATGTGTAATAAAACTGAGATAAATACCTGTTAGGGTAATTTTAGTGCCAAATTTAAATTTTTTTACAACATTTAGGAGTAAAACTTTGATCTTAATGAGCGTCTCATGGATAGGAGTTATATGACTAGCACAAAAACCGTACCACTAAAAAAATTTTCCACCCCCAAATATGTGAGGTTCGCCCCTAGAATTGGTAGGAAGAGCATTTATGCTATGATGTGTGTACCGGTAGCACTTAGATTCTAGAACTTGCGTTAGGACCATTCCGAGGCCACAAGTGAGACTACATTCGTGTAGTTAGATTTACTACATGATAAGAGGCATTAGGATTAACCCATTGTTTTACACCTGTGTTTTTGTTATAATTACTTTGGCTACATTGGTCAAGTAATTCTCCCACACCCTTTGCGTTGTACTCATTTTTAGTACACGATACCCCTAGTACACCCCTCAGAGCCTATCTTTTCGTTTCAACCTTTAAGCATTTTACTTAAAGGAAGAATTTGTTACACCCCACTAAAATGTACACCCAAATCGCCTTAGCCTACCTTGTATGCACTCATTTTTAGTGCATTATTGTTACAACATTTGTTTAAACCCAAGTTAATTATCTAGTTGATTACATGGTTGCTAAGTCGAGTCATATCCTTGTACATATTGTTTTGGGACGATTGGGACTCATGGGTAAAGTACTAGTGTAATGGAGTAATGGGGAAGAACATCATTTATTACCCCCATATGTGCTAAATGTTTTAAAAGTACTCCAAGTTTTTCAATTATCTTAATTCGAGTCATTAGATTAGTATTTGTAAAGTTATGTAAAAGTTCAAGTGTAAGGGGATGCAACGCCCCTATGATGTATTATTTTGGATGGTAGGGTAAAAGTGTATGCAAAAAAAAAAAAAAAAAAAAAAAAAAAAAAAAAAAAAAAAAAAAAAAAAATCGAAAAAATCAAGAAAAATACAAAAAAAATGAGAAAAAGAAAAATAGAAAAAAAACATACGGACTACCATCCCGTTTTATATTATGTTTATTTTATGTTTATGTTATTTTGTTTCTAGCTTAAGATCGAGTCTAGTCTTGGCTTAGCAACATTGTATAGTACATGTAATTGACCAAGATTTTTAACTCGCCACCAGTAAAATATCCTTTATCCAACCAAACCGTGTTTTCCTTTTCCCTACACCTAACATTACAACCCATTTAAAAGCCCTCTTTGATAGTTTATCTTTGGTGCTTACGCCTAGTGGAGGAGGTTTTCGATCCTTTCCCAAGCCTATGGTAATCTATTTGCTATGACAGGTAGTGAGAGATATTTTCCGTTTTCATTTATGAGATTTATTTTGATGACACTTGAGAGATGTGAGTATCTAAACACTACTTGTGAGGTGCTAGTATGTGATCTCCGTGCTTATTATGATTGAAGTGGAACGATTATTTGTTGTAATTACTTTTATGTTTGCATTAAATGACCCCTAACTTGTATTTTTGATTAGAATAAAAGCGCATTTGCTTGAGGACAAGCAAATCTCAAGTGTAAGGGTATTTGATGAGGCGAAAAGTGTACCGCTTTTAAGGGGTCATTTAAGCCCGAAATCGTATTTATTTGATCAAATATTGCCCTAAATCGTTCCTTTTGTCATTTTAGGTACTTTTGAGGAGAAATCTGGAAAAGGAGGCATTTTGGACGTTTTTGGAGCATTAAAGTGAAGAAAACGGCAAAGTCTCAAGAATCGGCTAAAAGTTACTCTTGACGGCGTCACAATTAACATGGGACGGCGTCATGCCTTGGCAAGAAAAGTTGGATGTGAAATTTACTCATGACGGGCCAGTGAGTTTGCATGAGAATTCTGACGGCGTCACGCTTTAACTAAATCAAGGGCGTCACGGCTTAAATCATAAGGGGACGGCGTCACGTTCTTGATCCGACGGCGTCAAGCCTTGATAAGCCAGAATGGATTTTTGAAGAGCTAAAGAGGGACGGCGTCAAGATGGTCATCCGGGAACCCTAAAAGCGGCGAGGTGACGGCGTCACAATGCATAAGGTGACGCCGTCAGATGTCAAAGTCTATATATAGTTTTCTAATTTTTTGTCATAAGAGAGAGCTTAGTGTGTGGAATTTTGGGATAAAACCCTAAGACGATTTTAGCTACTTTTTCAGGGCTTCTTGCCTTGAGATCTTCCATGTTTCATTGAAAGATAAGTTATCAATTAATCATTCAATATGTCTATGTGTTGTTTGATTCTATCTTATGCTTGTCTTTTGTTTAACATGTTAGGCTAATTTTATCTTGTGTTTGCTTAGATCTAATGAAACCTAACTTTTGATTATTGGTTGTTAATGTGTTGTTAGTTGTATTGGATGATTGTTTATCTATGTTAGGCTTAAGAAAACTGGCTAACTTCCTATTCGGTAACTTGCTTGAACGTCTTAAGAAACATGAACCAAACGCGTACTAAAGGTTTTTATGGTTGTATTTAATGCACAAGCGAATTCTAGTGATCCCATGTTAGGAGCTTCCTAGCCGGCTCGACATAGGAGTGAAGTAGGAGCTTGTAGAGTTTGGGGAAGTAAGTACGCCACCCCACGAATGGTATTAAGGAATACACCCGTCATCCACGCGACTAATACACACTAATTAACCGGTAAAAGATAGTTAGGGAGTAAGGAAATCTAAGTAAACACATTTCTCTACACATAAGTTTCTCACCACTTTTCATTTTTGTTATTTTATTTTATTTGCATTTGTAGTAATTTGGGTTAGTTGACTAGCAACTAATTCCGCCCACTCCTTCAAAACCCGAGATTTTACTTGCTTTTATAAAATATAAAAACATAAAAAAGAATCTTCCTCAACCCTTAGACCTAATTAGAGTAGTTTTTCATACCTAACGAACACTATTCCCTGTGGAGAACGATCAATCCCCCGTACTTACCACTACACTATACTACATCGGTCAGGTACACTGCCTGGTGGGGTTGTAAGCCTCTTGAGATCCCTCGAGAGGTAAAACCTGTTGTAAGGTTGCAAAACCACGCATCAAGTATCGACCGCCAAACCCAGCAGGAGATTGAAAATATGGAAGATGGGAAAATGTGGGATTATGGTGATGAAGAGGCATGGGAAATCTTTGAGATTCTCGCCCAAAAAAGAAGTGGAACATGTGACCCAAAAAATGCAAGCTTAGACCTATTTGGTATTTGGATAAATCAATCGGAAGGTTTGTTTAGGAATGAGGTGGGTAGAGTTGAGGTACCTAAGTGCATGTCATGGTTAGGCACTACCATAATACAGGGTGAACACTTAGGTGATCTTGATGTGATGGAGGATCTAGCCGAGCATGATCTCATTGATCAAAAAGACCTAGGTTTTATGATCGATGACGATGAATCTCAAGAAACACATGATGAATCTTTTGGGCAATTTGAATATAGCAGTCAGAATATTGAGGACTATCCTTATGATTCGGATATAGAAGTTGAGATGCCTAGAGAAGCACTTGAGATACTAGGGAAAATGTTAGGGTTAGATTCTACTAAAACACATGATGAGGATAGAGGTGATCTTGACACAAGGAATGATGAAGTAAGTAACATAAGCCCACCAAGTACCCCACAAGTCCTACCATCATTTGAGGCACACACACCGCCCGTGACTTACCCGGAAGAAGTTGAGGAGACTATAGGAACCCCAATAGAGGTAGAGCCCATGGACCAAACACAACTAGAAGAAATAGGTTTGAATGCTTTTAGTGATCACAGCCTTTCTTTTAGTCCTATGGAAGTTCCTAGTTTTGATGAGCCGGAGCCTCAACCAAAACCGTTACCTAATCTTCCATCCTTGGATGAAAATTTAGGAATTGAATTAGGTCCCGATCCACCCATCAAAACATATAGTCCGGGTAGTCTTAAGTTTAAGGTAGTGGACATTAAGCCTTGTAGTGAGGAAGACAATATAGGAGTGAAAAATGACCTTACATGTCTACATCACCCATTCATGATTGATCACAAGAAACATTATGGGTTTAAACCGGGTCTATTGGGTCAAGATGGATTCCCAATTAGGAGTCTCTCGAAGTTTTTAGAAAATGATCCCTTTTTAGGAGAAAACTTTAATTCACCCATTGACCAAAGTGAACTAGGTAAGGTTATGATGAAAGGAGCACACCCCTTTGAGCATATAATTCATCCACCACTCTTTCCTCACGTGGCATACTCCTACCGAGCTGGTGTGTATCGCTACTATCACCCGCACTTAATCCTAAGTGTAGGGAAAACCTCTCCTTTATCCATTAAATAAGGGTAGAGTCAGGCTCATGACTCGAACAAAAACAAGCGCTTCTTGGGAGGCAACTGATGCGTGGTTTTGCAACCTTACAACAGGTTTTACCTCTCAAGGGATCTTGAGAAGTTTGCAATCCCCACCAGGCAGTGTACCTGACCGTTGTAGTATAGTAAAGTGGCAAGTACCGGGGGATTGATCGTTCAACTCAAAGAATAGTGTTCGTTAGGATTGAAATTTATCTACTAGGTCTAGAGGTGAGGGATGATTCTTTTTGTATTTTTATATTTTATGAAAAGCAAGTAAATTCTCTGGTTTGAAGGAGTGGGCGGAATTAGTTGCTAATCAACTAACCCAAAAGCTACTAATTAAACTAATGTGCAGGAAAGTAAACTAGGGTTCTACAAGGGAAGTGAAGCATGTCTACCTATGATATATTACTCCTTGCTAGCTATCCAATTCTACCTATTGAATTGTCACACCTTGTTTTAATTGACGGGTTGTATTCCTTAATACCATTCGTGGGGTGGCGTACGTACTTCCCCAACTCTATAAGCTCCTACTTCACTCCTATGTCGAGCCGGCTAAGAAGCTCCTAACATGGGATCACTAGAATTCGCTCATGCATTAAATACAACCAAATAAACCTAGTACGCATTGGTTCATGTTTCTTAAGACGCTCAAGCAAGTTACCGTATAGGAGGTTAGCCAGTTTTCTTAAGCCTAACATCGATATCACCCAATCAAAACAAGAAACAATAGGAAGCAAGAATTATAAACTAAACCAACTAGATCTATTGAAGTTGTCACGCCCTAATTGATGGAGATGGACACACACATCAACAAGAAATCAATAAGATCTAATTGATTATATACAAGTTTCATACAATCATAAGTAGACACAAGGTGATTTAGCCAAGCATAATTAATGAAGAGCAATCAACAATGATCATAATTGAAGACATAACATAAGATTGAATCGATAAACAAACCATTACAAGATGTTTATGGCATGATTAGGACCCTCTAAGTTGCTGGAAAAACACCTACCTAAACCCCTAGAATCGGACTTAGGGTTTAGGGCTTACAAAAAATGAAGTTATGATGTTGTATTTATAGGCAGTTTACTGTCCGAGGAGTTCTGACGGCGTCAGCCTTAACAAGTGACGCCGTCACATCCAATTTTTCACCAAATTGTAGATCTTTTCGTCCCGATCGCGTGGCCTTTTGAATCACCTAAATCCGAGTTCGTATGAGGATTTTATGGCCAAAACAGTAACAGCTACCGCGCGCGCAAGTTGTGACTAGATAATACGTGATGGCCTTCTTGACGCCGTCTCCCTTTAAACCTCCAAAATCCGTTCTGGCCTATCAGAAGCTGACGCCGTCAGAATATAGGCATGACGCCGTCCCTCTTTAAATTAAGCCGTGACGACCTTGATCACTCCAAAGGGTGACGCCGTCAGAATTCCCATGCTAATTTCTCTGGCTTATCATGAGTAATTTTCACATCCACCACTTTTGCCAAGCCATGACGCCGTCTGGAGTAAATCCTGACGCCGTCAAAGGTAACTTTTTAGCCGATTTTGAGACTTTGTCGTTTTCTTCACTTTTATGCTCCAAAAACGTCCAAAATGCTTCCTTTTCCAGATTTCTTCTCAAAAGTACCTAAAATGACAAAAGGAATGATTTAGGGCAATATTTGATCAAATAAATACGATTTAGGGCTTAAATGACCCCCTAAAAGCGGTACACTTTTCGCTTCATCAAATACCCTTACACTTGAGATTTGCTTGTCCTCAAGCAAATGCGCTTTTATTCTAATCAAAATACAAGTTAGGGGTCATTTAATGCAAACATAAAAGTAATTACAACAAATAATCGTTCCACTTCAATCATAATAAGCACGGAGATTATAAACTAGCACCTCACAAGTAGTGTTTAGATACTCACATCTCTCAAGTGTCATCAAAATAAATCTCATAAATGAAAACGGATAATATCTATCACTACCTGTCATAGCAAATAGATTACCATAGGCTTGGGAAAGGATCGAAAACCTCCTCCACTAGGCGTAAGCACCAAAGATAAACTATCAAAGAGGGCTTTTAAATGGGTTATAACGTTAGGTGTAGGGAAAAGGAAAACACGGTTTTGTTGGATAAAGGATATTTTACTGGTGGCGAGTTAAAGATCTTGATTAATTACATGTACTATACAATGTTGCTAAGCCAAGACTCGACTCAATTTTAAGCTAGAAACAAAATAACAAAATAACAAAAACATAAAAATAAACATAAAATGAAACGGGATGGTAGTCCGTATGTTTTTTCTATTTTTCTTTTTCTCATTTTTTTTTTGTATTTTTCTTGATTTTTCGATTTTTTTTTTATTTTTTTTTTATTTTTTTATTTTTCATACACTCTTGCCCTACCATCCAAAATAATACATCATAGGGGCATTGCATTCCCCTTACACTTGAACTTTTACATAACTTTACAAATAACTATTCTAATGACTCGAATTAAGATAATTGAAAAACTTGGAGTACTTTTAAAATATTTAGCACATATGGGGGTAATAATGTTGTTCTTCCCCATTACTCCATTACACTAGTACTTTACCCATGAGTCCCAATCGTCCCAAAACAATATGTACAAGTATATGACTCGACTTAGCAACCATGTAATCAATTAGATAATTAACTTGGGTTTAAACAAATGTTGTCACAATAATGCACTAAAAATGAGTGCATACAAGGTAGGCTAAGGCGATTTGGGTGTACATTTTAGTGGGGTGTAACAAATTCTTCCTTTAAGTAAAATGCTTAAAGGTCGAAACGAAAAGATAGGCTCTGAGGGGTGTACTAGGGGTATCGTGTACTAAAAATGAGTACAACGCAAAGGGTGTGGGAGAATTACTTGACCAATGTAGCCAAAGTAATTATAACAAAAACACAGGTGTAAAACAATGGGTTAATCCTAATGCCTCTTATCATGTAGTAAATCTAACTACACGAATGTAGTCTCACTTGTGGCCTTGGAATGGTCCTAACGCAAGTTCTAGAATCTAAGTGCTACCGGTACACACATCATAGCATAAATGCTTTTCCTACCAATTCTAGGGGCGAACCTCACATATTTGGGGTGGAAATTTTTTTAGTGGTACGGTTTTTTTTGTGCTAGTCATATAACTCCTATCCGTGAGACGCTCATTAAGATCAAAGTTTCACTCCTAAGTGTTGTAAAAAATTTTAAATTTGGCACTAAAATTACCCTAACAGGTATTTATCTCAGTTTTATTACACATCTATTATTAAACAAACAAAAATCAAGCGCAATGGCATTCTCTAAAATCGTACTTTTACCCCCCCTTACACTTAAGATGAACATTGTCCCCAATGTTCAAATAACAAGATGTAAAAGTAAATAAGGTAAAAGAATGAAATCAAATACTCCCCTGATTCGCTCGGTGGATAATGAAATTACACGGTTAAATCTTCCTCCAAAGTAATGTAGAAGCTCCATGACTAATGCATCGCCACAAGCTTGATTCAAAACATTTCCTTGTCCAAAATAAACCTGTTAAACCTGAGAAAACAGACACGAAAACCTGCATAACATCGGCGGAAAAAAATCTATATATTAAGGATAATAATGCTTGTGGAATGATAAATTTTGCAGATTCCTGGAGATTATAAGTTGGAGATTTAATAAAAACTTTTTTAAAACAAAACTTTCTAAAATATTCTGAAAATTAAATCTGACGCCGTCAGGTTATAAACCCCTGACGCCGTCAGAAATGACCTGACAAAAATTCTCATTTTAAGTTTCCGGAAAATTCCTAGAAAAACCTTTACCTTACTTCCTGGAAATCCTGCAAAACATCATTATGACTCGATACAAGCATTTGACTCAAACAAATACGGATATGTATGTTAATTTATTATTATTACGATTCATGTTCATATGTGTTCTAATAAACCAATTTAGATTTCCCTTACACTTATCTTTTGCAAAATACCTTTATATGTAGTTAAGACGAAGTTAAAAACAAAATAAAGCATTTTCACAAATTACTTTTGAACATGAATCAATAATAATAAAAATTAAACATACATACGGAAGCAAATAAAATCAAACAAACAAATAAATAAACACACAAAGCAAATAAAGCTTGGGGTTGCCTCCCAATAACGCTTGTTTTGTTCGAGTCACGAGCCTGACTCTAAACCCCTTATTTAACAAAAATAGGGGGTTTTCCTACACTTA
>CP139503.1:361073916-361187753 GCA_021014915.2 Artemisia tridentata subsp. tridentata | reverse complement strand
ACGCTTGGATCAAAGAATCATATGAAGCACGGAAAATATGGTTTACTCTCTTATTTCCCTATTTTCATTCCTTGAAGTTCGTTTATCATATTGAGGACAAAGCTTAACTTAAGTGTGGGGGGTGAATAGGAAAATAAGCTTAGATTGTAAATTTCGAGCTAAATTTTAAATTTTATTTGCCCTAGTGATCTAGTTATTTGTCATTTTTAGGATAATATATTAGAATAACTGGATCCATCCACTGGTGAAACCTGTAATTTTTGAAAAATTGAGACGTGTCCCGATTAATATTGCAATCCATTCTGGGATCGATAACATTAGCTAGCACATATTATAGCCCTTCCACCTAAATTGTGAGGAATTAAGCCGTTCTGTATTTAGCATACATCTTTTATGCTTTGATTCTTTTGCTATGAGTGTGCCGGTGATTTTATTTATTCTAGAACTTGTGCTTGTAAATCATTACGAGACCGTTGTGAGATCACATTTCGTGTGTGATGTAAGTGTATATGCGTGATAAGAGGCAACCTTAGGATTTAACCCAAATAGCCTTCCTAATTGATATTTAGCTAGTTACACTGACTAGTTAACCACCAATATAAACCCTATTGTTAGCGTTTATCTTTAACGCTAGATACCCCTAGTTACACCTTCTGAGCCAATCTTTTCTTTTGATAAAATCCAGAAAAATACAAAAAGATTTTACACTTTTTAGCCTAGCCTTACCCTTAGTCAAGTCTTGGTTGGTTACTTCCTATTTGGCAAGATGGATGTTATGTGGGAAATCATGAAAGTTCGAAGAAAGTTGTAAACTCCAAGAGCAGTGAAGTCATCGCAACTATAAGATGACAAGTGAAATTTTATGTTCAAAAAATAAAAAAAAAAAAAAAAAAAAAAAAAAAAAGAAAAAAAAGAAGTCATCGCAACTATAAGGTGACAAGAATAGCCAATGAGCTATTGAATAATGTAGTGATCAATAAAGTATGGAGTTTCTCAATATTGCATAATAGTGGTTCGTAATAGCTAGCAACATTTGGTTAGTAGACTTCGACTATTTTGTATATTCTTTATCATCAACCTTTCTAAACATATCCCATGTCTCATCCTTACCTTTTGACTTTGTGGAATTATCAAGTGTATTGACATGTAGTGACCATCCGATTTCTTGAGGAATTAGATAGCGCGCCAGCGATCTAGTGTGTATTTTGGTGACCATCCGTTATGTGAATAGCGCGCCAGCGATCCAAGATATGTCATAGTGACCATCCGTTATTTGGTAATGCAAGAATTCTTGCCAGCGATCTATTATGTTTTGCATAAGATATTTGCACATAAGTATGATATAACCCTTGAAGCCTTAAACCCGAATAAAAGACCTCTTTGATATGTATACTTGGTGCTCACGCCATATCGGTGTAGTTTTGTTTCTTGTACAAGCCTATGGTAATATTTAAATCATGACTGAGCGAATGAGTGTGATTTCTCTTATATACTCCACCAACCATACAAATGAGTGATTTAAGTGAATTATATTTCATTTCCTTTTCGTGAGGTGATTAGTAATGTTTATCAAGCAAGAAAATCATTTGGGTATTGTCAAACATCTCGATGCTTCAACCATAAAAGCTTAAAATGATGAATCTAACTTACACTTGTACTTGATAGGTTTGCATCACATTTTTCTAATCATACTTGTATACCATGTGGATAATTATTTTTACTTCTAGATTTGCTTGAGGGCAAGCAAAGTTTAAGTGTGGGGGAATTTGATAACGCTCAAATTGTGCATGTTTTTAGTAGCGTTATTCGTGCTTTTGTATATGTTATTTGGTTATATTTATATGCTTTTGTTACTTAATCGTACCAAAGTATGTTTGCAAAGTATATGTAGCCAAAAACAGGAAAAAGGAAGAAAAAGTGAAAGAATGAGGAAGAAGGAAATATTTATGATCATACGAAGATTCCCGTGTCCAGAACCACATTCCAAAAAAGGCATTTCAGAGAATAAAGGTCCAAGTATTCATCAAGTTTGGATGAAGAACCAAGAGCTATGAGAAAGAAATAAACCAAAAGCCAAAAGTCCAAAAATGAGTCTACAGCAGCACTCCATCCGATCGGATGCAGCCCGCAACCGATTCGGATGGAGGCCACATTTGAAGACCAACCGATCGGTTGGAGCCAATACCGATCGGTTGGAAGTTGTCTGTTTTCCCAAACTTCATCATTAAGTATTGTGTCTTAATTCCAACGATTCTAGACCCTTCCCATGTGTATTCTAGGCCATTCCACTCTGCTTGGAGGCCAAGTTGGAGCATTTAAGACCCTAGGCTTTAAGATGAGTATAAATAGAGCCTCTTGGAGACATGAAAGGGACACAATTATCAATCATCAATCTCATTCTCATCAATTAACTAACCACTCTCAAAATACTCTCTCAAAAGTCCTAAATTCGTCCTTAGAAGTCCATGAAGCTTTAGAGGGTCAAGAAGTCAACATTTGGAAGTCAAAACCTCAAGAAGTCAACACCAATACTTTGGGTATCATTACCTTATCATTTGTAATCTCATTTCAATCATTGTAAGACTTTTAATCGTGATTTCTAATATTCAAAATTCTGAGTTTATGTTCATGTTTGCTATGAGTGGCTAGTGCCTTTGTGCACTTTCTTAGATGATGTTTATGACTTAATGATTTGCGTATGATTGTGATAACATGTTTTAATTCAATTTCAAGTTAATTCTAAAATCCAATTGTGGTTAAGTTTCATAGTGACATTTGTTAATCAAGTTTGACTAGTTGTTAATAATGCTAAGGGTCGAAAGATTTATTGTTATCCAACTAGTTATAATCATTTGTCTATGAATGATTGTTATTACCCATTATTCTTGGTTTA
Source organism: Artemisia tridentata subsp. tridentata (assembly GCA_021014915.2). Lineage (NCBI taxonomy): Eukaryota > Viridiplantae > Streptophyta > Magnoliopsida > Asterales > Asteraceae > Artemisia > Artemisia tridentata. The sequence continues at coordinate 361,184,860 of CP139503.1, read as the reverse complement.
ACAAAGAAACTTAATTGTGGTTGTAATAAGAATGCTTTTGTCTATCAAATTGGATTGATTGAAAACAACTTTAAGGGTCGAAGGATTAATTGTTTGCAATCAATTGTGACATTTTGTCTATGATCGGTTACCTTTTGTATTGACCATTTCCTAAGCGTATTTGATAAAACAAAAAACTATTTTTATGTTTAAGTTTGTTAATTCAAACTTATGAACCTTGAATTGATTTTGAATTGATTGGTTAAACTTAATGCTTGTTTTTATAAACTAAAATCTTGATGAAGGTTTAACTTGTAAGAACAATAGATTAGTTCACCAAACTAATTATCATAACCAATATGTTATCAAAAGTTATCACAATCATGTTTATCAAGAGTAGTAAACTAGTTTAAGCAAGTGTAGTTTTAATCATTTGAAGTATCATATTTTCATCATTGCTTGTTTAAGAGACTTACTTTTAGTAGCTTACCATCCGATTCACTCACAAATCCCTGCGAACGATCCCGACTTACCATCATAATCTTGCTATAACGGACGAGTTCACTTGCTCGTATGTGTTATTTCTAGATTCGGTAATTCGACCTTTATAAATTTAAAACTTTTACACACACGTAACACATCATGGAGTTTCAGAAACAGGGTGTCCTTTTTCTCAAAAGCGTCCTCGAAAAGATCTCATATTTAACGACATCAAGGTATCGGCCTTCACTTGGATCTCTAGCAGGAATAAGAAAGTGTCATCTAGTTGGTTAGAGTGGCTATGTAATCCATGTAATTCATTTTCCCTTCTGTAATTGTTCTTTTCTAGCTCCTTGCTAGTTTAATGAAATCCGCCGTTCAAAAAAAAAAAAAATATATATATATATATATATATATATATAATATATATATATTATATATATATATATATATATATATATATATATATATATATAGTGAGACTTTTGCGAGAACCATCTTATCTGCAAGAACTGACAGAACCACCAAAAACATACATGCACGCCTCCAATAATTGTATTTTTGCACATATGTTCTAAAAACAACATATATGTTTTTTTTTTTAAACATGGTTGTTCTAAAAATTTTGATAAGAAATTGGAAATACAAAATTTTTCTTTGAAGGTGTGCATGTATGTTCTTATAAGGCGTGCAATGACAATATTGTGGCCGTGTGCAAGGTTTTCGTGAAAAAAGAGGATGAGTTCATGATGATATTGAAGAACATAGGTGGATACTTACGATTATTGATGATTTGCATGTATTTTTATTTTATTTTAAAAGACGTGCATGTATGTTTTTGGTGGTTCTGTCAGTTCTCGCAAGAAAGTCTCCCTATATATATATATATATATATATATATATATATATATATATATATATATATATATATATATATATATATATATATATATATATAGGGGAGGGTTAATGTGAGATCAACCTTAAAGTTCTAAAAGTAAGACCCAATCTAGACCGTTGGATCATTGTATATGTGTTGGATGAGATTAACATTAAATGAGTGACATTATAGTAATTAAATAGGGTTTCAAGGGTATTTTGGAGAATTCAAATCCAAATGTGGTCAATTTTTTTTCAATTTTTCGTCTTTTTTTATAAAAAAAACTGGTCCACATTTTTTATACAGTAGCAGATTCCGGTACACCGAAATCCGTGCATTTTTACCCGGAATTCGATACAGATGAAATACATATACATATATGTGTATCAAGAGCCTATCTAAAAAAATTGCTACACTACTACAATAAATCTTCAAACAAAAACTGAACAACAGCAGATTACGGTACACCGGAATCCATGCGTTTACCCAGAAATCCGATACATAAACAGATGAGATACATATACAGATATGTGTATCAAGAACCTATCTAAAAAAGCTACATTACAATAAATCTTCAAACCAAAACCGAACAGCAGCAGCGGCACCAGCGATGTGTTCGGTGTACCGGCGATGTGTCTGGTGTACCGGCGATGTATCCGGCGACACATACCACAATGTATCCGGTGTACCAGCGATGTATCTACTGCTACAGCAGCGGCACCAACCCACCATGTATCCGGTGAACCGGCAATGTATCTGGTGTATCGTCGACACATTATCTGGTGTACCGGCGATAGTTGCGACACAACGGCAAGCGACGGCGTGGCAAACTGAGCCATCAAGTGTCCTTCAAACAAAACGACTGATACTTCAAACGAAATGACTAGATCTGTAAAAAAAACCTAAATAACCAGATTTGTACTTCAAACAAAATGAATAATCGGAACAACGAATCTGGTTGTTACACTCGACACATATCTATTTCATAAACAAATCGAAACAAAGAATCTGGTTGTTACACTCGACACATATCCGTTTCATAAACAAATCGAAACAACAAATCTGGCTATAGATACAAACGGTCGCCGGATCTGAAAACCATTGATGATTCCGGCGGTGTCGTTCACAAGACTGGAACTGAAACCCACACACACAGTCGCCGAATCTGAAAACCAACACATATATGAATCGGGGTTCTTTTTTTTGATGTGGCCGGAGAGTATGACAACGGATATGGGTGTTTTTTGGTTGCCGGAAAATAACAGTTGGTGGGGAGAGACTGGGGAGATGGAGGGAGAAAAATAAAATGGAGGCCGGTAGTTTTGTTTTTTGGGTTGAAGGTTATTTAGGGTTAAATGTATAAAATACCCAAGATGCCCTTTTCATTTAAATATTAATTTCATTTTTAATTAAGCCATAAATTACACTTGCCCTCCTCCTATTGGTTCTTGAATGGATCTCATTTTTACAATTTTAACATTGATCTTATTTGATCTCAAATCTATATACTATACATATATATATATATATATATATATATATATATATATATATATATATATATATATATATATATATATATATATATATATATATATATATATATATATATATATGTATAGTGGCAAGTATGATACCGTTTAAAAACATTAGCCATAATATTATTATTATTATTATTATTATTATTATTATTTTTTATTTTTTTAATTATGAAGACATCGCTTTTATTAGAAACAAATAGGATTTTACAAGAAGTTAGTAGGGAGCCGAGATACTAATTGGGCTCCCACTCCTCTAGCTATAGAAAAGCTAATCCTACTAAAAATATGAGCAGCCGCACGTGCTCCAATGTCTTGAGTAATCGAGAACTTTCGAATACGCTTCAATAAAGTCACAGCATCCTTTTCAAGTTCCCCAAAAGAAGAGAAAGAGAAAGGGAGGAAACCATATCCCATATCTGCGCACTTAGCCTCATACTTGACACGTTTACGTTGTGCCGCCTCAATCACCGCACGACCCGGCACAAAATCAGCCATACCAGTTTGCGTCAAGGGCGATGATCCAGTCAAATCAACACAAACATCAAGTCCTTCATCCCAAGAGTAAAGTAACACATCGGCAGGACGTAAAAATTTATCCCTTTCACCACAAAGTCCAATGTCAACCTCTTTACGAACCGAAACCCCAGATCGGGAACATATGTCAACAAGAACATCGCGAACCAAGTTATGCCGATGTTTAATACCGATAATACCAGCACAAGATATAGCATGGTCCCCATAAATATCACCAGCAAAGACCCTGGAGCAGGCTGAGCACGACATCTGAACAGAAAATAGGGGGACACCAAGTCGATAACATAACACAGAACGATAAGTCCTGGCGTTCATAGTCTGTCCCAACCCAGATATCGGAACTACTCTAAGCCAGTCTGAAGTGAAGTCCTCCATTTGCGATTTCCATAACGCCATCTGTCGAGTAGATAAAGAAAATGTAGATTCGACAGTTCGAGTAACACGTGTGAAATATATATCTGCCAGTTTCTTCATGAGTTTAGGGGCAGCGATCTCACACGGATTACTCAAAAGGTCAATCTCCATTTTCACATTAAAAGCACACAAGGCATCATCAAAGGAAGACCCAGGAGTTACGATACCAGAATGTCGAAGCAACATAGTCTGCAAGCTAGCGGATTGAAGTCTAGAAGCAAGGAATGCATAGTTCAAGACATCACCTGCAGAATATACACCAAGTCCCCCGAACGCAAAGGGTAATGTAGCAAGTCTCCACTACCAATCACCAAAACCAGGCCCAGAAGCAGTAACAATACGCTCTAGAGTAGAGCGAAGAGCTCCATCAAAAGAAATCTGGGCACGTTTAAAGACCCGGGTAGAGCAAGTGCGCATAGCAAAATATAATTTGGAAATACCAGCACAAGCACGAAGGAGTAATAACTCACACTGGGGATCATTAATCTTAGCAGTAGCATCCATAAGCTCAATGGTTTTTGCAACCCTTTTCATAACAAGCTCACTACTAAAATCAAGGTCCACACTAACGGGTCCACCCAGTAATTTAACACCGTGTAAAGGTTGAGCAATATTAGGTGGGAAAACACCCACAAGCCTGCTTCTGGGATCTTCCTTAGGCCAAAAAACCTCAGTTTTATCAACATTGAGGTGCAAACCACAACGAGGCCCATCAACCATGATAAGCTCTAAAACCTCCCCCACAACCAAAGTATCGCCAATGATAGTACCATCATCCAGGTACCAAGCATGAAGAGAAAGGCTGAAAGAGTCTCTAATCTTACATACCAACGGATGTAACACTAAAGAAAAAAGCAAAGGTCCAAGTGGATCACCTTGTTGTACGCCTTGATGTGACCATAATGTGTGTTCCCCATAATATAATCTAGCTGGGCTGGAGTAACAACAATTTTCCACCCATCGTGAAATAGCAGGACAACGAAGACGAACCTCATGAAGCATAACCTCACGATCCACCAAGTTGAAGGCGTTTTTGAAATCAACCAACAACATCGAAAGACCCACATCATCTCCACGCTCTTCAATCACCCGATTCACGGCATGAAGAATAGCCTCTCCCCCTCCAGATACTCCAACACCAAACTGTAGATCATTTAGGTAACCGTCCAAAGAATGACCAATCATAGCGGCACCAACTTTGGAAACTAAGCGTCTCCAAATGGTCCCCACAGCAATAGGGCGAATACCACCACCTGGCTTGACCAACGGCGTGAGAGGGGCACTAGCAATATACTCACCCAACACCCTGGGACATTTACCGTCAAGAAAAAGGTTCACCACTTGGGTGATAGAAGCAATCAAATCATCAGAAATAGCCACAGCAGCACCACTAAAACAATCCAAAAGGTGTTGGGCACGCAAACCATCCCGACCACAAGAAGTACCCCGAGGGAAACTCCTAATCATATCAAGAACCACAGTAGAAGATGCAGTGAGGGGATGATGATCCAAAGGTAAAAGAGGCAAAGAAGGAGCTGCTTTGAAAGGGTGCTTAAACTTTAAGTCCTCAAGAGTTGCATCATTATAGGGTGCGACACCAGAAGAAGAAAGAACTCTGACCGCAGCAGTATAATGACCATCACAAATCTTCCTCTTACACTGCTTGACATTACGCTCACCCAAGTCCAAGTTATCATCATCAATATTAGACCATGATGGGGAGGGTTCGGCTAAAGCCTCCCTCACGAGCTGCAAACTACCACCCGACATGTCCCAAGATCGAATGGCATTAACAATATACTCTTCCTGGCATTGACGTTTAATAGCAGACCTACTCTCTTGATTACTTCTCGGACAGAAGGTTTTAAGGATACAAGTAGGCAAGACCAATAAACTAACCCAGCAAGAAATGTCATCAGGCGTGCAAATCACCTTATCAAGAGCTCCTTTCAATACCCGAGAAAACCCTAGGCGACACTTGGGAGGAATGGATTTAACGGTTCGCAACCCCTTAGACAACAAAGTGTCAAGAAGAGACAAATCAAAACTAACATGCTCGTCTGGAACCAATTCTTCAACATGGACAGAAGAAGGTATATGTGGTTTAGTGAGGCCATACAACACATACCTAATAATACCATCACCACAGTCCGAGGGTGGCACAAATTCAGAACCATGACGACACTTAGCCCGGAGAGTATGTGTTTTAAAACAAACACCGCATAACCAAAGTCCCATACGCTTAAGAGTAACCTCGGCCCTCTCAAAAACAACCAAATCAGAAACAAGAGAGTGCTTAGTGATAGCTTGAGCCTCACCATTACAATGTCTATCGCGAAGATGTGTGATCAATGAAGTCTTGGTAAGGCCATTTCCACTACCATCGTGACATCCACTTAAACCAACGAAGGGACAATGGAATCTCACAATAGGCATGGGAAGGATATCCAACACACAAACAATGATAAGAACTAGCCCAGAAGAAAGAAAAACCCCAATAGTTGGAATACAAAATCAAAAGTATAGCAACAAACGAAACCAAAACCCCTAGTGCATCAGAATTGTGTAACCACAGCATACAACATTAGAACCACAGCACCTTAATACCATAGAACCACAGAATCCAGGTCAGAATACTATAGGGAAACTCGTCAGTAACGGAGTCCACAGAATATTCCCAGCAACTGATTCCAAAGATGACAGGAACAGTGCAGCGGCTATATTACCACACCACAAAAAACCCAGCAACTGATGCCAAGGAGATACCGAGTCAGAATACCATATGATACCATAGATAGCAATACCCCAGCAGACAGAAAACCATATGATGCCCAGGTGTGCAGCAGATAATATAAACGTATCCCACAGAAACCACACAGAACTGATGAGAGAACCACAAGAATACCGAGCCAAGATACCACAGATTACCACAGAAATCGAAGGCCACCCAGCACCAATATATGTATACCACAGAATGTCACATAAAACCAACGCAAAACCGGGGGTATGGAATAAATATGAAACCCTAATAATAAGATCATGCAAAAAAAAGAAACCCTAAAAAAGAAACAAAGGAAAAACAGTACTGAAAGAGAGGAGAGTATATACACCAATGTGAATCAACTGAGTTTGTTGAAAGGGATTGCAAGATTGCTGAGCGGGAAGAAGAAGGAGATCGGGTCGATCTCCACAGTTTCCAATCGCCCACAGTGAAAGAGTTTTGGGAAGCCGAGATACTAACATATTATTATTATTATTATTATTATTTTTTTTTTTTTTTTTTAATTTTATTATAACCATCACTTTATTAAAAACTCATAGAATTTACAAGAAATTGGTGGGAAGCCGAGAAACCAACTGGGCCCCCACACCTCTAGCAATAGCAAAACCAATTCTATTAAAAATATGAACCGCAGCACGCGCCCCAATGTCTTGAGTCATAGAGAATCGTCGAATACGCTTTAGTAGGGTTACTGCATCCTTCTCAAGTTCTCCAAAAGAAGAGAAAGAGAAGGGGAGGAAACCATACCCGATATCAACACATTTGGCATCGTACTTGACACGTTTACGCTGTGCTGCATCAATAACCGCACGCCCTGGCATAAAATCAATCATCCCAGATTGCGTCAAGGGCGACGAACCTGTAAGATCAACACATACATCACGCCCATCGTCCCAAGAATAAAGCAATATATCAGCCGGTCGTAAGGATCTGTCCCTGTCTCCATAAAGCAATAATAATTGTTGTAAAAATTTACATAAAGTTGTATGGGAGTTTAGACACAAGATGTGCTACCACTTCTTTTTTAATACAAAAACTTACTCTATGAAAGATAAATGCACCACTCTTAGCATTATTTGAGTTACTAATAGAAATAGACTTAATATGTGAAAGTGTGTCCAAGGCCTCCGTATCGAATTCCCCGAACATAGAAAAAGCAAATGGTATGAACTTGTATCCGTTATTATTATTATTATTATTATTATTATTATTATTATAAAAGTTTGTCACAAAGTTGGATGAGGGTTTAGACATAAGTTGTGCTCCCACTCTTTCTGAATACAAAAACTCACTCTAAAGTTATATTTATTTATGATAAAATCTTTTCATAATGTAAATGTTTTCCTAAACTAGTCATAAAAATTATGTTATAAAGTTTTTAACATACATCAAATTATTATTATTATTATTATTATTATTATTATTATTATTATTATTGTTAAATCATTGCGCCTGTTTTGTCGGTAATGAAATCTAAAATTATACAATAGTTATTTATGATATAATTTCTTCTTAATATAAATGTTTTCCTAAACTATTCATAAAAATTATGTTATAAAGTTTTTAACATACATCAAATAACTAAATTTTGTGGTAAACTGTAATGTTAGTTTACGATAACTAACTTCAAATTTGGCAATATAGGAAACAATTGTGTTTTGTTACGTAGGTTTTTGGAAAAACGCTTTAAGCGAAGATGTTAAACTATTTCGCACTCTTGGATAGTGTATAGAAGGGAATCAGTTAGGCTCTTTTGGTTCATCTGTAAATTCAAAATATGCTCGTATAAAAGCTCATTGTATATTCTTTTTTTTTCCTTGACTACTTAATAAAATTATAACCATTAGAGGAGGTGATTTGCACCGGCTACTTGCTAAACGTATCATAATTTCTACTTGTTAAAACCTTTAATGTCGTATCATAATTTTTATTCGTTAAAACCTTTAATGTGTGTAAATCAGAAGTTGGTATGTACAAATCACATCCTTTAGAAAAAATGCTAAATGTTTCATAAAGTTTTACATTTTCAAAATGTATAAACATAGCAATTAAAACTGTGTTTTGAAAGACTATTATATTAAAGTATTAGTTTAAATTTATTTCCTAACAAAATCTGATTGTGTTGGTCATATATCTACAAGTAGTAAAGTGGTTTCTTAACTTGTCCGAAACATGAAAAAAGAATATACAATGTATACAGTCATTTTCACACATTCCATTCATAATCTTTCTCATTTCATTTTCCATTTGCCTTTTGCTGCTTCTCTACAACTCCACAACAAGATCCAGATCTGGTAACTACAGCAGCTTCTCCAGTCATTCAAATGATCAATTCAGCCATGACACCCAAACGCATAAAGAACAACAAACCGGTCAGGCTCAGTTTTACCAAAACACCATTAATTCCCATTGAACCCGCTGCTGAACAAGTTGCTTCGAATGAAGACCTTCTGATGGATATCTTGTCAAGATTACCTACTAGATTGCTAGTTCGATCAATGAGTGTATCCAAAGTATGGAACACATTGATCCGAAACCCTACATTTCATAAACTAAGAAACCCTAATCCGGAACCCCCTTCTGGTCTATTTATTCCTCTCAATAGTAGCGAATATGCAAAATGTGAATTTGTTCCATATGATATTGGCAATCCGGTTAAACCTCCTAACCTAACCCCTAACTTTGATCCAGAAGCTAATATTTTTACTATTAGGAATGCTGTAAATGGTCTATTTCTATGTACTGGCGTGAGGAATAAGGATTACGTATATAATCCAACTATCAATCAATTCAGTAGGCTTCATGTACGTGATAATGATTCATATTTAATAGGTATGAGCTTAGCTTTTGATCCTTCAATATCACCTCACTACAAAATTGCATATGTTTATTGCTTAGAAGAAGAAATGAAGTTTGAGATAAGAGTTTATTCCTCAGAGACTCGTACTTGCAAGCCTGCATGTATAGTTAATCTTGCCTATAATATTTCAGATCTTGAAATGGAGTTTAAGGGTGGTGTTTATTGGAACAATGCTGTCCACTGGATCAGTGATAATAGATTTGTGTTGTATTTCAATTTTGATAGGGAGTTGGTTCACAAAATATCAACCCCATCTGTTAGAAAAAATGTGAATTATATCTTTGAGTCTCGAGGTCACTTTCTTGATGTTGAAATGAATCATCCGGTCGATTCAACGTTAAAAATTCATGAGTTGAAGAGAGATTATTCGGAGTGGTTTGTGAAATACATTGTTGATCTTAAGGAAATTGGTTGCTCGTTCACTCGATTATTTAGACGTGGAAGTCCTGTTACATTACAGACTACTGTACTGGATCTTGTGTTGGGTGAAAAGGAAGACGATTCCTTTTTGGTAGTGGAAATACCGTGGACAGTTCTAAGATTCAATTTGTTATCAAAAACTTTCCACAAGCTCCATGATTTTACTACTTATAGCGATTTTTCTCGCCCCATGAAAGGCCAAAGCCCAATCTATCGATATCCGCTTACCTTTCAATTCAGGGAGTTTATCTTCAGCTTGTGATGCATCTATTCATTAGGTATGTTTTCTGGGTGATCTTTTGTGATTGTGATTGTAATATTTATTCCTTTTTTTTTAAACAACAATTCATTATAAGCTAGCAAGGAGATCTAGATACTTATATATATCAAGATTACAAAAAGTTCATACAATAGAAAACCGGATCATAACATTTGATCCAATAAATATTACTTTTCCTAGCTAATCCAAGAATTTGATAGAACCTTAATTTCTTCACTTATGTATTACTGTTGGTAATTCACACGCAATAACACAAACTTTTAATATAAACACTATGATCTTTATTTCGAAATTGCAAATATGATTACAAAGGTTTCTGTTTGTTCGGTTCCCCTATTTATACTTTATGAACCGACACATCTAATGGACACAATCCTATCGACATACCGTTTCAATATGACGGTTATAACTTTCTAACTTTGACACTTATACATAATATACCCTAAACTTTACAATATACACATATTTAGTTTAACTTCAACAATTACTGCATGCATATATTTGATTATGTTACAATGTACGTACGTCTTATAAGCATTGTCTTTTTGGAGGCAACTATCTCGGGCTACTCCTAAAGCGCTATTTGAAATTAAAGAGTCTTAAACCTTTTTACTTAATAAGCCAACTCGTTTTGGATTATGTTTTGATGAGAATTCTAGTAAATTAAACATATCAAATAAAATGCATGTGAAGTAAACTTCTGATGACTGGTTTTGGATTGTGCTTTCACTCCACCGTTACCGTCTGGGAGTTTCTATATAGTAACTTGCTCTTGCATATCATTAAGATATTTTAAATGAGCATGATTTGATTAATCATCCAAAGAACATGTGAATATTTCAGCTTGGGTTTTATAGGTCTACTAATCCTTTGTCCATCTAACAAATGCGATATTTGATAGAGTAAATTTCAAATTTATTGTATGAACTAATAGTCAAGGTTTGGTCAAGTTAAATCTCAACTATTTTTATGCCAATTATGCAATCGAATGCCTATTCTTTTAGAATGTTAATATTATTAAGCAACTAACAAGAAGCTAGAAAAAAGAGAGTATTACAAAGGTTTTGTACAAGCTAAAACTGGATCATAGATCCATTCGATCCAAGTGGCTTTAAAATTTCTGTTCCTATGACCAATCTAAGAATATGAGAGAAGTTTAACCTCTACGCTGAGAGTGCCGTCTTTCCTAGGTGGTTTAGAATAAATAAACCCGGTTACGATATCTCCAAATGATCCATGTTGTAGTTCTCATTCATACTCCACCAGCTATTGAATGACTGTTAAGTAACCACATTTACCGTTTCTCTTCGTATTCATATTCAACCAACCTATATTTGTTCTTACTGATAATTTCTTGTCAACTTCTTTGTAAACCAAAGTCCTATACATCACAAGACCATTTCATCTTCATTTGATCTCATCCACCGTTATCTCCAACCATTTCATTTGGAGCACCTGGGAATATGAAACTTATATATTTTCTAGCTGCTGATGCTCACAGAATTTAAATTCACTAAAAACCAGGTTTAAATACACTGGTTATGTGTGATGCACATTCCTTCAAAACTAGTTGATTAAATTATGCTTCCTTTCCATTATATTATATATTATATAAAGCATAGATACAACCATTAGTTTATTTAGGGCATTATTCACATCAAGTTCCTATGTTGCTTCAAGATTTTATTGATTTATTTATTTTTTTGAAAGGTGATGTTTGTTAGCCTTTAAAGTTATGTTATAGTCGGGAATTGCAATAGTTTCTATGTACAAGGAATAGTTTAGTCAATAATGGTAAGTTAGGCTAGTTCTTAGTATAAATACCTTCCTAGTCACAACTAAGAAGGTTGGGATATCTCATTTGTAACTTAAGGTGTGTGTGTGTTTCCCCTCCTTCTCTCTAGAATACACACACACATTTCCCATTCTTTAATCTAATATACCATGTTTACTCTTTACTTTGAGCTTCCCCGACCCCCCGAACCACATAAATCATTAGTATTATGGATCCTACAATGTTTATCCCCGATTCAGTTGATTTTCAATACGGATTTCATTATAATGGTTCATTTATTCTGAATACCCTTTTAAGTTTTCAATTTTGGAAGAAAGTAAAGGTTTTTAATTAAGTTACTGTCATATTACATTTGTTAATGTGCATATATATATAGTGAGACTTTCTTGCGAGAACCATCTTATCTGCGAGAACTGACAGAACCACCAAAAACATACATGCACGCCTTCAATAATTGTATTTTTGCACATATGTTCTAAAAACAACATATATGTTTTAAAAAAAACATGGTTGTTCTAAAGAATTTGATAAGAAATTGGAAATACAAAATTTTTCTTTGAAGGTGTGCATGTATGTTCTTATAAGGCGTGCAATGACAATATTGCGGCCGTGTGTAAGGTTTTTGTGAAAAAAGAGGATGAGTTCATAATGATATTGAAGAACATAGGTGGATGTTTACGATTATTGATGATTTGCATGTATTTTTATTTTATTTTAAAAGGCGTGCATGTATGTTTTTGGTGGTTCTGTCAGTTCTCGCAGATAAGATGGTTCTCGCAAGAAAGTCTCCCTATATATATATATATATATATATATATATATATATATATATATATGTGTGTGTGTGTGTGTGTGTGAATATGTTCAATTTCATATTTTTGAACGGACATGTGTTTTTATTAGTTGATTCAGAATAAAATATGAAGATTTTATTTATTTTTCTAAGTTTTGAATACTGTGTTTGAAACCTTAATTTACTTTTTATTTCAGTTCAGCGAATAGTCTCTAATGCGTTTGATGTATCTATCGTTAGGTACGTTCTTTTGGTGGTTTTGTGATTCTTAGTTTTTAGTCGTTTTTCGTCATATCATTGCTCTCATGGTTCTTTCTTTGTATAACTCTACTTAAAAGCAGTTATCTTTCTTGATTTGTAGTCTTCAGTTCTTCATTAAAATGATATTGCTTTTATCGTCACCTTTTATCTCAACTTATCTATCTAATGTTGCAATTCTTGTCACTCATCTAGCTAGCTAATCGTAACATAAGCCTAAAGTATGAGTGCATTTAGTTAGAAATCTTGTATTTTCAACGTCTCACAAAGAAACTGTCTCTTTAGGTATTTTCTGGGGTTGTGTTGGCTGTATTTATAGTGACTGGATCTAATCTAGGTGCTAGGTTTTTAGGTTTGGTGTTTTATTATCACTTTCGTTGTCTTTCCTCACAAGGAAATTTGCATTAGAAATTGCAAGGAGCTAGGATTAGCTACAAGGAAAAGAGAGTGTTACATAGATAACAAAGCCATTCTATCCATATAAAACTAGCTTTCTCAAATCTATTGGAGATCCAATCATCCAATTAAAGGTGTATTGCTTTACATCGTTAGGAATGAGGCCTTTGCTTGGCCTTTTAGTCGCACACGTGGTCACGTTCCTAAAGCGCCAAAAAGTCCAAATAGTTGAATGGACCACGGCATCAAAAACTTTGTATTTTATTTTTCAGGTTCCTTGCTAGCTATGTTATTGAAAAATTTATTTGTCGTTAAAAAAAGTTATTTATAATATAATCTTGTAGTTTCTTTGCTATAAATGACTTGTTCTAGCATAATATTAATCGTTTCTTTTTTAGTTTTTATACATGAGAAATCATCAACTGATCACTAAAATTAGCTGCACCTCAATGTCATTGAAATATGAATTTGTTGCATGGAATTAGATTTTGCTTATAAGATTTTTTTCCAGTCTAAGTAGGAAGTAGTATGTTACTTTCGTTCTAACCTCAATAGAAATTTCTTTACAAGTTCAACAAATTTAGAAATTACAGAAGTTATATTTCTGTTATAAATTTCAGTTACTTACTCATAACTTTACCAGCTTGGCTCTTTAAAAATTTATGTGTATGTCTTACCATTGATTGGCTTAAAAGGGTAGTTTATCCGACGCCAAATGTAAAAAACCATGTATGTTAATGCGACGCATAACCATGTTAGTTGGCAATAAAAGATTAATAACCGGTAACCCAAAAACTGGCCCACAATCGCCTGACTTTTCATAATGTTGGGGCATACATGAATCACTCAACGGTTGTGGCTATGTGGTTATCGTTAAGTTTCTTAAAAGGGTAGTTTATCCGGAGCCAAATGTAAAAACCATGTATGTTAATCCGACTCCAGGATCTAACCATGTATGTTAGTTTTTTTTGTTTTCATCAATCTGTATAGTATTGGATCAACTAGGGCACTATTTTGGAAAGATGATAGTGATTTATGTACATATATCGGCGTGGGACTTTATTGTAATTGCAGGAGGCCTTATCTCGTGGGACGGTCATGAGAGTTGGTTAATGCTAGATTATCTGATCTTGTTGTCATTATAAAACTCTTGTTCTGGTTAGGAGTATAAGGCTAACATTTTCTTTGTTTGCTTGTATGACAGGAACTAGAGATTGAGATGTCTGCAGTCTGCTGTTGATGGAAGTGAGATGGATCGAGTAGGCGTCGGCTAGGAGATGTAGAAAATGGGGACTAAAATGTTCTGATTTATGTTTGAACTTTGGAAGACAAAACGTTTTAAGAGAGTTTATCAATGTTTTGTCTGTGTTGGATTGGTCTTTTTTCTTTAAACGGCATGTTGGATTGGCTTTTAGTAAGACCTGGATCTTATCAAGTCAAAGATATTTACTGGATTTTAGTTTTTTATTGACTTTATCGTTTGTTAGTTTTACTTGATTGGATTCTTAAGGTTGTACGCAAGGTTTTACACCGAGTCACCAACCATTTGAACCATTTGGTCTGCAGGTTTGGGTCTACCTTCAGACGTATTTGAGCCCAACAATGCTCTCTTTGAAAGGAGATTGGTATGGGTGACACACGGTGTAAACCAAACATGGTCTGATCTCAGCTCTTTGAATGGAGGGGAGGTGTTTTTGGGACAATGCCATTTATTGGTCCGTTAATTAGTCCTGATTTATTTTGTATTTCGATTTGGATGAAGATATTGTTGGAATATGTGAATCATAATAATACTATAAACACATAAACACAAAGATCACGCAGCGGAATGGATCTACATAACATATAATTAATTAACATAAAATTAAATAGATGCGTACCTTTTGATTTCTAGCAAGAACAAGAAACCGTGCACTTCAAGAACAAGATATAAACCCTAAAATTAGGGTTTATATGAATCGACCTACATCAATCGAATTGGGAAAAATAACACAAGCTAAAGTAAGCTTGTCCTTCGTTCTTGTACACACGTATTACTAGCGTTTCAATGTGAAAAGCTAGGTTCTTGATTCACAATAAATTAACCAAACACTTTGTAATGCTCAAGGTTACTCGCAAATCCCTTTCTAGGGGTTTCACTTGTCGACCATGAGCAAGAGAGGAGAAAAGAAGAAGTTTGGCCTTCCATTGAAATCAAGTGTACTAAGGGATGAATACATAGGGATGTATTTATAGCCTTAGGGTTGAGATCAAGTTTACAATGGTTTTCGATGTGGGATTCCATTGTTTTGCCTTAATTTTCTTCATATCCCTTTAAGTGTTTATTTGTGAAATTAATAATTAATCATAACTAAATATATTAATTATTAATACATTGAAACTCATACGTAATGTGTGCAATCCCGAAGTCTCGTGTTCGAAACTGGACATACGAATATTAATTACTATCCATAAACTCTAACAGCTCCCACTTGGATATTCATTAATATCGTAATGACATGGGCTAGTCTAGCTTAACAGATCCCAATGCCCCCAGATCGAACCGAGTATGGTTTTCCTGGAAAAACCACGTGATGATATTATCATCATACTTATCCTTTTGTTTCTAATACCGTGTTAATATGGATATGGATCTTGGTCATTCCATAATTAACTATTATGTTTCTCGTTATTAATAATTGATCAAGATTACCAAAACATCTGAACGTCTTCCAGATAGACTTTGGGTACGGCCGTACAAACATCTTGTCAATCCTACGAGGGGCCCAGCAGTATTATACTTCAAAACAAATTTGAAGGAACAAATCCTTTATTGACTACGAGCGTGACCTTCGAACTTTGCATCACCTCCGAAAATAGCCCTTATAACTACCTTTTACGGATAGCGTTAGACTACCTTACAGAAAATGAGCTACATCCTCGGCAGTCACCTGGTATCTCAAGTCTGAGGATAAATATTCATGATTTACTTAATGACGACGATCCATAAAGTATAATCATGTAGTTGGGATAAGTCCTATATTCAATTTATCCAATATTGAATATCATGTGACATTGGTGTCTCAACCTTACAGTACATTCTACCAATCCTCACATTTGTCTTAGTTCAATAATATTCCCATATTATTGATCGACAACGGACTATTTAGAATAACATTAGTTATTCATGGATTTAAACATGCAAATATAGGACACAAATATTAATAATGAGAATAAACGTTATCCGCACTTTATTTCATTAAAATAATAATTGTTTACACGTCCCTTATCCAAATACTAACTAGATCAATGCATGATAATTCTCATTAATGAATTATGCCACAAGTCATGTTCCACATACTTGTTGACAAGGCATAAATCAACTAATGTTGATCTATCAGAATTTTGAGAATACTTATTTCAATATAATGAAATTCTTGTATGTGTGCATTCATCTACCTAGATATTGCCACATACTTCATAAAATGCGTGACATCCTCATGCACGAATTTATGACAATTAAACTACCAAACCTTGTAGTTAAAGTATTCTAATTCTTTATGTATAATGCAACTATGCTCATTATGAGCATAACTAGTACACATGGTTTCCTAATAAGGATGAGCTCCCACCATGACTAGTATTGAGTGTCATCTCAATCTTACTAGCATCATTGTATCAATCAACAATATGCTTTTTTTAAAAGTTCCGTAAACTTTAATATCCATCGTGTAATGTTTGATATCTTCAAATCCTTCAAGATTTGACCATAATATCAATCAAGCAACAACTTGCCATATGGTTCATATTTAGAATTTTGGAGCAAATCCAGGCTGAGGATGTAAATTCTAAACCATATCCATTACACTTAAATTTCTAATAATTTTTAATTAGATACTAATGTTGTCAATCATCTTGCATCCAAGCATGATACAACAAGCAACATAATGTACATGAATAATCCTTTTGTCAACCTTAGATTTATTCATGTCATATCTTTTCAAAGATATGTTTCTATCTAGATCTTCTAATAGAATATCATGTTCTTTTAGAATCAGTTATTTTAACCGCTTATGTTTATGATCAAATAAACATATACTTCAAGGTTTTATTTTCTATGTGAAGTTTCATTCCAAACTAAGACTTAACATTTAATGTTAACGTCAATGAAATGTTACTTCTCATATGTTATTCAACATATATGAAATAAGAAAATAAATACATCACTCCCACTAGCTTTCAGGAATATCAAGAAATATCTTAATTTTAATTATAAATCAAAACCAAATTTAATAACTAAAAATAAGTATATCTTTTAGATGCATGCATTAATCCATTTACAAATGATTTGCACTTTTGTATACTATTAAAGATTATTTGAATTCAAACACTCCTTTCAATTATTTTTCGTCCTCGCTCAAGTAATTATCCAAGAAAGAGTTTTGACATTCCATTATTAATTTCATATAAATGAAACTAATAATGACAATCATAATCTTTATATATTTAATGTGCTTAGAAAGAATTTCAATCACATTTAATTGCTTAATTGTGATTGATAATCTTTTCACATATTAAATATGTATACAAATTTGTCCATTATGATTTCTACACAAGAATTTAAATCTCTAGGATTTTCATTTCTTTTGTGGAAACTCATTTCCATTCTATAGTGTTAATATAGATTTCAAGACTAACTACGTTTTCAAACTAGTTATCTTTCTTGGACTGCATCTAATTTTTCATAGTATGAGTAATTTGCCAAATAACATTTGCAATTTATTAACAGGCATATCACTATCCTGTAACTCATAACCCTCAACATATTTCACAAATATTTGAGATATCCTTTCGGATCTATGAATTAAGAATTCCATCATCTTGAGATTTAACACTAACATGTTAAATCCTCATTATGATTTTGCTAGCGTATTTAGAAGATTATGTATCTTGTAATTTTTATCTTTTGAAGATAAAACTCCCACTCGCCTTTTGCAGTTTATAGATTACCTATAAATGCTTAGCAAATAGAGCAACACAAAACTTGTTCTCTTTTGGGACTTTGCAGATACAAATTGAAAGTTCCTAACCTTAATTTGTTAATAACCTACCCAACAAGTAGTTTAACAAATTCTGAACTTCAATTTTAAGACTTAATGTGATTGATCACATTCCATATTAAATGGTGTCTTATTAATCTTCTAGGTTGGAGTCAAATTGAGTATATCTAATCCATACTCAATTTTCTAACCTTGATATCTTTAGGAAGAGAAGAAGATATAGTTATCTTAAATCAAACAATATAACAAGAGTTTGATTCTCCCAACTGAACATACCATAAACACTATGTATTTAATTAGGATTAATATTGTAAGTCATTCTTACAATATATATAAGATAAACATATATATCGTTTTGGCTTACCTATTTACCAACTAAATCATCTTAATGGTAAAATAGATTTTTCAAGCCAGTTGCATGCTTTATAACTTAAGTGCCTTATTTGTCCAAGCCACTTAATATCTATGTATTACCAAAAAGACATAAACTGTTATAATCCCAATCCACGTTATAAATCATTGATCAACTCAATGACTTCTTGTACATGTCTTAATAAAAAAACATAACAAGTTAACGTATTACTTTATTTATAAGTCTTACAGCAATAAAAGACTTCATATTTATATCTTTATACAAAATACAAATATGCATAACTAAAGTAATTATGAAACCCACAACTTGGTTTCAATAGTATTTCAAGTTAATTTATTTACTTTATATATTTATGTCATTCCAAGAATACATAAACATCTGAATATGAAGTAGTATAAGATTACTTCATTTATTTATGTCATTACAACAATACATAAATATTCTCATTAGAAGTAGTCTTATTATCATATTGACACTTGTTCTAATAATTATCTAATTTTAGAAACTTGTAAATTAACATAGTTTCATTTCATCAGTCGAGGCTGATAATGATGAAAGTATGTAATTTACCTTGTCATTAATATCTAGTAATGAAAGTAGATATTAACTTCAAGTGTTCCATAAATTAGAATGTGTGTAAAACACATTAGAACATTGATCTCTTACCTTACAGTCAAGAGAACCCTTTAAATCATATTCCTTTATGTTGTTGCTTGCACACAATAAGATCTCTCCCACTTGTGCATGGAACAACATCACGTATCGAATAAACAACACGTCAATAGTTTGCTTATTTGATCAATATGATTGTGTCATAGATATAAGTAGATATAGAATCACCTCGTCTAGTAAGGAAACGTACACGACTATCCTTAATACCACAAGTGTCTATAATTGGAAAGTATTTTATCTCAAGAAATTCTAGAGATAATCCGGGTAACTACCAAGACTTGTAGCTCTCACTGAATTTAAGATCACTACATGAACTCATTATTCAGTAATTACAATACAATGCTCCCACTGGATTTAACAACATTTTAAGTGTTGCATCACCAGTAAAAGCAAATAGCGTGCTGTTTACTTTCCTACATCTTTGAGTAATTCCTTACGTAATGCATACTAAGGTACTTCAAAGAATGTATTCTACTTTGTCAATGATGGAATATCCATCAATGCAATTAACTTGAAAGAATTGGGTATGCAATTTCTTCCTTAATTAGGTCTACCATCCCCATCATGGAATGTAGCACTTTTTAAATGGTTAAAGCATAACAACTAGATCAACTATTCTAGTTTTGCCTTTTACCAATTATGCGGTAATTAATCTAGTTTCTAATTTGAATAACTCTTAAACATTCAATTTCTACAAAATTCTCCATGAGTTATTTCTTAGAATTTAGACAATTCTAATTTTCCTATTATACCTTTCTCATTCATGAAAAGGAATAGGATTAAGTCTCACTCTTCACACGGAAAGTGGACTCGGTTTATTCTTTTCAGCAAAAATTGACTCTATCCAAAACCCCTACGGGTGTAGATCAATTTACTACTAAAAGAATATCCCATGTTTACGGTTTTAACGTTGCATTAAATACATTAAAAGAATTTTCAAAATTCAATTTAGTATTTTTTGATAATAACTTTTCAAGAAAATTAAACACCCACGGTAAAATAAAAATTTCACCATTTAATTTTCATTGAAAATTAGGATCCTAATTGACGCCGTTTCATCACATCAGCTTTGGCTGCTAGCAATGAAAGTGCTCAATAAGGTACGGGATCACCCAATTGCCAATATCCAATTGCAATTCCTAGAAATCTTGGGACTTACATTATATTGCCAACCTTGGTTGCAAAATGTAAGCATGTTTCATCCCCAAATCTTTATGCCTTGGCGCCGTTCCATTACATCAGCTTTGGCTGCTAGTAATGAAAGTGCCCAATTAAGTTTAACCAACTTAAGAAACAGTAAATTGACGTCGGTTTATTGCATTCAGCTTTGGCTGCTAGCAATAAAGTACTCAATTTACCCTTAGATGACCACCCTTTGAACATCAACATTCAGCTTTGGCTGCTAGTGATGTAGGATGAAATCTTAGGTGTTTCTTTTTGTAGTTGGGTGGCATATTACTTAAATTTATCAGGGTAATAAATTTTGATGTGTTAAATCAAAAAATATGTACAAAGATGTCATGCATTCATCTTTGTATCATATATGTTTTCTACAAAAACCGTTTACACATTCGTAAGCTCAAATCATCAAAGTTTTTAATTGAGGCGTTGAACAAATTACAACATTGCCTTAAGATGCTTCGTACTTTTTCATGGTGTACTTGGTAAGTCTATTATTGACGCACAGGCGAGCGGAGGGGCAAACGTCCGCCGAAGCTAATTAAAAACGCGCCCCTTTTGGATGACAATTTAATGTCAAGCCTCCTTATACCCACTTTATAGTTTGTCAATATTAGGTCCGCCGCTTCGACCACTTTTGTACAGTCGCATCAATCAATTAAAAACTTTAAGATTTAAAGCTTAAAACATTTATGTAGTAAATTATTAATTGCTAGTCCCCGCCTGGGAGCAAATTACCGTGCGAAGCGAACCACTGTCGGCACATAAGACTTGGCAATTAAATGGTTTACTACAAAGGTTTCATAGTTATTAGGTTCATTTATTTTTATTTTGAAAAATTACCCTCTTTGTTGTTACAATCCATCATAATTAAACACACAAAGAACAAGTAATTCAAAAAATAAATAAACACATAATATCAAACAATATATGTCATTAACAATCATATAGCCAACAGCAAACCTTTTTGATAAATCCTATTAATTATCTATGTGAATTTTTATATGTATCTAATCAATAAAACTCCTATTGGTTTTCAAGCTCATTGTACCCAATGGACCACAGACGCCAAATAAATTTGGCCGCGTAAGTTTTGATCAATTAGATACCACATTGCACATAACCAATTTTAATTAATATATTAGGGTCTTCCCTAATTTAAGATCTATCTTAAAATTCATGTGGCAAATAAATCAACAAACATTCCATGACAAAATACGCAAGATTTTGTCATGGATCCCATATAGCACTTAAAATCATGTTACACATATTTACAAGCCTATATAGTACGCAATCTAATTAATTAATTAATGACATCACATAAGGTACTCATTAATTAATCCCTAAAAATTGCATGCAATCCTAGGGTTTTCTACAAGTTTTCTACAAAAACCAAAAACCCTAAATCTTTTATTATTAGGTGTCGACCTAATTTAGGTTTACAAAAAAAATTATAAACACTAGATTTATTAATTGCATGTATCTAATTAAAGATTCAATTTTTAAGGTTTTATGTAATCAATTACATGTTAAAAAACGCGGCTCATGATGCCACTGTTGGAATATGTGAATCATAATAATACTATAAACACATAAACACAAAGATCACGCAGCGGAATGGATCTACATAACATATAATTAATTAACATAAAATTAAATAGATGCGTACCTTTTGATTTCTAGCAAGAACAAGAAACCGTGCACTTCAAGAACAAGGTATAAACCCTAAAATTAGGGTTTATATGAATCGACCTACATCAATCGAATTGGGAAAAATAACACAAGCTAAAGTAAGCTTGTCCTTCGTTCTTGTACACACGTATTACTAGCGTTTCAATGTGAAAAGCTAGGTTCTTGATTCACAATAAATTAACCAAACACTTTGTAATGCTCAAGGTTACTCGCAAATCCCTTTCTAGGGGTTTCACTTGTCGACCATGAGCAAGAGAGGAGAAAAGAAGAAGTTTGGCCTTCCATTGAAATCAAGTGTACTAAGGGATGAATACATAGGGATGTATTTATAGCCTTAGGGTTGAGATCAAGTTTACAATGGTTTTCGATGTGGGATTCCATTGTTTTGCCTTAATTTTCTTCATATCCCTTTAAGTGTTTATTTGTGAAATTAATAATTAATCATAACTAAATATATTAATTATTAATACATTGAAACTCATACGTAATGTGTGCAATCCCGAAGTCTCGTGTTCGAAACTGGACATACGAATATTAATTACTATCCATAAACTCTAACAGATATCATGTAAAACTACATCACCATTTGGTCCTTTTGATTCCGACGTCAAAAACTATTTGAATCATATATCTGAGTCTTGGGATCACTTTCTTATTACTGAATTGCATTATTTCTAATCTTAAAAGTTCCGCAACTCAGTGAAGCATTCCCTGAAATGAATAATCATATCCTCACGCTCGTGTTACATTCGATTTTGTTCACGGTGGGAGAAAAAGAAAATTATTCAATCTTGGTACTTGGAATACCAAAGCTTTGAGATTTAAGCTGCTGTCAAGACTTTTCACAAGCTTGACAAATTTACTTCTCCTCCGCGCCCTAATGAGCATAAGTTTTTCAGTTTTGTAGATGTATTTTTTTGATGCATCTATGACTCGGTACTCTTTTAACTGACTGGTCTTCGTTATCTGTAGCATCTTTCGCTGAATCATGATGTTGTTACAGCCCAACTTGTTGGGTCACAATTTGTTATGGTTTTTTTCAGGATTAATCTGTTCTATTCAGGTTTGGAGCCCCTTAGATGTAAGCCCAGTATCAAACCTTAGAAGTTAGCCCAGTATCAAACCTTAAGAACAACCCAACTAAGTTTTCTAGCCCAACATGGCACAACGGCCTAAAACCTCTCCTTAAATCACGTAACCATTACGTGGCATAATCATCCAAAAGATTAAATTTCAAATTATAGATAGCCAAAACGTCAACTGTTTATGTTAAGTAGTAACTGTGTCCGTCTTTTTCTCTCCTTTCATATTTGCACACTTACCATCTTCCTTATATATACTTTGCTCATTGTTCTTCAGTTGTTTACACAATTCATTATCAACTATGACAACCTCAGACATGAAACTCATCAAACAAAACGAAAACAACACATCTGCGGAAAAGGTTGCATCTAACGACGACCTACTCGCTGAAGTCCTCATTCGGTCACCAATAACATCACTTTTAAGGTTTAAGCATTTTCCAAACACTGGTACTCACTAATCACAAGCCCTACTTTCAAAACCCTACGTGGCCCTAAGCCCGATCCCCCTTCTGGTCTTTTTGTTCCACTTCGAACCAAACCATACCTAGAATGTGATTTCGTCCCCTACGATGTTGAAAATCCTGTAAAACCGCCTTTTAGAAAACCTAGTTTTGTCCCGGATGGTGCTATAGTTGGTATTGAACACTCTTCTAATGGTTTAATGTTGTTTCATAGCAGAACTGTAAGCGAGAAAAACAAGTATAAGTATACAAATAATTATCATGTATACAATCCAAGTACGAAAGAGTTCACTACGCTTCCTAGAGTTGAGAATTATGAGAAACATCATCGGTTAGGTATGACGATAGTGTTTGATCCTAAGATATCGCCTCATTATAAAGTTGTATATGTTTGTGGCTATGGTGCTGATCAACGTCTTGGTGTAACGACTTATCAGTTAGAAATGTATTCCTCAGAAACTCGCACTTCTAGCCCTAATTATGTGTTTTCACTTGATGAAGAAATTGATATATATTTTGGTGGTGGTATTTATTGGAACAATGCTATTCATTGGCTTCATCATACTGGATTTGGTTTGTATTTTAAGTTGGATGAAGATATTTTGGATCATATTTATTGCCCTTATAAATTATATGGTTTGAATCATGAAGATTTTACGGATTATATGGTTGAGTCTCGTGATCACTTGCTTTTAGTGGAAATCATGATTGCTCGTAGTCTGAAATTCAACATATTTGAGTTGAAGAAAGACTATTCATGGACAGTACTGAAGTATAGAGTTGATCTTGAAGAAGTGAGTAAAGCATTTCCTACTCGTTATGCTTGTGATAGATTTGTATTTTATGTACTTGATCTTGTGTTGGGTGAGAAAGAAGATGATTCATTTTTGGTATTGGAAGTCGGTAAACAAGCTGTAAGATTCAACTTGGTATCGAAGACTTGGCATAAGCTTCATGATTTTAGGGCGGATCCCGTTTCCATTCGCTCGGTCGACGTTGATGGGGTATATGTCCATTTGCCTAATGTGTTTCAGTTTAGGGGGTCTCTATGTGGTGTTTGATGCACCTATTGTTTATGTTTTTACTCTATCTGTAGTTCAGTTATTTACTACTAGCATTGCTCCTTTTTGTTTTTGATAAAAGATCATTTGAGGACGAAACATTACTTGCATACAAAGGGACCAATCTCTACCTTCCATTCATTTTGATCTAAAGGCTGAGATTAAATTCATTATTTACACTATAGGGGTATAATTGTCATCTATATAAATACAAAATTAAAAAACTCATCTAGTATTCTCTCACAAAAAACAACACAAACGTGTGTTTTCTCTCATCCCCAATTCAACATCAACTTCCACCATTCAATCATCTTATCAAACCCTAAATCTGAATTTTAATTAGTGATAATTATAAACTGAATCTAATAACAAGTAACTTTTCAGTTTCCCTCTAAAACAATACGACTTTTCACTGTTCCATCACTTCGCCACCATTCACTGTTCGTCCGACGTTGACCACTTCGCCACCGTTCGTCGTTCGTCCGCCGTTGACCACTTCGCCACCGTTCGCCGTTCACTTTTATCAAGGTTTAATTCTTCTGTTTCAATTAAACCTTAATGTATTTTGTGATTATTGATGTGTAATTTGAATGTATTTTGTTGTGATAATTGTGCCCTAATTTTGAAGGTGTGATAAGTAGTGGTTTTGGAGTGTTTGGCTGACATAAGGTGTTTTGCTGTCGAAAGCGAATAGCGCGACGGCTGAGGATTGGCGAAAAGCGGTTGAGAAAGTTGTTCCGGCGGTTGTGGAGCTGCATATGACCGCCTGTCGAGCTTTCGATACCCAATACGCGGACGCAAGCCAAGCTACGGGGTTTGTTGTTGATAAACGTCGCGGAATTATACTAACTAATCGTCATGTTGTTAGTCCATGTAGAAGCCAAGATTCACGTTTGGGAGGTCGGGTAAAACTCGTGATAAAGTTTAAACATGATATTATTAATAGATTGGAGGAGGTGTATATGTATTCTAGAGAGAGAAGTCTAGAACACACATACACCTCCAAAGAACAAATGAGAATCCCAACCCTCCTACACAACTAGGAGGGGTATTTATACAAAGATATCTTTGCCCTAATGGCAAGACTAGTCCTCGTATATACTAACAATGCAATTCCCGACAAATGACAAAACTTTACGGCTAACAATCTCTCCCCAAAGTGATGTCATACGGGAATTGCTTACAACGTTCCCTACAAGTAAAATTCAATACAAAAACATGAGAAAGATCTTCAAACTTCATTACTTCGTTCAGCTTGCATAATCTTCTCAGCCGCCATTTCTTTACTTGCAGACGAACTAAGTGAGCAAATCTAATTAGGGTTTAATTCAGAGTGCCCTGAGTGCTCTCCCCTAATTAGTGCTCTCCCCCAAACTGACAACCTCATTTAATGAGTGCCCTGAGTGCTCTGAATCTGTTCGGGGGAATATAGTATCAACATATTTATCTCACCAAATGCATCCCAGTTATTTTTCCCATGAGAGATCAGCCCGTACATTTCTCTCCCCTGCTGGTTACGATTTATCGAAATCAGCATACTGATGTGTACATGAAATACAAACTGGAAGCCCTTTATAAGGAATCATATCAGCCCGTGAGAAGATGTCGATATACCCAATCTAACCTCCTGTATCAAAAACAACGGCTTCATGTAGTGACTACTGATGGAGAAAACTCACTATGACGAACTTGAGACTGAAGTAGAATAACCCAAATTTGTGACTTAAGCTTGCACTGTTGTATGACTAAGTACCTATACTGAGCACTACAACGTAACTCCTTATAGCATAGGTCGTTTCATATACCCATCCATCCTTCCTTGACTGTATATGAACATCTCTTGAATTATCCACATCTTTGTGTGACACTGAGTACTACAACGTATCTCCTTTAAGTGATAGTTAACTAGGTCTTCGTCCGTCCACCCCTTGACCTATGAAAACTAGATAAATCAAGACTTAATCATTCAATGATCTGTTAGCTCAAACAAGGATCTCGAAGAATCATGCATCCAACCAACTGCGAAAAGGGACCAATTGCGAAAGGGACCAATTGCGAAAAAGTTCAACCAATTGCAAAAGAGTTCAACCAATTGCGAAAGGGTCAGATTTGCGATATCTTCAAGATACTAAGTACACGCACCCGTGACATTCCACTTCATCTTCAAATAAGTAACAACGAATCATCATCCTTGTAGTCACAGTTGATAACAATCAACAATCAATATATATAGCCATTGTCATTTGATTGTGAATCTTGTTCAGGATCTTTTCGGCTATACGTGGTGATTTTGTAGGTGCAGTCCGATAATTTCATTTGTGATTTTGGTGTGAAATATGCCATAAAATGACATTCTAATGATGCTGGAAAATTTTGAGTTTAAGAAATTTTTACGCCAAAAATTCCCCGAAAAATTCGAATTTTGGCCAAAAAATTTGAATTTTGGGCCAAAATTTTCACTCTTGTACCAGAATTTGAATCTCGCGTAAAAATGGACCGTTAAGTCCCCTGCGATAAGATAGTGTTGTCCGATATCGCAGAAGCTTCTTTGTCCGATATCGCATTTGGTACAAAGTTGTCGGACAAAGCTGATGTCTGAAATGCGATAAATATGAACTGCGATAAGCTGAACAGACGTCAAATGCGATAACCTCAATTGCGATAAGTATCTGAGATGCAAATGCGATAACTATCTGAGTTGTCAACTGCGATACTTATCTGGGTTCCAATTGCGATAACACCTGACAGACACCAATTGCGATAAAAGAGCTGAAATGCGATAAAACGCTGGCTGCACTGGAATTGCGATAAGCAGCAGTCTTGTCTTTAGCCACTTGCCCACTTGTTGTGCCCATGCTTTGTCATTCTTATCATACATATCCACTGACTACTTTTACCCACTTGATCAATAATTCTTTTGGAAAGAATTACACGCCAAAGAAAGTCAGTAAAATATTAACAAACAAATCTTGCATAATCTTCAATACTTTTGGTCGATCTAGAGACTTAGAACACCAAAAAATTCAACCTTCCAAAACAAGATTTTTGCAAACCAACTCGTTAAATCACTAACTAACACAACCTGGCTCTGATACCAATTCTAGTGACCAAGATTCACGTTTGGGAGGTCGGGGAAACTCATGATAAAGTTTAAACATGATATTATTAATAGATTGGCGGAGGTGTATATGTATTCTAGAGAGAGAAGTCTAGAACACACATACACCTCTAAAGAACAAATGAGAATCCCAACCCTCCTACACAACTAGGAGGGGTAGTTTATTACAAATATAGGGGAGAGAAAGTATTTAGTGAGAGGGTGGAGAAGTTGGAACTTTTAGTCAATTAGATTAATAACAATACACAACTTTCACACACCCCACATGGAGAGACATGTGGGGTATTTATAGGCCTTTTACATCACAACTTTTCCAAATATGCATAAGTAGCCCCTGCGTTGACTACTTATTAGAAATCTAGTCCAATTCACTAAGTGACGATATCTTTTATAAAAAAGCGAGTCTAACAGTCCAGGTAGTTAGTTACTTGACGGTTTTCATTTGCGCTTATTGATTCAATAACTTCAACATATGGATTCGTTAGATGATTTTTGGCTGATTTGATTATGTGTTTTTGTAGGTCCTGTAGTAGCCGAAGCTGTGTTTGTAAATCGTGAGGAGATTCCAGTCTATCCGATATATAGAGATCCTGGGAGTTGCTTAAAATGACTTGAGGCGTTCGCAATTTATGCTAATTATCATATAGTTTATGACATTTGAGGTAGCTTGAGTTGTTTGGTGGTTTGTTTTAAGTATAACGTTAGGTTAAGAAGTAACAAATTAGATGAATAAGCTGTTTTGTTAACAATTTGAGATTCTGAGTATATGTCGTCAGAGCTGTAGTTGAAAGTATTTGAATACTCGTAGTTTGCTATTACGGAGTATATCTTACCGTACTCAAAAGCTGTTAAAAGTTATACGGAGGATTTCTCTAAGACTATTTATATATTTGAGTTGTCTAGATTTTAATGATTTAGTTGTGTTATATGTGGTATTAAGCGGTGTAAAGGTAATCATCTATCTGTAACTCAAGGCGCAATCCTTTCTTTTTGGATTTAGTATTATCATCATATTTTAAAAATATTTCAGTACAAAAATTTGCAAGTAGACGTTTCCAGGCATGCAGTATATGAGTATATCGGTCCCTGATTCATAGTAATGATGAAGGACATAACATTTATGGCAAATGTAGATATTACAGAGTTCTCATGTAAAACAGATTACAAGTAAAATCATACAAAAGAAGATACTTTAAGGTTTCAATACATCTAATGATGAGTTATTATTGATGATTATTCAGGTAAGCCCGGAGCTATATGGAGATAGTTACCCTAGATTTTTCACGTACTGGACGGTAAGTACTATCTAAGTGCAATATGAAATAAAATAAGTTGGTGAGCAGTTCTGCTAAAATTTGTGGACTGGCCAGTAATATAATGTTCATATAAGTCTAATAATATTAATTGGTTCATTTTACAAACGGATGCATACCAAACTACTGGATGCTACAACTTACTATGTTCAGGATTTGTACAAACAAATAATAGGATCTTTATTGGCGCAGCGATCTCTCCAAGGTCATCTTACAAGGGTAAACAATTTGATATCGGCATTATGATATGGAAGGTAATGCTAGAAATTTATTTATATTTTTCTAAAGTATTTCATTATGCTTAAAAATGTCACTACTTTTACTTAATGGGTTATTAGTTATGTGTCAAATTAACCTCCTCTAAAGCTCTAACTAGGGTTTATGCAAAAAGTAGTTGCACCAATCTGTCGGCATTTTTCTACCATATTTTAACTTCTATATATGGACCATAACTTGCAAAACAGTTTGGTTTCTGTTTACAGCACTGATCTTAGTAGTATTAAATTATTAAGATTCTCTTCTTTTCTTCGAGGAAGTGGTCTCCCATGTGTAGACTTTTTCTTTGTGTTGACATAAATTATTAAAGTAATGTAGGGTATTAGTAGTTTAGTACTATGTTGATACCAAGCTTTGTCATCTTTATTTACTTTGAAACATGCATACTTTTCTATCATTAGAAATTGTAAAAGTTTATCATAGAGATTCTGTGAGATGAGAAAAAAATAGTATATCCTAACAGTAACAACCAATTATAAGTTGTAAATATCAGATAGACAGTGTCAAGACGCAGAAATTAACATTAATTAAGTACATGCTAAATTAGGCTAGTGTTTCTATGTCTAGGACCCTAAACATGGACACTGGTGGCTCCAATTCGGATCAGGACATGTAACTGAAGGCGCAATCCTTTCTTAGACTATTTATATATTTGAGTTGTCTGGATTTTAATGATTTAGTTGTGTTATATGTGGTATTAAGCGGTGTAAAGGTAATCATCTATCTGTAACTCAAGGCGCAATCCTTTCTTTCTGGATTTAGTATTATCATCACCATTTTCATTTTCCTGAGAGTACCATTTGGTTTTGGTGTTATTTTTGTCTCTACATTTCTTTAATCCTGTTTATCCTTTTATTATTAGTTCAACTTCATTTGGAATAATGAAGTAGAAATAGAGACACAGTTAAGAACAAAAACCTAAGCTAAGCTGGAAGCATCTAAGTTAGCTTCAAAAGGAATTTTTTATACAGTTACATGAATTCCAAAATATTTTCATTTTGCTTTCTGTGGTGCTTCCTGTTATTATACTGTCAACGAATTTAGTGTAGGCATTTTCACAAAACACATCCTATTTGTGCTCTTCTGTTCTCTTTTCACCTGATTGCCTGAGCATATTATCTATTAACATGATATTCGTTTTTTATGATATATATCTGATCATTTTGTACATGCTGAGGCACTTATGTGTAGTCTTGTCACATTGTTGAAATAATTGGTTCACAAAAAGCCTTTTTGTGTAGGATTAAAAATAGTATGCTTTGGTAATTTTTAGGTTCATGATTTTGGATTCTTTCGGTTTGATCCTGCTGCAATAAAGTACCTGAGCTATGAGGAGATCCCTCTTGCTCCTGAAGCTGCTTCGGTTGGACTGGAAATCAGAGTTATTGGTAATGATAGTGGAGAGAAGGTATATGAAATTATGTATATCCAGTAATGATATTAAACACATTTTCTGTACTCTGAACAACCAGACCTCATTTTCTCAAGGATTTTATATGTCTGCTTAATGTAATTGGTGTTGCTTTCATTAAGTTTCTCAAGGATTGTATAATACTCAAATAATAAAATGTGAATGCATGTCATGACAACATTCATCACATGTTAACAATGAAACCTTTTCTTGCCGCAAGGATGGCTACAATGATTTCAATACGTTCTACCTGCAGGTGAGCTTCCTGCTAACAGTATTGGGTCCGAATCGGTGAGAAAAGTAATGTTGGGTACTTGTACAGATGGTAATATGGGCAGTCGGACGGGTTGGGTAACCAGTCAAATTGGTAACGTATTAAATGCGGGCCATAACGGGCGGGGTAGGTTGGGTTGACCCTCCAACACATTGTCCAACTTTGTCGTATCTAAATAATTAGTATTTTAACAAGATTCCAAGCATATCACTGTAATTACGTTCTAACTTTTTCAATCAAAAAGCTATTTAAGAGGTTGTAAGCATCAAAATACACTTTGGGCGACTTTTCGACCCGTTCTTTTTTGTTTTCAGCCAAGGTTATAGACTTCAACTGTTTGACTCGTTGGAGGAAAAAAGTTAACCATAATCGGCCCATTTTAGGCGAATGGTTTGAAATTTCCACTTTTTATACACTTTTGCTGCGCTACTAGTTCATTCATGTGTTTTAGCCTTCTTTTAAAACTGGCTTTGTCCTGCATGTTCGTTTCCGCAGCAACCATATGTATATAGATCCTTAGAAATGTAGTACAGAGTTAACTGGAAGCTTATTGTAATTTGCATTCCTTTTCTTTTCTATATAACAGGCAGCTTCAGGTACCAAAGGTGGTTCAAGTGGTTCAAGGCAGCTTCAAGGAGTCCTTTGTGGTTTGTATTTCCTTTTTGTTGTGTAAAATATTAAACAAATGGGCGGTTTGTTTACGAGAGAACAGTTTTTAGAACTATGATATCCGTAGTATATGCTAGGATCAATTTTCGATATATTTGAATGTGCAAATACAGTTGTTACATGTAATATGTTTGAACACTTTCTTTTTGTTATTAAGCAATCATACTTATGATGAATGCTGTTTTGCTGATAAATCTGTTTAAAAATAGATATGATGTTGATGAGATGATGAATCACTGCCAGTATTAGTTTGTTGAGCAAAAAGACTCTGATGACGTATAGTCCGCATTCGGGTCACGAACCCGACCAATGGACGCTACTACCACTCAAGCCCATCACAAATGGGCTCAATCCCATCACGAATGGGCTATCACGATAACGGTTTGGGCTTACAAAAGGCCCAAACCCGAAGTTATTTATGGTCTTGATATAAGATATCTCTTATTTATGGGATATGTATCAAATGACCGACTTAGGCGAGATACGCCGAAGAGTAAGGAACACGAAACCAACAAGGATTTCGTGTGTATATATAGAGGGCATCTCGGCTCTCATTAAGGTACGATCTAATAACCCTAACTCTTCAACTAAACCCCAAAACCGATTACTTACTCTCACGCCGGAGGATAATCGTGGGAGACAATCCCACGATAATCCTAACGTGTTTTTTTGTTCTCTTAGTGCGCAGGTCTCAAGCATTAAGATCTAATTGATACGGAAACAAGGAACGCCCAACTTTTGTATCAACAAGTGGCACCATCCGTGGGACCATACACTAAGAACTTTACTAAGAACTAGAATGACGAAGCACGGAAACCAAAATCAGCGGACTCCGCAGGCGAAGAAAACGCATGGTGACCTACAGGGGCAGAAGCAGCAAACTGATTCAGCCGCTAAGCAGGCCTCTGGAACAACCAGTGCGCCCAAAAGCCTAGGATCATACTCAGATCTGGCCTTTACTGCAGTAGAACCGCTCGCAAGGACTACCCATGCTACTACAACAACCACTAGCGCGGTAGATCTACTGCGCACTCCTTTCACCATGTCAGAATTAGACCTCACTGAGCTGCCAAATGCGCCTATCCGAAACAAGGGTCCTGATTTGGAAACAAACATCCTCGCGCTAGAAGGAGTCACGCCTGAACTAGCGCCAAGTGATTTCGTATCTCAAAACTATGAAACCTTGGCTGCGCTTATGCGAGAGGAAGCGAAAAAGAGGTCAAGTCAGAGTCTGCAAGCCCGGCTCAACTTCGACCCTGAGCATGAAGCATCCCCACCACGTTACCGAAAGGAAAGGCGCGAGAAGGATGGCCACCGACACCCAGTGTTTACTAGGATCGGAAGGAAAGTTGTGGACGATGAAGCAGCCGACTTACAGTCTATGGAGGAGCATGAAGACGATGGACGGCGCACCAATGTCCACGCTAGGCTTGGCAGTCGCAGGGTCCACGATAGACTTGGGCGACGATGCTCCCCAAGCGAAAGCCCTTCAAGCTCGGATTCTGAGGATAGTCGGCGCAAGCGCCGCAAAAGGGTAAGCTCATCCTCAAGTGACTCCTCGGACAACGAGGACAAAGAAACAGGACACTGGAAGTCCAGGAGAAGATACTGCGACCAGGAGGACGAAGATATGTCTCGTCCCTGGCGCCACCAAAAGGTTGACGCATTCACTCGGCGCATCAGTGATTTTTCAGAAGATAAGAGAAGGCGCATTCCCGCTAATGTTAAAACTTATGATGGGACAGGTGATCCTGATGACCACCTAAAAATTTTCGAATCAGCAGCAACCATCGAAAATTGGCCACAACCTGTGTGGTGCCACATGTTTAACTCTACTTTAGTAGGGAATGCGCGAAACTGGTTCAGTAAGCTTCCACGTAGAAGCATCGATGGGTTTGAAGAGTTGCGGAAGGCGTTTCGTTTGAACTTTACTCAGAGGAAGAAGTGCGCCAAGAACCCTGTCGAACTCGCTAGGGTAAAACAGCGCCAAGGGGAATCCACAAGCGCTTTTATGGAGCGCTATAAAGACGAATGCATACATGTCAAGGCATGCCCCGAAATACTAAAGATCTCAGGGTTTATGAACGGAATCAATAACCCAGAACTTATCAAAAAGTTAAATGATAGGGTTCCCCAAACCTTTGACGAACTTATGAAGCGCACGAGGTCCTTCATCCAAGGAGACAATCCAATGACCAGAGTAGCAATCGTAACAAAAGCTACCGCAGTCAGGGGGGCGGACGAGAGAATGACAAGTATACCCCACTAACGAAGACTCCAAAGGAGATATTTGCGACGGAAGGCGCGAACTTTCCGAGACCCCCACCGATGCGCACCCCAGAAGATCGGCGCGTAGGGAACGGATACTGCGAGTATCATGGACAGAAGGGCCACACCACCAATGAGTGTGTCCAATTGCGCCAACTAATTGATAAGCTAGTAAAAGAAGGCAGATTGGACCATCTAGTTAAGAACATTAAGGATGGGAAAGACAAACAGAAGACCGGGGGCAAGAAAGAAGCACCTAAGGACAAGGCTGACACAATCTACATGATACAATCATGGCAGCGAAAGACTAGGCAGAAGGTCAGCCAGAAATTTTCTCATGGAAGCGAAATTTCTTTTCCCACCTTGGCTGCGGACAACGCAGTGGCGGAACCACTTACCATTGAGATAAATGCTGGGGGTCACGATATCCACCGCATGTATGTTGATGGAGGAGCGTCAGCGGACATAATGTATGAGCATTGTTTCAAGAGATTGCGACCTGAGATACAAAGACAGTTAAGCCCAACCACTACGTCGTTGACTGGCTTCACAAGAGAAAAGATATGGCCCATGGGGCAACTACGACTACTAGTTGTTGTTGGTCATAAGGAACACTCCACGACAGCCTGGATGAATTTTATGGTGATCAGATCTCTTTCGCCATACAATGGCATTATCGGAAGACCAGGAATTTCGGCAATACGCGCAGTACCGTCCACAGCACATGGGATGCTCAAATTCCCGGTAGAAGGCGGCATTGTCACCATCTACAATAACGCTGCACCACCAAGAGAGTGTAACACGATTACATGTGAGATGACGCACACCCCAGAACAGAGCGCAGCTAAAGTACCAAATCTGAAGGTCGCAATTCATCCTGATTACCCGGAACAAGAAGTATCGATCGGGGGATCGCTGTCTGATAAAGGCAGAGCTGCCGTGTGCGCACTCTTGCAAAAGAATCTGGATATCTTCGCATGGGAAACAAAGCACATGACTGGTGTGCCACGCTCGATCGCAGAACACAAGTTGAATATCCGACAAGGATACTCCCCAGTACGGCAGAAAAAGCGCGGCCAGGCTCCAGAGCGCGCAAAAGCCATTCTAGAGGAAGTACACAAACTTGTTGACGCAGGTATCATGCGAGAGGTCTATTACCATGACTGGCTCTCCAATCCAGTGATGGTCAAGAAGAGTGATGGTAGTTGGCGGATGTGCGTGGATTTCACCGATCTCAACAAAGCATGTCCACAAGACTGCTACCCACTACCAGAGATAGACTGGAAGGTAGAATCTTTATGCGGATACCCCTTTAAATGTTTCTTAGACGCATACAAAGGGTACCACCAAATCCAAATGGCTAAAGAGGACGAGGAAAAAACAGCCTTCCACACAAGCCAAGGTGTCTATTGTTATACAAAGATGCCTTTTGGCCTAAAGAATGCGGGCGCCACCTACCAGCGATTGGTAGATAATGCATTTGAAAAGCAAGTGGGCCGCAATCTAGAGGTCTATGTTGACGACCTTGTCATAAAAAGCCATACCGAAGGCGAATTGGTCCGCGACATTGAAGAAACATTTGGAACACTACGAAAGATCAACATGAAGCTAAATCCTAAGAAATGCACTTTTGGCGCTACAGAAGGCATGTTCCTAGGATACTTGATCGAACCTGATGGCATTAAACCATGCCCAGAAAAAACAGAGGCTGTTATCCAACTCCCTTCACCACGCACGTTGAAAGAAGTCCAGTCTCTGAATGGAAAACTGGCCGGGTTAAACAGATTCCTGTCTAAATCAGTAGATAAGTCACTCCCCCTCTTTAAAACACTCAAGAAGTGTACGAAAAAGGGATACTTTCGTTGGACTACAGAAGCGGAAGAAGCTTTCACACAGCTTAAGCAACATATAGCAGCACTTCCCAAGCTAGTCGCACCCCGACCAGGGGAGGAGTTAATTGTGTATTTGTCGGCGACTCATGGAGCAGTCAGCGCGGTGCTACTAACAAATAGGAATTCCGTACAAACACCGGTGTACTTTGTAAGTAAAGCGCTCAAGAAGACAGAGATTAACTATAGCCCAATGGAAAAGTTGGTCTTGGCATTAGTATTCGCCGCCAAAAGATTGCGCAGATACTTTCAAGCACACCCAATAGCGGTGATCACGGACCAACCAATCAAGCAAGTTATCTCCAAACCCGACGCACCGGGGTGATTACAAAAGTGGAGTGTATTACTAGGCGAGTATAACATCTCTTATAGACCACGCACTGCGGTTAAGGGGCAAATACTAGCTGACATCATCATCGAAAAACCAGACACCGATGCTGCACGTCCACTGAGCGAGGTAGAACTACAAGAGCCATGGGTCCTGTTCACGGACGGATCTTCATGCGTGGATGGGTCGGGCGCAGGCCTTATCCTCACCAATCCAGAAGGAATGGAATTCACTTACGCACTGCGCTTTGAATTCACAGCTACGAATAACGAGGCAGAGTATGAAGCCCTAATTGCTGGATTACGCATTGCAACTCGAATGGGTGTACGCAACCTAGAAGCAAATGTGGATTCTCGATTAGTAGCCAACCATGTGTTGGGCGAATATGTGGCTAAAGAGGATAACATGGTTCAATACCTCGACAAGACCAAGTCACTAATCCAAGGTTTTGACAGGTTTACCATTAAACAAGTTCCTAGAGGTGAAAACAAAAAAGCGGACGCGCTAAGCAAGATCGCATCTACAAGCTTTGCGCACCTGTCAAAACAAGTGTTGGTGGAGATCCTAAAAAATAAATCCATTTCGGAGATGGAGATATCCACGGTAATAGAGGAGGAGAATCCTACGTGGATGACCCCTATTGTCGAATTTATAAGCAAAGGCATATTGCCCCATGAGCAGAAGGACGCTCGACGGATACGGCGCACAGCGCAGAGGTTCGAACTTAGAGATGGTATCCTATATCGGCGTTCATTCCTACAACCATGGCTTCGGTGCGTTGGACCTCTTCAGGCAGATTACGTACTCCGAGAGATCCACGTCGGTTCATGCAGTATGCATTCAGGACCACGGTCCGTTGTAGCACGAGCCTTGCGGTCAGGATACTACTGGCCCACTATGCATCGCGATGCGCGTGATGTGATAAAGAAATGTAGCGACTGCCAAGTTCATAGACCCATCCCGCGCAGACCACAACAAGAGCTAACACCTATCACTTCTCCATGGCCATTCTATAAGTGGGGTATCGACATTGCGGGTCCCTTCCCTGTTGCAGCGGGGGGGCTGAAATTTCTAATTGTGGCAATAGACTACTTCAGTAAGTGGATTGAGGCAAAAGCAGTGGCGACAATCACAGGTAATCAAGTAAAACGATTCGTTTGGGAAAATATTGTATGTCGCTTTGGATTACCTGGGGAAATCGTTTCAGACAATGGAAAACAATTCCGCGATAACCCGTTCAAAGACTGGTGCGCAGAACTAAATATCACACAACACTTCGCGTCAGTTAAACACCCACAAACCAATGGTTTAGTTGAGCGCGCAAATCGTAGTCTAGGCGAAGGAATTAAAGCGCGCCTGGACAAACACAAAGGAAGATGGGTGGACGAATTGTCACATGTCTTATGGGCGTACCGCACGACAATCAAAGTTAGCAATGGAGACACTCCCTTTTCTCTTGTCTATGGGACAGAAGCTGTCATACCAGCTGAAATTGGGATGCCAACTATTCGTACCGCGGAAGTTAATGTCGCAACCAATGACGACGAACGACGTATAGACCTGGACCTACTGGAAGAAAGGCATGAACGCGCAGCT
Organism: Artemisia tridentata subsp. tridentata; assembly: GCA_021014915.2. NCBI lineage: Eukaryota > Viridiplantae > Streptophyta > Magnoliopsida > Asterales > Asteraceae > Artemisia > Artemisia tridentata. The sequence goes on along the minus strand of CP139503.1, from coordinate 361,146,744 downwards.
ATACGTGAGGCAAAAGCCAAGTCAAAAATGAAGGGATACTACGATGCTAAAGTTCGAAGCACCTCATTCAGACCAGGCGACTTTGTATATCGCGCTAATGATGCGAGCCACGCAGAAGATACAGGTAAACTTGGACCAAAGTGGGAGGGACCCTATGAGGTCGTTGAAGCACTAGGTAAAGGCGCGTACAAGCTGCGTGACATGGATGGCCGTGAGCTACAACACACATGGAATATTTGCAATCTCAAGAGATGCTATCTTTAGGAAAGGTTACGGCCCAACACACGGACACCTCCGCACTTTAGTAAGTGCTCAATAAATATCCGTGTATTTACATTTTGTTTCATTTAGGCAAATGTTTTTTTCTTTTACAAAAACTTGCAAGTATTAATTCAATGTCGCGGTTTCTAGCTAACTCCGCGACACATTTCACTTTATTGTTTACATGTTATTTATGTCTCAATATTGTTGTTACTTTACTTTCTGCCTACATGGCGTGCATGCACTTATTAAAACCCACGATGGTAAAAGGATGAGTAAACCTACTAAAAAACTCGTTGAGTAAGAGGGTTGCAAACCCATCAACATCGGATCACGCATCCTTGTTAAACACCTTACTCTCAAGACATTGGAGTAAGTTCAATGTGTATCCCACGACGGATACACAACAACGCACACTGTGCGCGTTTAACAAATTAGGAGTTAAGACACTTAACTCCTTGATATGATATTTGCAGTACGCTGCATACCAATCTATACACTTGTAAATTTTATGAACTTCATACACGATTATGGATTCTTATAAATTTTATTAAGTATGTACACAACAGTTTGCTTCTTAGACACAACGTAGACGTCTTTTATGCAAAGACAAAAATAACTAAGTACAAACATTATAACCACAATTACATTTGATACAATATGCGTACAATCGTATTTTTCTAATGGACTACGAGTTCATACAATATATAGACTTAACATGCACATGTGCAACAAAATGTTAATCTATTACAAAAAAATTACCAAGACAAAAAATCTAAAAGCTATGGGTGCGTCTAAGCCCTGAACCGCCAACATGGTACACAGCACGACCAGTTCCCTCAAGCTCCTTCAGAAGACCACTATCTTGGGGCGACACTGTCGGTATGCTAACGGGCACTCCATCAGACCTAGGAATATGCGCAGCACCGACACCACAAAGGATGGCCTTCCCCTTCACACCCCGCTTCTTCGCAAGCCTCATAGCATGGGCCTCCAAGGACGCTTTCAGAGAAATTTCCGTTTCAAGGGAAAAAGGATCCAGGACGTTGCGAGGGCGAACAAAGATAGGTACCTGCAGCTGCGATTCATCTGGCTTGAGAAAATAGTCAGCTTGTGCCTCTGCGCCCTCCGCTGCATGCCTAGCCAAGGTTAACCCCTCCATAATAACACCTATGGGGTAATCTTGGTCGCGCTCCAGTTGAGCAATGTGAGGAAGGTCTAGCAGCTTCATCTTTTCCATAGCAGCGACAAGCTCATCGAAGGAATCAGCATTATAATCGGGCCCTTGTGTGGCAGGCACCTTCAACAATCCGCTCTCAGAGAGCTCCTCTATAGCCTGCGCCTTGCCACGTGCAAGCGCACGCTCCACAACTTCCCCAAAAGCCTCCCGCACCTCTTGGGATTCCAAAGTACCCAAGGTAGCAAGGCGTAGCCCATGGCTGATAAGCCACCTGCGCTCAGCGATAGAAGATACCAGATGTAGGAACAGCTCTTCGTCATACTCGATACTGAGCTTGCGCAGCTTGATTTCTTGCTTCTCCAGCGACTCCTCCACCGCCTTGCGGAAATCATCTAGTCTGGCGAAGTGAGTGCTCTTGTTCTGCTCCATATACTTCAAGGCCCAAAGGCAAGTGGCCTTGTACTCTTTTGCGCCAGCGCGCTCTTGGTTCACTTGAGCAAACAATGATAGCCTCTCATCAACAAGCTTCTAAGCATACACAGTGGTTGACTCTACTTCAGCCTGAGCATCAGCTAACTGCGCCTTCAGTAGCGCAATTTCCTTATCCTTCTGCGCACTGCTGCTACCTTCACCTGCATGCCTAGCTTTAAGCTGTGCAACCAATGAGGCTTGATGCGCAGCAGCCAAGCTTAACTCCTCAATCAACTGGTCCGTAGGCACATCTTCAAAAGCCTTTGTCCCAGATCCTTGGCCCCCCTGCGCAAGATGATCAGTAGGCGAGGGACTCGCCTTGGATTGCGATTTCCCAGCGCGAGCAGCATCCCCAATAGCTTCAACACTGCATGTAAATGACGAGGGCGCAAGGTTATTATTGTAATCTCAGCAAAAAATATAAACCAAAATGTTGACGAAACAACCCTAATTACTTACTTGAGGGGAGGAGTTTCAGTTGTATCCTTCCGCGAGAAATTCTCCTCTGATGATGATGATTGCTCACTAGAGATAAGATGGCGCCTTCTTTTGGACGTACCAGCGCCATCATCCCCAGCAACTGTCTTGCGCTTCACCCCTTGGCCAGCGCCTTCTTGCCCACTTTCAGACATGGCAAACTCCCCACTCTCTAACGAGTCTGTGCGCGATAACTCTTCCACAGGGATTTGTACCTCAGGAGTGGGAAAACTGCGAAGAGGAGTCGCCTCTAAAACAACGGGGGGTGTATCCTCAGGTTCCTCCTGCACAATCTCCATCGTGCGCCCCGCGGTAGCCTGTAGAACTGGCTCCTCGCCATCTCTCAAAGGGCGCACCCCTACGGTCACCTGCGTGGGCCTCGCCAAGCGAACAACACCGAATAGATCCATCTCTGCGCAACAAACAACAAACAACAAACAAACACAAAACGAGTTAGATAAGCTACAAAGGGAAGAGCGCTTACAACTAATAAGCGAAGAGGAAGGAAGGACAAGCACCCACCCCAGCTATTCTCGTCCAAAAAAGTTGGCACTTCTTCCGGACTACCGAAGTAATTGCGACTGATGCCCATGTGCACCAAAAACTCCTCTGGATACGCTTTGATCGGTATGCGATTGGTATTTATCGTATCCGCATCAGCTACATTATACGCTCCGGGGTCTGGGCGCTCATCCTTCGGTAATGATTCTTGGGTATAAAATTCGAAGTCCCAGGGGAACAACGCATCATCAACCCAAAAGAATTTCTCCCTCCAATTCCTCAGTGCGTCTAACTTTTCCGTATAGCACTGCAGCGGCCCTGCGCGCTTGGAAAAGGACACCCACCCGTTTGACCACGATGTGTGATAAAACGCGCGGAATAGATGGATTGTGGGTTCAATCCCCAACAAATGACAATTTACTTCAAAATTGGTTATTTTTGCTGCACCTATACAGTGCAGTTGGGAAATATGGAGACGATAGTGGTTTAAAATATCGCACAAAAATAGGGAAATGGGCACACGTTGGTTAGCAAATTCGAAGAAGCGTGTGTAAACCCCCACTTTCCCTTCTGGGAAGTTCGCTATGGACGCAGTCGCCACCGGAACCACCGGGTGCAATGCGATAGGGATATAATAATCCGAGGCGAACTGACGAAGTTCGTCCTCGGATATATCGGATGAAAAATCGGATAATTGAAGAACCATGATTAAACTTCAATGAGTCTTGCAGCGCACGCGCTATTACCTTAGATTTCGTTGATTTTTTGATTGTTGTTCGAAGGTTTAACAATGGTGGAAAATGACGGTTTTTACTGTGATAAGCACAGTGAAATGGAGATGACACTTTATATAGGGTTACAAGATCTCATGGATGATTGACATATGTCACCCACTTGCTCTAATCGTGTGGCTGGGAAGCCAAAAGGTGAAGCACATTTTCACCCACCCCTCACGATTTTAAAAGAAAATACGGATGTACTTGGACTAGATTCATCGTATTGTTTTTTAGGCGGGAAACACTTGAAACTTCTCCGCTACGCATTCCGGAATACCTTTTTGCTACATTTGTTAGTCTAGCATCCGCAGTAGGTACACTGCGCATACTAGACTGGGGGGACATGATGACGTATAGTCCGCATTCGGGTCACGAACCCGACCAATGGACGCTACTACCACTCAAGCCCATCACGAATGGGCTCAATCCCATCACGAATGGGCTATCACGATAACGGTTTGGGCTTACAAAAGGCCCAAACCCGAAGTTATTTATGGTCTTGATATAGGATATCTCTTATTTATGGGATATGTATCAAATGACCGACTTAGGCGGGATACGCCGAAGGGTAAGGAACACAAAACCAACAAGGATTTCGTGTGTATATATAGAGGGCATCTCGGCTCTCATTAAGGTACGATCTAATAACCCTAACTCTTCAACTAAACCCCAAAACCGATTACTTACTCTCACGCCGGAGGATAATCGTGGGAGACAATCCCACGATAAGCCTAACGGTGTTTTTTGTTCTCTTAGTGCGCAGGTCTCAAGCATTAAGATCCAATTGATACGGAAACAAGGAACGCCCAACTTTTGTATCAACAGACTCCATCTATTGGTTCGATTTGTTGTTGGTTTCAAGCTGAGAATACGTACGTAGATCAGATAACAGACAAACACAATTTTAATGTTCGGCAAATCCTTAAAACCAGTACCACCTTTTAAATGAAATTTCAAGTGAGCAAGTTTGTTTAACTAATTATACCATGTTGAAAAATGACTTGATCAAAGTTTGCTGAAACATTCATAAGGGCATCGAGCCAATAAGCTATCAAACATCACTTTGAAATTACATGTCCAGAGTATTGTAATTAGGTATCACCTGTGATACCTAATATTTGGTACGTATCACAGGTGATACCTAATATGTTATTTTGTATCACAGGTGATACCTAATAAGTTATTCTGTATCACAGGTGATACCTAATAAGTTATTCTGTATCACAGGTGATACCTAAAGTTGCCCGGTGTACTAACTTTTGAATCAATGAAGTGAATTTGCTTATATAATTTGTATCACAGGTGATACCTAATATCTTATTTTGTATCACAGGTGATACCTAATATTTGGTATGTATCACAGGTGATACCTAATATCTTATTTTGTATCACAGGTGATACCTAATAAGTTATTCTGTATCACAGGTGATACCTAATATGTTAACTGTTTGTTTATTTTGCCTTTTCCACCTTAATTCTCAAGTTATAAAAATTTTGTTTTCACAAAAGTTGTTCATTTTTAGCTTATTAATAAGTTTCATGAAAAAAAAATGCAAAAACAAAAACTGGAAAGTTGGGAAGCCCAGAGTGAGCCTAGGCTCGAACCCCAGACCTCTACCATCCTCAACCAGTTTAACACACCACAACCATCTCTGCCCTTGGGTCTTTTTCGTTATAGCTTGCACCTTTAATTCACTTAACCAATTTTTTCCCTTTTAGCTTAACTTTCTTTTTGCTTATTCACAGCTTATTCAAATAAGCTGTCGATTCCTTTTTTATTTTTCCTAAGTTCAATATAGCTTAAAGTAGTTTTTCCAGAATTTTTCATAATTTTTCGTATTAATTTAGTATTTTTAATATTATTCTTAGTCCAAAACTGTTTTTAATTCAATAAAAATAAAATAAAAAACAAATTTACACATCTAGGGGTAATTTTTTATTTTTAGGTTTTCTTAGGCTCGTTTAATTCCCGTAAGAACTCGTTTTTCAGTTTAATTTGCGTTTTTGCTTATTTGTGTTTTACTTACTTATTTTGTATCACAGGTGATACCTAATATATTATTTTGTATCACCTATGATTTTGTATGTATCACAGGTGATACCTTATATTTTGTATCTACAAAAACAAGTAGCTAACTACAGTCTAACTATCACAGGTGATACCTAATATGTTATTTTGTATCAGAGGTGATACCCAATAAGTTATTTTGTATCACATGTGATACCTAATAAGTTATTTTGTATCACTGGTGATACCTTATAATGTTAGTAGGTAACAACAAGTATTTAGCAAAAAAATAAGCTTAAAAGTCTACACAATAAGCAACATGAAAATAGCTTATCAAATTCTTAATATTTTGATAAAAACATTACATAACAAAAATATTATAACTAAAACATAAAATTCAATATTTCTTGTAGAAAAAATAAGCTTAAAAGTCTATAACAATCTATTTTCAACAAACATCAGTACTAATCATGTAAGTGGCAACACTAACAAAGATAACCAGCAGTACTAAGCTCCATTGAACAGCATTAAAACCAACTAGCAGTACTAACCAATGTGTGATTTTGTATGTATCACAGGTGATACCTATTAAGTTATTTTGTATCACATGTGATACCTAATAATTTGCAAAATAGATATTAGGTATCACCTGTGATACATACCAAATATTAAGTATCACCTGTGATACATACCAAATATTATGACTGAGTTGTCGAAAATGCTGATTAGGGAAGAGATTGATGAAAACGCGACAGCGTATATAGATGCAGACATGAACGAGGAAGAATTGACTTACAGGATGGGAAGGAATGGTGGACTCGTGAACGGTGCGACGGGTGAGAAGTCTGATATTCTGATTGAAGTTCCTCCTAGTGCAAATGGTGTTCGCAATGATGCTGCAAAAGCTGTGAAGAGGATGAAGATCGAGGAGGTTGAAGATGATGATGAAATGGATGAATAAAAGAAAAGTGGAATAAACGAGTTGTATAGAAGAGTCTTGTTACTTCTGTCAAGTGTTATGTTGTTTTTTTAAATGTAAGCTAAAAGACGATCAACTTGTTTGTTAAGTATAGGTCTATGTCTATGTTGTTAAAGTTGCCCGGTGTACTAACTTTTGAATCAATACAGATTATGTAGTGTAGGTATCATATTCAAAGGCAAAATGCAAACTTTTCAAGAACATTTGGTCCTTTATTTACAAGAGTACAAGCAAATCTTTATTTTCATGTATAATATGTACAAAGAACATTATGATGAGAACGAAGAGCATATGTATGCTGCTTAGGAAAGTGATGATTCCGAATCCTCCATAATCCTCCACTGGCAACACTTTAGGATTCGGAATCCTCCTTTTTTTGTCTGCCACATGGCAGTTTGTGATTGGTCGGTGGGAATCCTCCAATGATTCCCAATCCTAAAAATCACATGTGATTTCCAGAAAAATCACATGTGATTTATTACTAGTTTTTCTGTATGCAAGGAAACGAACATTTGAGGTATCACCTGTGATAAATTCAGGCATCACCTGTGATTTTCAGAAAAATCTGATACTTTTGATATAAAAACATTACATAACAAATTGAAGATGGTAAATTTTATGTTTCAAAGTCTTAGGCCAAGTTGAAGATGGTTTATATGTTTCTACAAGAAATATTGAATTTTATGTTTTAGTTATAATATTTTTGTTATGTAATGTTTTTATCAAAATATTAAGAATTTGATAAGTTATTTTCATGTTGTTTATTGTGTAAACTTTTAAGCTTCTTTTTTTGCTTAATACTTGTTACCTACTAACATTATGCGGCTAAATACTTGTTGTTACCTACAAAATAACTTATTAAGTATCACATGTGATACAAAATAACATATTAGGTATCACCTGTGATAGTTAGACTGTAGTTAGCTACTTGTTTTTGTAGATACAAAATATGAGGTATCACCTGTGATACATACAAAATCATAGGTGATACAAAATAACATATTAGGTATCACCTGTGATACAAAATAAGTAAGTAAAGCACAAATAAGCAAAAACGCAAATTAAACTGAAAAACGAGTTCTTACGGGAATTAAACGAGCCTAAGAAAACCTAAAAATCAAAAATTACCCCCAGATGTGTAAATTTGTTTTTTATTTTATTTTTAACGAATTAAAAACAGTTTTGGACTAAGAATAATATTAAAAATACTATATTAATACGAAAACTTATGAAAAATTCTGGAAAACTACTTTAAGCTATATTGAACATAGGAAAAATAAAAAGTAATCGACGGCTTATTTGAATAAGTTGTCAATAAGCAAAAAGGGAAGTTAAGATAAAAGGGAAAAAATTGGTTAAGTGAATTAAAGGTGCAAGCTATAAAGAAAAAGACCCAAGGGCAGAGATGGTTGTAGTGTGTTATGAAGCCGTAGCATAGAGGTTGTGTAGCGGTCGTGTTGAAGCCATGAAGTCCTAGTCGTGAAGTCCTAGTGTTGAAGTTGTGAAGCCGTAGCATAGAGGTTGTGTAGCGGTCGTGTTGAAGCCATGAAGTCCTAATTGTGAAGTCCTAGTGTTAAAGTCGTGAAGCCGTAGCATAGAGGTTATGTAGCGGTCGTATTGCAACCATGAAGTCCTAGTCGTGAAGTCCTAGTGTTGGAGTCGTGAAGCCACAACATAGAGGTTATGTAGCAGTCGTGTTGAAGTCGTGAAGAAGTCGTGAAGCAGTCGTGAAGCCGTTGTGAAGTAGTCGTGAATAAGTTGTGAAGAAGTTGTGTTGTGAAGTTGTGAGATTGGTTCTAGCTACGATTAGAACTCGACATTTAGCTTTGTGTCGTTAAACCCGTGTAAGCCAAAGTTGTGTACGGTTTTCTCCGCCATAAGGGAGCTTATTGAAGTTGTGAAGAAAACTCTCGAGCTTGGTGCTCGGGGAGTGAAGTAGGGCAAGGAAGGTGTCCTTGTAGCCGAACCACTATAAATCCCTCGTGTCTCGGTTAGATCTTTCCATCTCTTACTTACATCTTTATTTATATCGTCATTACTTTTATAACATATAGGCATATATAACTGTTAGTAATAATTAAAAGTTGACGTCACATATAGATCAAATTGAAACTCCATTCAAGAAACCAAAACTTTTACAATCAATTTAAATGAATACATATATAACTAATAATAAGGTTCAAGTTTTATTTTTCATACAAACTTGAATCTAAGTGTTTTAAAAATAAACAAAGGTTTTCATAATAAAATTAAAAAGACATAAAACTATTCAACCCCCCCCCCCTTCTAGTTTTCCACAATTGGTATCAAGAGCCACGTCAATCAAGATCTTTAAAATATACTGTATTTTAAAACTTGAATCGATCTATGGAATTCGAAAAATATCTAGAAGGGGAATCTTTGCTAAAACCACCACTATTTGAAAACTATACTTTTCTTGAATGGAAAAATAAATTTGAAAATTATGTGAAATCAATTGATCTAGATCTTTGGCATGTCATTTCGATTGGTGATTTTCAACCAACAAAAACGGATTTTGAAAGTCAAACAAAAACGGATTTTGAAACTCAAAATGATTATTTAAAAACAAAGAATAACAAAAATAATGAAGCTAAAATAATTATTTACAAAACCTTGCCGAAAGTTGAATATGAAAGAATATCTTTCTGTAAAACGGCAAATGATATTTAAAAAAATCTCTTAAACTTTCATCAAGAAAAATGTCAAGCCAAAGATGAGGATTTTGATCTTGTACATGAATTAGTTATCTTAGAAAATTTAATAGATAAACATTTAGATTAAATAGATACATGTGCTACTAGTTCAAATGTTGTTAATGAAGGTGTTAACGACGAAGACTACATGAATCAACTCCAAAGTGAACTCAATCCAAAATCATGGAGTGACACAGATGAAGGAGAAGATCATCATCCGACTCACCTATCATTCATACGTCGATCATCATCTGAGACATTACGAAGAAAAGCTAGGACGTGAGGTAAGTTCTCTTTTTAAATTTCATAAGTAATTACTTCATGCATATAATCTTATTAATGTCTTAGGATACGCTTAGTCTGATAGGTTGCTTTGTCTTTACACTTTAGTTATATTCGTTCTGTGGCTTAATGAACTAGAAACCCTTTAGTTAGCCCCCCTAAGTATTAGTAAACCAAGCAATCTTCATATTTGGTACTCTTCGATAGGTAAATTTAGGAACTTAATTTCTTCTAAAAAGAGAATGACTACTGGAGAATCTATTGACTAGAAACTCAATTTGACCTAACGGTTGAATTGCTTCTATGTGAGAAGTTGGGTGTGTGTAACCCGTAAAAATGGTCATGTTTAGCCTGAATTGAGCACCACTAGTAATAGTCTCATACTCATTCTCCAACTTAAATACATTATTCTTCCTAAATATACCTAACGATAGTTTACTGTTATGAACTTTGCTTTTCACTAGAGCTTTTCATTCCTAGATGTATGTCATCTTGCATATATAAAATTTCTAGATGTTTACTTGCTCCTATGTGATTTGACTGCATGCCTTCGTAATTATTTGTTTAGTTGTTGAATGCATTGTCATTATAATAGCTTTTGTTTTTCTCTAACTACTCTGACATGATGTATTTTTGTATTTAGTCATAATATATGCTTAAATGCCATAGGATATGTAGAAAGAGGTAGCATGTGACAATAGACTTAACCAATACCCTTGAGCATGAGATCTTTTATAAACCACTATTTTTAAACCTATAATTAATGGGACTTATTTTTAAATTTGCAAAAACTTCACATTTTGGAAAAATGATTTTTCAAAAGATTATGACACATTTCTATTTTACATGTTTCACCATCCTACCTTTCTTCCAAACTTGTGTCCATAATTACGTGTTTATCAAAACCAAAGATTGGAAAAATATGTTTTCTTTCCTCATAAAAACATTTTGAAATAAAACCAAAACTATTTCATTAAAATATTTTTCACATCCACATAAAAACCCACTTTCAAACATTGTTGAATAATGCCAAAAACATTTCTTAAAATTATGCATGGTGATCTCATATCTGTCATCTATATTTATGTATGTGACATTTATAAGTGAACTAAATTTAAAAATAACCATAATTTACTCACTAAGACCTCACTTGGTACAAGTCTAGAAGTCCATGCTATCACAACTCTACATTCCCATGCACATAGATATTCATTAGGATTATTTAACTAGCTTATTAATATTCCTAAATATGATACTATGAATTACTTGGTGCTATGTAGTGTTTTCTTGTCTAACATATATATGTTACATGCTAAATGAGTTGTTTGCATGCTAGATAATAATGTCTAATGAATATGCTTAGCATACATAAGTTATTAAATCCTAAATTGCCTCAAAAGAAGTTGGACTTGCTTGAAACTAAACCCAAAAACACAACCCTTTCAACAATTTTCTGCCAAAAACCCATTTCCAGTAACCTGGAAATCAGCAGATGTGCGGCCCCCTTAATTCTTTAGGCGGCCCCCTTAATATTTAAGGGGACCGGCCCCTTAATTAAGGGGACCGGCCATTTGATGGTCGAAGGTGCTGCTCCCTTTTTCTATTTTTTAGCCCATTTTATCCTATACTTTCCAAAATTCACAAACACATTTTGTCACAAACCACCCACCAAAATTTACCTTCCACAATCACATCATCACTACACCATAAACACCCAACTCCATCATAAATGCTCATCCATATCATCCATCCAAACATGTCATCATCTAACCACCCAATATCCAAGCCTTCAAGAGTTGCTAAAATCTCAGTGAGGCCCATTTGGAGGAGGAAGCTTGACATTTGCCATAACCCAAAAAATGATGTTGTTCAAACTCAACCAACACCTAAACCTCATCCTAATGAACCCTTTCACACACATAACCAATCATCCATATGTCCACCTTCATTCACTCATAATTACCCAAGTTCACAAATGTCTCCACCACCAAGAGTGTCACCACCACTTCCACCAAATAACAACCACTCTCCATTATCATCACCTTCCACTCAACACTTGAAGTTCATTGAAGAACTCAAGGAAGCCCATGAGCTTAATGCTCTCCTTGCTTTGCACCTTGCTCAAAGCAACTTAGACCCATCACCATCCATCTCACCATTATTACCATCATCACCACATCACTTGAGTCAAATTGAGAAACATGTCAACAATTGTCCTTGTTGCATCTTTCTCCAAAATCAAACCATCGCCTTAAATGAGCGTCTCACTTGGATTGAGTATCTTCTCACTAGATCTAATCCAACACCACCACTTGAACAACATCAAAACCCTCATTCAACATGGTCAAGTCCAAGCTCTCCACCTCCAATTCCTCCATCAACACTCTCTCCAACATCCATACACCCAAACTTACAACCCCATTAATCCAACATTTTTACCCCCTCTTTACCATCATCCATCCAAAATAATTCAAGTTTTTCATGTCTCAAGCAAGTCAAATGGATCTCTTAGGCAATTTAAAATTTTCTACTTATTGTATGCTATAAGCAAAATATGTGTTGTATCAATAATTATGTTTTTAACATAATTATTTTCAACTAATGAATGCTTTATTTCTTGTCTTTAATATATGATTGTTATGCTTATTGCTTGTATACTCAATATCATGATATATATACATGCTTGATGATTAATAACATGCTTATTCCATAATATGTTTTAAATGTATGCATGCGTATTTAACATGTTTATGCCACTATTTAATCATTCTTGATGTACATGATTCAAATGGAGCTTGCTGCAAAAACACCCTAAAAATGACCCTTTTCTGAAAAAATTTCAAATTTGGTCGCCTGGGAAAACACCAGATGGGCGGCCCCCTTAATTCCCTAGGCGGTCCCCTTAATTTTAAGGGGGCCGGCCTACAATTAAGGGGACCGGCCATCTGGGCAGTAAAATTTACTGTTTTCTTTTGCATCTTGCGACCCCTTTTATCTAGCCCCAGCTACCATTTCTCTTAAAGGACGAACTGGTATTGGAATTTTACCACAAAACCTCCAAACCTTACCTAAATCAACCATCACCTCCATCAAACACCCATTTTCATTCACCATGCTATCACCAAAATCATCTCTAAGACAATTGCCTTTGTTGCATCCACAACCGAACCATCATCTTTGGTCTTAGAGATGAGATACACTACATGTTTTCATCCCTTGAACACATGCTTAACAACCAACCTCCACCACAACCTCCACCATTTTCACCCACTACACCACCACCACCTTCATTCTCACCAAATTAAGCATATGCAATGCTTAATCAAAAATAAATTTTCAAACCATTTTGTGTGCAAGCCCCATGGAAGATCATGTACTCCTAGAATGATTATGTAGATTGCATTACTTACTAGCTAATGTAGGATTGAATATAATCTTGGATGGTTGTGTATTGATACACAACATTTTTAATGAATGTCTTTATATGCATGTTTATTTTTGCTATATATATGTTTGTGCTTCTAATATTTTTCTTGCAAGTATTCCATATATCGATTCCTTGGTGCCCTCAAATGAGGGGGAGCACACATCAAGGGGGAGTTCTCGTTCCGACAAATTTTGTCTCTAAAACTTGTCGGCTCAACCTTTTTGATGCTACAAAAAGGGGGAGAAGTGAATATAAACTCACTAAATACTTGTCCAAAAATAACTTTTTGGATTTAATGAGTTTAGGTTTTGTAATCATTAAAAAGGGGGAGATTGTTGACATAAATAATGCCTAAAAACATTATCAATATTTATTCATATCTCTATGTTTTGATGATCACAAAATGTAAACTCATTAAAACATAAACTTATAAAATAAACAAGTACTTAGTTGTAAATATTCACTTCTACAACTAAAATCACTTAAGGTATGAATGAACTAATGCTTAATGCATTATATGATCAAAGGAACATTTTCTTAATAACTAGATTTTTTATAAAATGTCAAAAACATTTTATATATTTTAGAAAAACATTTTTGGTAATAAATAAAAAGGTTTAATTCATTATAAATTTATGAATTCAAATTTTTAACCAAAATCAGTAAAAATGTTCCAGAAAAACCTTCCCCACAAAAAGACAAAACTGGGCAACGGCTAGCATCGGCGGCCCCCTTAATTTTGCTAGGCGGCCCCCTTAAAATTAAGGGGACCGCCCCCTATTTAAGGGGGCCGGCCACGCTCCAGTAGCTCCCAGCTGTCCAGTTTTTCTGCCTATAAATACCAGCCTTCCCCTGGATTTTTACTCACCCTTTTGCACTAAAACTTTCTGTTGTAAATCTCATTTCATATCTTCAAAAAAAAAACCTTTGATCATGTAATCTTAAGCATTGGTTTCCAAGTGATCCAAGCTTCCACCATCCAAGTGCAAAAGAAAAATACTTCTATTAATCAAGACTAGAAGTATTACAACTTAGTAGCATCTTGTTACTCAAGTTGTTTGTTCTGTATACTTTGTAAATATTTCATTCATTTGTGTAAAGTGTGTATATAAGTTGTAAACATAAGTGATTAGGCTAGAGTAGTGTGTAAGTAGTGAAGAAGGTGGATAAGTAGTTGTGGAGTAAAGAAGTAGAGTAGAAGTCTTGTAAAGTTGTGAAGTAGAGAAGTCTTGAAGCCGTTGTGAAGCCATAGCCTAGAAGTCGTGAAGCCGTAGCATAGAGGTTGTGTAGCGGTCGTGTTGAAGCCATGAAGTCCTAGTCGTGAAGTCCTAGTGTTGAAGTCGTGAAGCCGTAGCATAGAGGTTGTGTAGCGGTCGTGTTGAAGCCATGAAGTCCTAATTGTGAAGTCCTAGTGTTGAAGTCGTGAAGCCGTAGCATAGAGGTTATGTAGCGGTCGTGTTGAAGCCATGAAGTCCTAGTCGTGAAGTCCTAGTGTTGGAGTCGTGAAGCCGCAGCATAGAGGTTGTGTAGCAGTCGTGTTGAAGTCGTGAAGAAATCGTGAAGCAGTCGTGAAGCCGTTGTGAAGTAGTCGTGAATAAGTTGTGAAGAAGTTGTGTTGTGAAGTTGTGAGATTGGTTCTAGCTACGATTAGAACTCGACATTTAGCTTTGTGTCGTTAAACCCGTGTAAGCCAAAGTTGTGTACGGTTTTCTCCGCCATAAGGGAGCTTATTGAAGTTGTGAAGAAAACTCTCGAGCTTGGTGCTCGGGGAGTGGAGTAGGGCAAGGAAGGTGTCCTTTTAGCCGAACCACTATAAATCCCTCGTGTCTCGGTTAGATCTTTCCATCTCTTACTTACATCTTTATTTATATCGTCATTACTTTTATAACATATAGGCATATATAACTGTTAGTAATAATTAAAAGTTGACGTCACATATAGATCAAATTGAAACTCCATTCAAGAAACCAAAACTTTTACAATCAATTTAAATGAATGCATATATAACTAATAATAAGGTTCAAGTTTTATTTTTCATACAAACTTGAATCTAAGTGTTTTAAAAATAAACAAAGGTTTTCATAATAAAATTAAAAAGACATAAAACTATTCAACCCCCCCCCCCCCCCCTTCTAGTTTTCCACATAAACAACTTATTAGGTATCACCTGTGATAGTTAGACTGTAGTTAGCTACTTGTTTTTGTAGATACAAAATATGAGGTATCACCTGTGATACATACAAAATCACATGTGATGCAAAATAACATATTAGGTATCACCTGTGATACAAAATAAGTAAGTAAAGTACAAATAAGAAAAAACGCAAATTAACCTGAAAAACAAGTTCTTACGGGAATTAAACGAGCCTGAGAAAACCTAAAAATCAAAAATTACCTCCAGATGTGTAATTTTGCTTTTTATTTTATTTTTAACGAATTAAAAACAGTTTTGGACTAAGAATAATATTAAAAATACTAAATTAATACGAAAAATTATGAAAAATTCTGGAAAACTACTTTAAGCTATATTGAACTTAGGAAAAATAAAAACTACTATAAGCTATATTTGAATAAGCTGTCAATAAGCAAAAAGGGAAGTTAAGATAAAAGGGAAAAAATTGGTTAAGTGAATTAAAGGTGCAAGCTATAACGAAAAAGACCCAAGGGCAGAGATGGTTGTAGTGTGTTAAACTGGTTGAGGATGGTAGAGGTCTGGGGTTCGAGCCTAGGCTCACTTAAGGCTTCCCAATTTTTGTTTTTGCAAAAAAAAATTTCATGAAACTTATTAATAAGCTAAAAATGAACAACTTTTGTGAAAACAAATTTTTTATAACTTGAGAATTTCTGTGGAAAAGGCAAAATAAACAAACAGTTAACATATTAGGTATCACCTGTGATACAGAATAACTTATTAGGTATCACCTGTGATAAAAAATAAAATATTAGGTATCACATGTGATACATACCAAATATTAGGTATCACCTGTGATATAAAATAAGATATTAGGTATCACATGTGATACAAAATAAGATATTAGGCAAATAGACCTACCATGTGTTTTGAGCTACATTTGTGACACCGGCTATGTATTTTGTATCACATGTGTTTTGAGCAACATATTAGATATCACCTACGATACCTAATAAGTTATTTTGTATCACATGTGATACCTAATAAGTTATTTTGTATCATAGGTGATACCTAATAAATTATTTTGTATCACAGGTGATACCTCATAATGTAAGTAGGTAACTACACTCTACGCAAACTCAATAATAAAAACTCGGTAATAATAAATCATGTATAAGTCTGTTATTCAAATTTCATCAACACAATCTGGGAAATTTAAAATTAACAAAGATACTAAACAACTTATTAGGTATCACCTGTGATACAAAATAACTTATTGGGTATCACCTGTGATACAAAATAACATATTATGTATCACCTGTGATAGTTAAACTGTAGTTAGCTACTTGTTTTTGTTGATACAAAATATGAGGTATCACCTGTGATACATACAAAATCACAGGTGATACAAAATAACATATTAGGTATCACCTGTGATACAAAATAAGTAAGTAAAGTACAAATAAGCAAAAACGCAAATTAAACTGAAAAACAAGTTCTTACGGGAATTAAACGAGTCTAAGAAAACCTAAAAATTAAAAATTACCCCCAGATGTGTAAATTTTTATTTTTTATTTTATTTTTAACGAATTAAAAACAGTTTTGGACTAAGAATAATATTAAAAATACTAAATTAATACGAAAAATTATGAAAAATTCTGGAAAACTACTTTAAGCTATATTGAACTTAGGAAAAATAAAAACTACTTTAAGCTATATTTAAATAAGCTGTCAATAAGCAAAAAGGGAAATTAAGATAAAAGGGAAAAAATTGGTTAAGTGAATTAAAGGTGCAAGCTATAACGAAAAAGACCCAAGGGCAGAGATGGTTGTAGTGTGTTAAACTGGTTGAGGATGGTAGAGGTGTGGGGTTCGAGCCTAGGCTCACTCAAGGCTTCCCAATTTTTGTTTTTGCAAAAAAAAATTCATGAAACTTATTAATAAGCTAAAAATGAACAACTTTTATGAAAACAAATTTTTTATAACTTGAGAATTAAGGTGGAAAAGACAAAATAAACAAACAGTTAACATATTAGGTATCACCTGTGATACAGAATAACTTATTAGGTATCACCTGTGATACAAAATAAGATATTAGGTATCACCTGTGATACATACCAAATATTAGGTATCACCTGTGATACAAAATAAGATATTAGGTATCACCTGTGATACAAAATAAGATATTAGGCAAATAGACCTACCATGTGTTTTGAGCAACATATTAGATATCACCTACGATACCTAATAAGTTATTTTGTATCACATGTGATACCTAATAAGTTATTTTGTATCATAGGTGATACCTAATAAATTATTTTGTATCACAGGTGATACCTCATAATGTAAGTAGGTAACTACAGTCTACGCAAACTCAATAATAAAAACTCAGTAATAATCAATCATGTATAAGTCTGTTATTCAAATTTCATCAACACAATCTGGGAAATTTAAAATTAACAAAGATACTAAACAACTTATTAGGTATCACCTGTGATACAAAATAACTTATTGGGTATCACCTGTGATACAAAATAACATATTATGTATCACCTGTGATAGTTAAACTGTAGTTAGCTACTTGTTTTTGTTGATACAAAATATGAGGTATCACCTGTGATACATACAAAATCACAGGTGATACAAAATAACATATTAGGTATCACCTGTGATACAAAATAAGTAAGTAAAGTACAAATAAGCAAAAACGCAAATTAAACTGAAAAACAAGTTCTTACGGGAATTAAACGAGTCTAAGAAAACCTAAAAATTAAAAATTACCCCCAGATGTGTAAATTTTTATTTTTTATTTTATTTTTAACGAATTAAAAACAGTTTTGGACTAAGAATAATATTAAAAATACTAAATTAATACGAAAAATTATGAAAAATTCTGGAAAACTACTTTAAGCTATATTGAACTTAGGAAAAATAAAAACTACTTTAAGCTATATTTAAATAAGCTGTCAATAAGCAAAAAGGGAAATTAAGATAAAAGGGAAAAAATTGGTTAAGTGAATTAAAGGTGCAAGCTATAACGAAAAAGACCCAAGGGCAGAGATGGTTGTAGTGTGTTAAACTGGTTGAGGATGGTAGAGGTGTGGGGTTCGAGCCTAGGCTCACTCAAGGCTTCCCAATTTTTGTTTTTGCAAAAAAAAATTCATGAAACTTATTAATAAGCTAAAAATGAACAACTTTTATGAAAACAAATTTTTTATAACTTGAGAATTAAGGTGGAAAAGACAAAATAAACAAACAGTTAACATATTAGGTATCACCTGTGATACAGAATAACTTATTAGGTATCACCTGTGATACAAAATAAGATATTAGGTATCACCTGTGATACATACCAAATATTAGGTATCACCTGTGATACAAAATAAGATATTAGGTATCACATGTGATACAAAATAAGATATTAGGCAAATAGACCTACCATGTGTTTTGAGCAACATATTAGATATCACCTGTGATACCTAATAAGTTATTTTGTATCACATGTGCTACCTAATAAGTTATTTTGTATCACAGGTGATACCTAATAAATTATTTTGTATCACAGGTGATACCTCATAATGTAAGTAGGTAACTACAGTCTACGCAAACTCAATAATAAAAACTCAGTAATAATCAATCATGTATAAGTCTGTTATTCAAATTTCATCAACACAATCTGGGAAATTTAAAATTAACAAAGATACTAAACAACTTATTAGGTATCACCTGTGATACAAAATAACTTATTGGGTATCACCTGTGATACAAAATAACATATTAGGTATCACCTGTGATAGTTAGACTGTAGTTAGCTACTTGTTTTTGTAGATACAAAATATGAGGTATCACCTGTGATACATACAAAATCACAGGTGATACAAAATAACATATTAGGTATCACCTGTGATACAAAATAAGTAAGTAAAGTACAAATAAGCAAAAACGCAAATTAAACTGAAAAACGAGTTCTTACGGGAATTAAACGAGCCTAAGAAAACCTAAAAATCAAAAATTACCCCCAGATGTGTAAATTTGCTTTTTATTTTATTTTTAACGAATTAAAAACAGTTTTGGACTAAGAATAATATTAAAAATACTAAATTAATACGAAAAATTATGAAAAATTCTGGAAAACTACTTTAAGCTATATTGAACTTAGGAAAAATAAAAACTACTTTAAGCTATATTTGAATAAGCTGTCAATAAGCAAAAAGGGAAGTTAAGATAAAAGGGAAAAAATTGGTTAAGTGAATTAAAGGTGCAAGCTATAACGAAAAAGACCCAAGGGCAGAGATGGTTGTAGTGTGTTAAACTGGTTGAGGATGGTAGAGGTCTGGGGTTCGAGCCTAGGCTCATTCAAGGCTTCCCAATTTTTGTTTTTGCAAAAAAAAATTTCATGAAACTTATTAATAAGCTAAAAATGAACTTTTGTGAAAACAAATTTTTTATAACTTGAGAATTTCTATGGAAAAGGCAAAATAAACAAACAGTTAACATATTAGGTATCACCTGTGATACAAAATAACTTATTAGGTATCACCTGTGATACAAAATAAGATATTAGGTATCACCTGTGATACATACCAAATATTAGGTATCACCTGTGATACAAAATAAGATATTAGGTATCACCTGTGATACAAAATAAGATATTAGGCAAATAGACCTACCATGTGTTTTGAGCTACATTTGTGACACCAGCTATGTATTTTGTATCACATGTGTTTTGAGCTACATATTAGATATCACCTGTGATACCTAATAAGTTATTTTGTATCACATGTGATACCTAATAATTTATTTTGTATCACAGGTGATACCTAATAAATTATTTTGTATCACAGGTGATACCTCATAATGTAAGTAGGTAACTACAGTCTACGCAAACTCAATAATAAAAACTCAGTAATAATCAATCATGTATAAGTCTGTTATTCAAATTTCATCAACCCAATCTGGGAAATTTAAAATTAACAAAGATACTAAAAAATTTCATCAACACAATCTGGGAAATTTAAAAAGTTCAGATCCCATGAAGACTAAAAAAATTCCTGTTGACTTCATAGAAGTAACTGAGAATGACCATTCATCAAAAGAAACCGCAAGGTGCCTTATGGTGGAACCATTCATCATCTTTCTTCTACAACAGGTCACCATAACCAACTATTCAATCTCGGTCCAAGCTTGGCCACCACACGCAACTGACGCAACTGCATGGTTCATCGCCTTCCGCTAACCATTTCCAGTATCATGTTTGTGACCAAACGGGTGCTTTTATTTATATCTGGATGAGTCGATCAAGGTAAACTGGCGGAGCGTTTCTTGTACTTTGCTTTTAGCCAAATTCAAAAGGAAGTCTGTAAATATATGCTCGTATTCGGGCATTTTACCATACCCTGCAATTGTAACGCGCAAACACATTTAATGAATCCAATTCTCAGATTATAAATAATCATAAAACGGGAAATACAAGCGAGAAACTCTAAAGTACCAGGAAAATAATTTATGTCAATGACATAGAAGCGATCTCTTGTTCCATGCTCGTGAATCATATCCAAGTTGAACAGATGAAGCCCCTGCAGCCAATAAGAGAGTGATTACAACCATTTTATTCACTTAAAAAAGAGCCATTTTTTACATTGAAAAGCACGAGGTGGGTTACCAGTCGTCGACGCAGTTCTCTAGCAAGGCGTTCAAGTAAGGCTCGTGGAGGAAGCTGTGCAACATGATAGCAAATATAAAAATCACATTTCATCTACTTGAACACAAAAGAGATTTGCTTCGAAAAATGTAAATGACTTACCAGCAATACACGGGTCTAAATCAGCATCATCTGCCAATTGTGCAGCAGATGAAACCCTTGGAAACCAAAAAACGCCAGCACTTCTTGACAACTCACGCTTGCTAACATCATGTAAAGAGAAACGCCGCACAACCTTAATTGCATCTCCAACAATGTACACTTTGAACAGAACACCTCCTAAAACCCACAAAACCATTAACCATTATTACTACGTAACCATAAACATGATTACAAAAATACCAAATATTTTGACTGCGATTAAATACGATTAAATACCATGGTTAACGAACTCTTGGAGAACAAGTGGAGGCTCTAGCTTTGAACACACTATTATCTAACATCATTTTATCTCAAGTGGAGAACCATGCAGTTGCTTAGCCAATATTTTGTATCACAAGTGATATTCAATATTCTGAATATCACAAGTGATACTCAGAATATCACAAGTGATACTCAGAATATCACATGTGATACTTAGAATATCACATAATAAATCAAATCAAATCAAATCAAATCAATTAACAAACATAATAACTGGTTGAAAAGAATATTAACAAAAGCCCGCTTTCTATGCAGATGAAAGTGATGACAGCATACCTTTACCAAATCCTTGTTACCAAAAATGCATTGCTCAAACAAACTATCCTGGATGGAGCCTTCAATGATTTTCTTCTTTAGTAGCTTTTCGACACTCTTTTGCATAGATTCACAGTTTTTATAAATAAGCATCAGCAACCAAATATCGACCACCTTATGATCCTGAGGCTTATCAATGTGTTGAAGTTCTTTCGGTATTTCCCGGCATAGTATCTGCAATCATTCGCAATATAACCCAAAAACGTCACTAAAGAAAAAGTTAACAGATCAAAGTAACTTAAAGTAATGTAAGAGTTTCAAGTACATTTTTAAAACCAAGACTAGACCCCAAAGCATCAAGAACAGAAGCCTCCACATTGTTTACAACTGATTTCCCCTTAAGCTTATTGTTTTGGGTTAAACGAGTATCAAACACTCCAACAAGCTTGTACTGTTCTCTGAATTCCGAGATTATTCTTCGGGCTTTTGTTTGTGTTGCAGAAAGAAGTAAAAACCGGAGCAGATACGGCAACTTCTCAGCTTCAATCGTTTGAATACATGATAAAGCTATCGTTATAACCTTCAAAACAATCAAATACACCATTTATCAGCAACCAGGCTACAAAATACACCAATATGTATACTTAACAATAATAAATTGCACGTATAAACAACCTTATCTTGCAAATACTCATCCAAATTCAAACTCGAGAAACAATCAATAACAGCAACAGTAGCACTCGAATTGTCCTGCAACACCTGCTCAAGCACCTCAACCACAATCTCATTACTACTATCTCCCATAACTTCGGGCAACGAACCAATAATCTCTCTCTTCAAATCACACGGGCAAATCGACAACACTTTAAACAAACTATCCGTAAACTTCTCACAATCCACCAAAAAATCAAGCCGCCTAAACTGATTCACAATCAACCTAGCTATATCCTCATCCAAACGCAGCGCATCACGATCAAAATACTCAGGTAGCTTCTCTAGCAACATGTTCCGAAGATCTAATTGTATCGAAGGCACTAGTAACAACACCCTAACTAAACTATCACTCCTTCCGTTATTCACATTATCACGAAATGACGGCAGTAACACCCTACAAGTATAAACTCGCAATTAAAAAACTGTATAGCTACAACTAAGCATTGCGCTAATTGATTAAAAATGTGTCTAACTTTACCTCTTTTATTTTTTCGTGTAATCATTTCAATCCAACCTTCAACACCACTTATCACATTACATATCGGATAAGTAAACTTTAACTAATAAGTAACAAAAACATCTTCTAACACTACTTCTAAATCAACACTTCATTTCACGTCAATTCACTATAAAAAAACCTACATAATTAACTCAAATCACAATTTCCGAAAGACGCAAACAATAAACATCAATTACATACAACAAATTCACAGTCATTTCATTATAATCTCTGTATTATCTTCAAAATAAAGTTAAAATAGTATAATCATTACCTGCAATCGGATTTTGAACTGATGGTTGAACCAGATTTGAACTGAAACCTGAAACGGATCATTTTGCACCGCGTATTGTTGACGAACAACCTCGTCAATGCTAGATTTATCCATTTTATTGTGATTTGATGTGATCTTGTGGTTAATATCTCGGTTTTTTTTTGTTGATCTTGACCGGAAATGCTACTGTGTTTTTGTGTGTGTTTGGTATGTGAAGTTATGAGGAGAGGTAATGATATCTGATCTCTGTTGTTTGTGTTGTAATTTTACCAAACTGCCCCTCCGTGTTTTTTTAATTATTAAATACTTTTAATCTTAGCCATTGATTAAATTTAAATGGAGGGTGGGGATGTGTCCCTTCGTATGTGAGCTTTGTTTGGTTTGCAAAATAACTCCACTCTTTTTTTGTTATCACCTTCTCAAGACGGAAGGCTTCAAGTTTTTAGTTGTTATCTCTAGTTTGAACTTTGAAATTATTTTAAACGAGTTGTTTGCCTTCGCATTTGTTCTGATTTAAGAATGTTTGACGCAAATAGCTGGAACTAGAGATACAAGTATGTTTGGCACACGAGATTATGGAGAGATTATGTTTATTTATTTTTTAAATAATCTACTAAAAATTGTGTATTAGAATTTTAGCCTCTATAGGGTAAATTTTTATTATTTTTAACGGCGATGTATTATAAAGAACACATACACTCTAGCGAAATACTAGAGATTTGGAGAAAAAGTGATACAAATAATCCGAGGGTGGAACCTGGGTTTCACCCGATCAAACCACTTTACAATCGTTTGATATGAACCTATCCATACTAGGTTCGTATTGATGTTCATAAGTCAAAGTGTAGAACTCACTCAAAAAGTTAGCTTGTAAGAGGAGGAGACACCTAGACTTTATAAACCATCAACCAACCCCATATTTGACCGATGTGGGATCATAACAATACCTTACCCTTTGAAGAACCAACGTCCTCGTTGGTCACAGCTATGTTGGTCACGGTTGGCACCCCTCTTTAGGTCAAAGCCACCACTCCATAAGCCACCACTCCGAGCTCGTTGATCACAACTATTGTCACACCCCAAAAATCAGGTCCAGCGGAAGCATACGTGTCACTGGGGTGCTACTTAATTGGTATCACAACACATGGTACAAAGAACGGTTTTAACCTCAATCATTTAGAATAAAATTCGTTATCAAAACATTAAGTTTACATCATTCAAAGTATAGTGCGGAAATAGGCCCATAAAATAAGTAAAGCGGTCCCAACATATATATCAGAGTCGTCTATGACCGTGCCCCTTGCCAAACGCCTCCAAAAATAAGCTATCGCCTTAACCTAAAAATACATGCTAAAAGTGTCAACACGAGGTTGGTGAGTTTATAGGTTTGTTAAATAAACCACGAAGCAGTGAATAATGAAGCGTAGGACAACAGTGAGCAGGATATACAAATGTGAGCACGAAACAAACTAGCAACAGCTGAACCTCACACTACAAACACGCATAAATGATTCACACATAGATTGGGTGCCACTTCTCAAATTCATACTGGGTGCCACTTCCCAAAATGTATACTGGGTGACACTTCCCAAAATATATGCTGTCAATGCATCACTAAACAGCTGCACACGTTCAAGCCAAGTCACACAAATTGAATTCACACAATAAGGTACATATTGCAACCAAAACACACATATTGTCCAAAATCATGAAACCAGTAGATCACAGCATGAAAGCATTCAAAAGTATTGAGTTTAGTTAAAAACGAGCATGTATTCTCCCCCAAAACAGTTATAAAACAAGTAAAAGTAGGGGCCATGAACTCACCTTAGCCACAGCAATGCAAAGATCACAACTGACACGACTGGCATCGAGAAGCAAAACACAACAGTCTCAAGACATACGACACGACGGTTCCAAGATATACAGGCACAACGGTACACGGAGGTACAAGCACAGCGGTACACAACGGTCTAGGATCGGCACAACCTAATACGTATACGATTATCTCAAAATACGTCTCGCACAATAATAAAGTCTATAAAAGACAATGTGTCGTAGTTTTCGTGGATTACTCGATTTCAAAACTTATCAAAAGCTTAGTATCAACGTTTCGTGTGGTGTGGTAAGAAAACATAGACTCGACATACAACTCACGCCAAAGAGAAATAGACATCGACGTAGTCGAGAGAATACTGACGAGAACTCCAACCAAAGAAGACAAATCTAGAAGTTAACGACAAATAAACACTTCAAATAAAATAAATCAGTTTGTACGTTTCGGTATTTACCCCGATATCCCAAATAATTTGTATAAAACATAAATGTCTTATAAATAGAAATAAGTTTAACTAATAACAATCAGTTTTCTCAAGTCGTTGTGGCTTTAATTAACCAAATCTGACATTTCAATATCTTATAAATTTTATGTTTCGTTATCATTCACGTAATTATTAGCTTCGGGTTTATTGAATATTTTGTGTCCGGTCCGAGTCTAATATATTAAAGTCTTTTCGAGTTTAATATATTATGTCGTCTCAAGTCTCAAAATGTCCAATGGATCCAATATCTAATATCGCAAATCCGATAACGATCCATAATTGTCCAATGTCCAAATATAATAGTCAAATTCAAGTATTTATTCCGTCATGTATATGTATTATCCAAATTCAAATCACAATTCCAAGTTACCCGAAACGTACCAAGTGAACAATTAAATACACACTAATCCAATACTCGCAAAATGTTCAAAATATGTCACCATGTCTCACAATTACTTTTGGCTAACCACTATCAACAAAATTAACGCAACCCACAAACAAAACACAAACGCAACTTAACTTAGAATAACCAACCAAACGCACCCTATGTGGGTCGTCGAACCAAAACCATAACGCACCTATATTGAACTACTAACACTTTAACACAATCATAAACATGAACACATCCATGGTTGAAACACAATTACGCATATACAGTTACAGAAATGCAAACACAATTTCAAACACACCCTTGTGTGATTGTGACCAAACCGAGATCAAGCCAAGCGACCCTTTTGGTTTTGACCAACCATAACGCAATAACAACACCTCCCTAGTGTCTTAGTGACTAACCCAGGACAAACAAACTAACGCACCCTAAGTGGGTGGTTCTTAGGCTAAACCGAACCAACATACATTAATAGCATCAAACTTCCAATGAAACCAAATCGATAGGAAACCAAACGGGTATATCTCGACTTGTAACCTCGACAACAACAACTGAAACACAGATTCGAAACCGAAATCCTACAACATCAATAGCCTCAAGAATTTATACACAACCCCAAAGATTGACCCGTACCAAACGGGTTCGACCCGTGTCCAAACCGGGTATAAACCCGACCCGATTCAAAACTAAACACAACACCATCTCAGATTCTTACCACACAATTAAAACATGTTTTTAAATCGGTTACAATCCGTTTTTAGATTTAGTTTTTATCAACGAAAACTTATAACAACACGAATCGGTTTTTATCAAAACAATGAGTAACAAATGGCTTTCTCGGTTTACCAAGCCGAGAAAAGAGAGGAGAGCAAGATGGCGGTGGTGGCGGCTGCGGAGATGGTGGTGGTCGAGGCGCGGCAGTGGTGGCGGAGGTGTTCTTGGGCGCATGATGTAGCAAAAAAAATAAAATAAGAGATAGTCATGGGGTGAAGGTGGGGGATGATGGCTGCGTTGGTGGCTTGGCCGGAACAAGGGGGCTGCCGGAGGCAGGGAAAGAGGAGGGGGGTTAATAACCCTAGAAATGTTATAATAGGGTATATATAGGCTAGCCAAAAGTTATAAAAACCCTAGGGACCAAACTGTCAATAACAAAAGTCTAGGGGTGGCGGGGAATCTTTACTCCAGGGACCAATATTGTAATTTCTGTAATCTTTCACGAAATCAATTTCGGGGCTCGTTTAGACTAGTAAATGATTGATTCAAGACTCGAGATTTACGCCATCGCGCTCAGAATAATATTTCCAATAAAAATGACTATTCATACGCCTCGTTTCTCACAAATAATAAAATAATCAAATCAAATCGTCGGTCGTGCCAGTACGCGTTGTGTACAAATTCCACATTTCGCGAGATAAATTCACGTTTTTAAACCAAATGAGTTCAGAAAAGTTCGTATATGAAAAACAGAAATAATCTCGTATAAAAATACGTCTGGAAAATTACGGGTTGTCACAGTCTTACCTCCTTAAACGGGATCGCGACCTCGCGATTCAATTCAAGAGGTTTACGTCATTTGTCAGCATAATTCTTCTGACAATTCGTGAGCAGCTTGCAACTTGATTCTGATCTGAACGATCTTCTCGGTAGCCTCATGAACAAGTTCAGGGTTAGTAAGTTGGGTATCTCCAACTGCTACTTAACAATTCGGCGATCGACCACAAAACACTTCACACGGTGCCGTTTGAAATACTAGAGTCGTAGATATCGTTATAAAAGAATTTGGCCAACTGGAGGTGTCTATCCCAACCATTGCCACACTCGATTACTCGGGTAGAGATGCGGAATTCGCTCCGGAGGTCTAGCTGCTGATATAGTAGCAAAACAGCAAATCGTCTTACAAAATGATTTATCAAATGATTTGTGAAGCAACTTATTGGATAATAGAAAAACAATTTCATCGTTTATAAAATTGTAGCAAGGTCAAAATTTTGATTTTTAGTTTGATTCATAACATCGTAACAGGAAAGCAGTTCGCCATTTATAAAATGGTAGTAAGATCAAAATTTTGATTTTTGTGAAATAGCAGTAAAACATTTTGTAGGATGACCGCAAATGGTCGGTAGAAAAATCAATGGCAGTTTGTAAATCAATGGCAAAACAGTTTATTATCATATAAGAGGTTATCAAGGATAAATGTACTCCCGAGGGATGAGAGAAGAATTAGGTGATTGTCCCAAGGAATGCGGTTCAAGTTACTCCTTAAGGTCTTAAGATTTCTATTGGGCGTGGAATTTCTGCCAAATAGGGAGTTTAGCGAGTTCAGAGTACAACTCTGAGGGAAGATGTTGATTGCTATCAGCAATCAGTCGGTTGAATTAGTAATGTACATAATACTTAAAGCAAAAGGTACAACATTGTTTGCACAACTTCGATTAAACAACATCGATTGAGCACAAGGCTTAGGGTAGAGGCGACTGTAACTAGGCCACAACAAAACAAGGCCGAAAAACAAATCCAAATCCAGGATGACGTCCAAAATCACAAAATCAAACAATCCGAATTCAATCAAAATCGAAACCAATCCAAACATAGCCAATATCAAATCCAAACGTAGCCAAAATCGAATCCAAACGTAGCTAAAATCAAATCAAAATGCTCCAATAAGCTCAGACAGGCTTATTACGCTCTTTAGGGGTTACAATTAAGAAACTCGAATTCAGACGGTGCCAATCGGGTCTAACCCGACCCGATGCAAATTACGGTCAGACGGCGACAAACAGAAATTCCATATACACAAAGAAGTATAGCGGTGCCAGAAGCATTACGGCTCATAAGGTGTTGTGATGCCAGTGTGTAGTGTGTGTGGAAGTAATATCCAACGTCCGTGTACACACGTAAAACGTTACCATTCCAAAATTCAAAACCAACCAGACATAATTCCATTATAACTACTCCCAATATTGCAAAATTCACCTCTGAGTCGGACATAGTTGATCAGGCTATGTCCCACTGTCCCTGGTTGAATATAGTTGATCAGTCTATATTCAACCGAGGTTCAATTAATTTTGGAATACTCAGCCTAGTTATACTAGCAGCATGTCCTTTACATCCAAAATCATTCCCAAAACCACGACAAGTGTACAAACTCGACATTCAATAATGAGATTACGCAAGGAAATAACGTAACTCCGCGACAGGTATGGTGCGTGCATAAGCATATGAAAATGCTTATCGTGAACAGCTAAATTAGGCGGATATAAAATATCCAATAGTCAAGCACGCATCTCATCGAATATAAAATCAAGCATCTCATCAAACAACTCGTAAAATATATCATGAACATCTCAACTAATGTATCATTACTCGTCTCATCAATTATATCCTCAAACAAGATCATACGCGAGGCATCAGCTTGGCAGGCAGGCACGTGGTGGTCATAGGGTTAAATTTTCATAAAAGTGGTTATAGTCCAGGTTTTAGAAAATATACCCAGTTCTCTATAACCTGGCTCTGATACCAATCTGTCACACCCCAAAAATCAGGTCCAGCGGAAGCATACGTGTCACTGGGGTGCTACTCAATTGGTATCACAACACATGGTACAAAGAACGGTTTTAACCTCAATCATTTAGAATAAAATTCGTTATCAAAACATTAAGTTTACATCATTCAAAGTATAGTGCGGAAATAGGCCCATAAAATAAGTAAAGCGGTCCCAACATATATATCAGAGTCGTCTATGACCGTGCCCCTTGCCAAACGCCTCCAAAAATAAGCTATCGCCTTAACCTGAAAATACATGCTAAAAGTGTCAACACGAGGTTGGTGAGTTCATAGGTTTGTTAAATAAACCACGAAGCTGTGAATAATGAAGCGTAGGAAAACAGTGAGCAGGAAATACAAATGTGAGTACGAAACAAACTAGCAACAGCTGAACCTCATACTACAAACACGCATAAATGATTCACACATAGATTGGGTGCCACTTCCCAAATTCATACTGGGTGCCACTTCCCAAAATGTATACTGGGTGCCACTTCCCAAAATATATACTGTCAATGCATCACTAAACAGCTGCACACGTTCAAGCCAAGTCACATAAATTGAATTCACACAATAAGGCACATATTGCAACCAAAACACACATATTGTCCAAAATCATGAAACCGGTAGATCACAGCATGAAACCATTCAAAAGTATTGAGTTTAGTTAAAAACGAGCATGTATTCTCCCCCAAAATAGTTATAAAACAAGGGGCCATGAACTCACCTTAGCCACAGCAATGCAAAGATCACAACTGACACGACTGGCATCGAGAAGCAAAACACAACAGTCTCAAGACATACGGCACGACGATTCCAAGATATACAGGCACAACGGTACACGGAGGTACAAGCACAGCGGTAATAGCTGGCAATTTTTGACACGGACCTGTTAACACGACACGACACGACCTGGTCTTAACAGGTTTCGTGTTTGGCCTTAACAGGTTTCGTGTCTTAACAGGTCCGGATCTGTTAAGACACGAATGAAATTCTATTCGTGTCTTAACATATCCGGACCTGTTAAGACACGATAAGACCTGTTAGCAGGTCGCTTACCAGGTTTCTTATCGTGTCTTAACAGGTTTCGTGTCTTTAACATGTTCCTTAGCAGGTTTCTTAGTAGGTTCCTTAACAGGTTCGCTAGTTTAAATTTATGATTTTTGCTAACAGGTCTCTTACCAGGTTTCTTATCGTGTAACCTGTTAAATTTTGTGTCGTGTTCGTGTTTGGAAAAATTCACACGATTAGTTATCGTGCCGTGTTCGTGTTTGGCCTTAACAGGTTTGTGTCTTATTGTGTTCGTGTCATGTCGTGTCGTGTCGAACCTGTTATGCCAGCTCTAACAGCGGTACACAACGGTCTAGGATCGGCACAACCTAGTACGTATACGATTATCTCAAAATACGTCTCGCACAATAATAAAGTCTATAAAAGACAATGTGTCATAGTTTTCGTGGATTACTCGATTTCAAAACTTATCAAAAGCTTAGTATCAACGTTTCGTGTGGTGTGGTAAGAAAACATAGACTCGACATACAACTCACGCCAAAGAGAAATAGACATCGACGTAGTCGAGAGAATACTGACGAGAACTCCAACCAAAGAAGACAAATCTAGAAGTTAACGACAAATAAACACTTCCAATAAAATAAATCAGTTTGTATGTTTCGGTATTTACCCCGATATCCTAAATAATTTGTATAAAATATAAACGTCTTATAAAAAGAAATAAGTTTAACTAATAAAAATCAGTTTTCTCAAGTCGTTGTGACTTTAATTAACCAAATCTGACATTTCAATATCTTATAAATTTTATGTTTCGTTATCATTCGCGTAATTATTAGCTTCGGGTTTATTGAATATTTTGTGTCCGGTCCGAGTTTAATATATTAAAGTCTTTTCGAGTTTAATATATTATGTCGTCTCAAGTCTCAAAATGTCCAATGGATCCAATATCTAATATCGCAAATCCGATAACGATCCATAATTGTCCAATGTCCAAATATAATAGTCAAATTCAAGTATTTATTCCGTCATGTATATGTATTATCCAAATTCAAATCACAATTCCAAGTTACCCGAAACGTACCAAGTGAACCAAGTGAACAATTAAATACACACTAATCCAATACTCGCAAAATGTTCAAAATATGTCACCATGTCTCACAATTACTTTTGGCTAACCACTATCACCAAAATTAACGCAACCCACAAACAAAACATAAACGCACCTTAACTTAGAATAACCAACCAAACGCACCCTATGTGGGTCGTCGAACCAAAACCATAACGCACCTATATTGAACTACTAACACTTTAACACAATCATAAACATGAACACATCCATGGCTGAAACACAATTACGCATATACAGTTACAGAAATGCAAACACAATTTCAAACACACCCTTGTGTGATTGTGACCAAACCGAGATCAAGCCAAGCGACCCTTTTGGTTTTGACCAACCATAACGCAATAACAACACCTCCCTGATGTCTTAGTGACTAACCCGGGACAAACAAACTAACGCACCCTAAGTGGGTAGTTCTTAGGCTAAACCGAACCAACATACATTAATAGCATCAAACTTCCAATGAAACCATATCGACAGGAAACCAAACGGGTATATCTCGACTTGTAACCTCGACGACAAGAACTGAAACACAGATTCGAAACCGAAATCCTACAACATCAATAGCCTCAAGAATTTATACACAACCCCAAAGATTGACCCGTACCAAACGGGTTCGACCCGTGTCCAAACCGGGTACAAACCCGACCTGATTCAAAACTAAACACAACACCATCTCAGATTCTTACCACACAATTAAAACATGTTTTTAAATCGGTTACAATCCGTTTTTAGATTTAGTTTTTATCCACGAAAACTTATAACAACACCAATCGGTTTTTATCAAAACAATGAGTAACAAATGGTTTTCTCGGTTTACCAAGCCGAGAAAAGAGAGAAGAGCAAGATGGCGGTGGTAGCGGCTGCGGAGATGGTGGTGGTCGAGGCGCGGCAGTGGTGGCGGAGGTGTTTCTTGGGCGCATGATATAGCAAAAAAAATAAAATAAGAGATAATCAGGGGGTAAAGGTGGGGGATGATGGCTGTGTTGGTGGCTTGGCCGAACAAGGGGGCTACCGGAGGCAGGGTAAGAGGAGGGGGGTTAATAACCCTAGAAATGTTATAATAGGGTATATATAGGCTAGCCAAAAGTTATAAAAACCCTAGGGACCAAACTGTCAATAACAAAAGTCTAGGGGTGGCGGGGAATCTTTACTCCAGGGACCAATATTGTAATTTCTGTAATCTTTCACGAAATCAATTTCGGGGCTCGTTTAGACTAGTAAACGATCGATTCAAGACTCGAGATTTACGCCATCGCGCTCAGAATAATATTTCCAATAAGAACGACTATTCATATGCCTCGTTTCTCACAAATAATAAAATAATCAAATCAAATCGTCGGTCGTGCCAGTACGCGTTGTGTACCAATCCCACGTTTCGCGAGATAACTTCACGTTTTTAAACCAAATGAGTTCAGAAAAGTTCGTATATGAAAAACAGAAATAATCTCATATAAAAATACGTCTCTAAAATTACAGGTTGTCACAACTATGTTGGTCACAGCTATGCTGGTCAAGGTTGGCGCCCTTCTTTCGGGTCAAAGCCACTACTCCACAAGCCACCACTCCATAGGCCACCACTCCGAGTGTTGGAAGCTCTAAAGGTATGGATAGCTCTGATACCAATTGATACAAGCTTAAATTTTTAAAACAGTAAGGATAGAGTTTGATTCACAATCAGGCATTCCAAGTAGAGAAAGGGAACACGAAATTGTAAGATCAATGGTGATTTGTCGTTGACAGCTGAAGTGGAAATGTTACAGAGAGAAAGAGAATAGATTACAATCATGACTGAATGAGAAATGAGAGTGGTAGCAGGTATTTAGAAAAGGAAAAAGGGAGGGAAAGTCACTTATGAAGTATTTGGCGGCCGTTGACCATCTTTGACTTTAGGCATGTGCAGCTCACGTGTTCATTTAAAATAGACTCATAACAATGAGCAATCCATAAAAATGAGCAACTGTGAACCTCACATCCAAACAATTCAGCCCTCGGTCTTTTCAAAGTGAAGGCGATTCTATTTTAAGGCTTTTATACAAGAAAAAAAGAAGATAATATCAAACCTTAATTATCCTCCTGAAAATTCGTCTAAAGAACAATTAAAATTAGTCCATACAAATGAAAGAGAGGTACACAAAGAATTAAATAACCTTTTTGTAATATTAATTGATAAGCCAAATATTCAATAAAGAATTTTAATACTCCCTTCATCCCAAAATAATTGTCCCTTGACAAAAATATATAGTTTAAGAAAAACATAATTATTACTGATTTCTCCCTCTTATTTTTTACATAGTGACAGTTTTATCCTTAACTAATTAATTAATGTCTTCTTTAAAGTTTGTAATATTAATTTCAACTAAGTGTAATATCGTAAACTTGATCAAACTTTTCTATCTATTTTTAGTAGTGGACAATTAAATTGGGACATCCAAAAAGAAAATGTGGACTATAAATTTAAGACGGAGGGAGTATAACCTTATATATCTTGATCAACTCATCCTTCCTACAAATCATTCTAGTGGAAATAAAGGTAACGTCAATAGCGAATTTGTTAACAACGATATACAATCTTTTCTATGTCTCACAAAGTTAAATATAACTTTTAAATATATAGATCGTAAACCACTATTAAATGACCTATTGGTAAGGTTCTTAGTTTTCACACAATAGGTCAAAATTTTAAACATCATTAGGTGTGTACAATCAAGGATGGACAAATAAAAGTTAAAAACGGTTCAATAATTTATCTAATAAAAACATCTTGAATAAAAAAATTAAAAAAAAAAAAAAAAAAAAAAAAAAAAAAAAGACCTTCCCCAAATAACTAGAAAATCTCATCCATTTAATTTATAACACATAAAATAATTTATATCAAGAATTAAATCATATTTGGAAAATTTTGAAATCATTTATTTGGTCAAAATTAAAATTTCTACTACCAAAATTAGGGGTACAATTATTAAAAATTAAAAAATTGAATCAATCTTTGATAAAAATAAATAAATTACATTACCTATCTCTACATGTCTATTACTCTCTTCGTGCCAAAAAGACTGTCTACAAATAAAAAATAGTGAAATTATGATATGTGTAATTAATGCAAGTTTTGTTCATATATAAAACTTGTAAACTTATTCTGGGACAAACATAAATAGTAAGGTGGACACTTTTTTGGGACGGGGGGAGTATTGAAATTTAAAATGACTTAAAATTGAGTAACATTATCTACTACTAAATTAATATTTTAAGTATTAATTAATCTTTAAAATTTTATCATTTTTTGTTTCTAACTCATAGACTTTGTTCTCACAATGACTACAAATTAAATCCATAAGTTTTGCATCAAGGGTCAAACCAAAATCACAATTTCGCAACCATGCAACCAGAAAACAAGAAAAGAATCAAAGCAACCGAAAACATCTCTTGCTCTTCGGAGGAAAAAGTTGCTTTCAATGACGACCTACTGATTGAAATCTTATCTCGGTCATCAGATGAAAATATAAGACCACTCCTTCGGTTTATGTCTCTATCAAAACACTGGAACTCTCTTATGACATACAAACTTCTCCATAGCCCGAACTAACCCTTGCGGTTTGTTTGTTCCGGTTAATACCTCTACCTCTAAACCACAAATAGTATATGAGTTTGTCTCATTCAATGTCGTGATCCAAATGTTAATATTATTGGCATTGAGGACTCTTCTAATGGTCTACTGTTGTGTTCTGGCGAAACCAACAAGTAATGTTTACAATCCAATGGTAAACCAATACACTGTGCTTCCTAAACTTGAAGAGTGCGATTATACGAGTCTATGTGATATAAACATGACTATAACTTTTGATCATTCAAATCACCTGATTACAAAATTGTGTATGCTTGTAGATATTATTGTAATGGGAAAAGGTTTTATAAGATAAGTATTTATTCATCAAAAACCCGCACTGGCAAGACTTGCATGCCTTCATTTGAATTGGCAATTGATAACAACGTTATTCTTGGTATGAAGTTTAGGGGTGGTGCTTATTGGAACAAAGCAATTCATTGGATTCACAATACAGGATTGGTTTTGTATATCAATTTGGATGAAGAGATACTTCATCAGATAGAACCACCTATCCTCTTGGTTTGGATAAGAAAAGTTATTCGACTGATATATTTGTGTCACAGGATCACTTGCTTGTTATTGAAGTACATCGTCCAAGTAATTTATAGGTCAAAATTCATGAATTAAAGAGAGATTATTCAGGATGGTTAATTAGTTAAATACCATGTTAACCTTGAAGGAGTTGAAGGGTCAGATCCTGACATCATTGCTGATTGCTTCCGTGTTGCATTTGACTTTACGGTACTATATCCATTATTTTTGGGAGAAAAAGAAGACGATTCATTTATGGTATTGGAAATACATGGAAGAGCTGTAAGATTTAACTTGGTATCGAAGACGTTTCACAAGCTTCATGATTTTACTGTATCTCGCTAGTCGCTATGATGGTTACTCTCGCTACATTTGTTGGATACACTTGGACTATCTATGGCCATATGTTATTCAATTTCAGGAGTCTTTATGCTGTGTTTGATGCAGATGTTATTAGATTCCCTCTTTGGTGCATTTTTTAATACATAGACTTTACTTGTTGGTCATACTTGCTTGTGATATTCATTTGTTTTTAGTATATCAAACCCATTGCTTAGATCTATTACGATCTCATTCTCATGGCCTTTTTGATACTAAACACCCTTAATGGTTTCGATCTTTGATGGTATAAAGTTTATTTTGTTCTTGTATTGCTATTTATGATACTGTTAGCAATTACTTTTCTTAATTGCAAAAGTGATGGTCATTAGTTTGTATGACTTAAGTGTGTCATGTAATGTGTAGTTAATATTGTGGGCTAGTTGTATTAGTTTTGTTATTGTCCAAGTGCACAAGTGTAATACTTAGACTAAGCCCACATGATGTCCAAGTCAAAGCCCATACAAACCCATTTGTATGTTGGTTGTACGCATAAAACCACACACACACTCTCATTATCAGTGTGCCTCATTTTTCATAAGATAAGAGTGTGTGTGTGTGCAAGAGTTCCACCAAAGTCATTGTATTATTTTCTCATTTGGAATATAATCATTTGACTTGAAATTACACCATATGATCCATACATATTTCTTATTGTTCTTAAGTGTTTGTGAGTGTCATCATAGCAGCCAAGTTTGTATGATAAAGAAGAGATTTGTGGTGTTACAGATACAAATATATCTAACCCTTTCTGAGATACTTTGGTACTAAATTACTAATGGTGTGATATAGTGGGACACTGCATTTAGGTGTTCTGTGCATGTTTGAGCACCCAAATTAGCAATTTCATACTAAAAAAAAGTGAAACAAGAGTAAGGATACCACTGAAATCAAACATGACCAAACTGTAATAAATGTCAAACGTGTTTATTCAACATTTTAAATAAGGTTATTTTATTCATATTCAACTTTCAACATTGAACTTGGTCTTTGAATCATCATCCAAAAATGATTAATATCACTTTATATAAGTTTGAATTGGTTAAATAATAAGCTATTTTCAACGCCAGCGTGGACCCGGTTAAGACAACATAGTCTGGGTATGTGGAGGATGAGGGCCTGCCGAGGTGGCGGGTGCGACTCTAATCCAAAAAATGAAAGTCACAGTTAAAAAAAATCACTTGATTTATTCTCCAATATATAATGGAGCGTCAACTAAAGTGCTACAATTGACATAACAGTGTTGGGCTCAATTTTGGGTTGTGGGCTCCCGCTTTTTCCCTTTCGTTTGTTTGGTCGCTTCTTTTAGCCTTTTTCTGATCGCTAACAAATGATAATGCGGTACCTACCTCATTTATTCTTGCATCCTCTGGTGTCTTCTGCCGAAACCCTACTTGATTGCCGGTATTGTTTACTTGCGGATCGGTTATGGTAGCTGCTCTTTTAGATGTCTTTTGCTTATGTAGCTGTTTTTTGTGGTAGTTGCTGTTTTTTGTGGTAGGTTATTTGTTCATCTTTTGCTTATGTACTTACGGATCGGTTATGGTGGCTGGTCTTTTAGATGTCTTTTGCTTATGTAGCTGTTTTTTGTGGTGCTTGCTGTTTTTTGTGGTGCTCGCTGTTTTTTGTGGTGGCTTATTTGTTCATCTTTTGCTTATGTGCCTGCTTCTTTTGTCGTAATCTGCCGATATTTTGTTTATTTATGGTTTATGATTTAGATCTATATTATGTATCCGTTTTTAGGTCTGATATTGGGATTTTAGATCTATAGATGCTCTTTTAGACGTCTTTTGCTTATGTAACTGTTTTTTTTTGGTAGTTGCTGTTTTTTGTGGTAGGTATCGGTTATGATGGCTGCTCTTTTAGATGTCTTTTGCTTATGTAGCTGCCTTTTGTGGTACTTGCTGTTTTTTGTGGTGGCTTATTTGTTCATCTTTTGCTTATGTGCCTGCTTCTTTTGTCGTAATCTGCCGATATTTTGTTTATTTATGGTTTATGATTTAGATCTATATTATGTATCCGTTTTTAGGTCTGATATTGGGATTTTAGATCTATAGATGCTCTTTTAGACGTCTTTTGCTTATGTACCTGTTTTTTGTGGTACTTGCTGTTTTTTGTGGTGGCTTATTTGTTCACCTTTTGCTTATGTGCCTGCTTCATCCGTTTTTAGGTCTGATATTGGAATTTTAGATCTATAGATGTTTTTATGGTTTATGGTTTAGATCTTTAGATGTTTTGTGTGGGTAAAAAAGTTATGTTGAGATTGGTTTGTGTTACTCTTTTATTTGGTTTAGTTTATAATTTCTTTGTGTATGTTTATGCAGTTACTCTTTGATATTGTGATGCGTTTGTTGAGTCACTTGATATGTCACCTATACCTGTTATTAGTGGAAATAGCAGATATGAGTGCCATATCAAGTGGTGTAACCAACGTTTCATATTTTTTGGGGTGATTCAATTTACTTATTCGCCTTTTGCTTCTGTGTTGGTTGCACAGTTGCCTTGCAAAGGTATTGGCAACGCAATTCTTGAATGTCATAGTATAAATACTGACTATGTAACTGGATCCGTTTCGCAACTGTCTTCAACTTAGAGCGGCTATTATATAATTAGGTGGTGGCGTGGCAACTACCGGACGGCATAGTATAAACAATAACTAAGCAACCGGGCTTATTTTGCAGCCACTACCTCTTTTCAGTTGTCTCTGTACAGCGATCGTGATAATTTTCTCAACTTACATTTTCTGAACGCATGTTGCTTGGCGAGGTAACCAGGATTGTGGTTGCAGCCATGCCGTGTGTTTAGTGTTCCTTGCAAAGGTATCGGCGATGCAGTTCTTGAATGTCATAGTATGAATACTGACTATGTAACTGGATCCGTTTTGCAACTGCCCTCAACTTAGAGTGGCTATTGTTGCTACAGTTGACATAACAGTCTTGGGCTCAGTTTCGAGTTGTGGGCTCCCGCTTTTTCCCTTTCGTTTGTTTGGTCGCTTCTTTTAGCCTTTTTTCGATGGCTAACAAATGAGAGAATGCACTGGAGAATGCGGTAACTACCTCATTTATTCTTGCATCTTCTGGTGTCTTCTGCTGAAACCTTACTTGACTGCCGATATTGTTTACTTGCGGATCGGTTATGGTAGCTGCTCTTTTAGATGTCTTTTGCTTATGTAGCTGTTTTTTGTGGTACTTGCTGTTTTTTGTGGTAGGTTATTTGTTCATCTTTTGCTTATGTACCTGCCTACTTGACCGCCGATATTGTTTACTTACGGATCGGTTATGGTGGCTGCTCTTTTAGATGTCTTTTGCTTATGTAGCTGTTCTTTGTCGTACTTGCTGTTTTTTGTGGTGGCTTATTTGTTCATCTTTTGCTTATGTGCCTGCTTCTTTTGTCGTAATCTGCCGATATTTTGTTTGTTTATGGTTTATGATTTAGATTTATATTATGGATCCGTTTATCCGTTTTGCAACTGCCCTCAACTTAGAGTGGCTAATGTATAATTAGGTTGTGGCGTGACAACTACCAGACGGCATAGTATAAACAATAACTAAGCAACTGGTCTTATTTTGCAGCCACTACCTCTTTTCAGTTGTCTCTGTACAGCGACCGTGATAATTTTCTCAACTTACATTTTTTTAACGCATGTTGCTTGGCGAGGTAACCAGGATTGTGTTTGCAGCCATGACGTGTGTTTAGTATTGACTCTGTGTGCTTTTCTCGGTATCTGTGCAGATCTTCTTTGTAAACTTTGAACGGTTGCTGTAGAAATGTTGTGATGTTTCATATCAAATAGTGAACTCGCACAGATGTTTGCACAATAGGCTGTGATGAATCTGTGAGTCTGATTAAAGAAGTGAATCCCTGGCTCTTGGCAGGGCAAGCTTTTAGATTTGCAACCGTGCCAGGTGTATTTACTTCTTGCGATCACTTATTAATATCAATCCAATGATATAAAATTCAGAACTTCTTCACAGATCTGAGCTAAAATGTTTGAGTTTGTCACTTATTGGTTATGATAGCCTGTCATGAATCTGTCACTCTGATTAAAGAAGTTAATACGTGGCTCTTGGTAAGCCAATCTTTTAGATTTGCACCCGTGGCAGGTGTATTTACTTCTTGCAATCAGTTATTAATATCAATCCAATGATATCAAATTCTGAACTTCTCCACAGATCCAAGGCAGATAACGTAAAGCTAAAGATTGTAAAAAAAATAGACAGAATATCAGTGATGGATGTATGGCAACCAGTCACGGTTACTGCAGATATGCAGCTATACCCAATTTCGTATGGTGTGTACATCCATCATTGATACTTTGTTGTTGTTTTTTGTGCTACACAACTTTTGACACTGAACTGTGTCACTACATATAATTGCCTCCTTTCAACTACTACTGTATTTACATGGTATTTACACTCACCATTCATACTTTTTAAGTCTTTTCGTAGTAACTGTCTTCATATAGATAATTTATTTATATTTTTTTATTGTTCAGGTTTGTGTTCTTACGTACGCCAATGACCAGAAGTTAAGCACCGGTTAAATTTTGCAACCTGTTTTTATATTTACTGTATTCATGTACATAATTTAATGATCTTTTTGTATTCTACAGGTTACCTGCTGCATTTACGCGCCTGTTCTCTATGGTTTACATGCTGATATAAACTTTGCTTTGCCCCAGTTTCAATACCTAATAGAATGCACTATATATATATATATATATATATATATATATATATATATATATATATATATATAAAACATGTAAAATACATAAATACATACACACTTTTTTTTGGGTGCATATCTTTGTTATTCATTATTCTATTAAAACGTTTAGACTAACACATTATATATATATATATAGTGTTGTATTCAATGCAGTACCAATATTAGATGCAGTACTTTACAGTACCATTTAAATAAATCTTGACCATTAGATGAGTATGATCAAAGGTTAGGATTAAAAGTGCAAAAATTGAAATTAGACAATAAATGAGGGCTTCTTTTTAAATTAAACAAAAGGCTGAAAGGGTATTATCGGTACTACACTTTTATCTCTCTCACATTCAAACACATCTCAACACCACACGATTCATATCACTTTCATTTTGTAACTACACCTACGAGTTATATCTGCCACCCATAAACCTACCTATATGCCGCCTTTCTCTCTAGAACAATTGTTCGGCTAGAAAAAATAAACAAACATCACCAATCTTTTTGGATCGTCATCTCAACCGAGATCTACAAAGTTAGTAAGTGGTTTAATTCGAGTTTTTTTGAGTGTGTGACAATCGATTTTGATTTTTTATTTGTTCTTTGATTCTTTGCTTAGAAATCGTTTAGTTATCTAATTTTTTGGTTTATTACCCCATTTTATTTTTGAAATCGATTTTGATTTTTTAGATCTTGATTTTTTTTGTTTGTGTATGCGTTTTTATTGGATCGAGCAAGCATCGATCGATTTTAATTCGCTCTCTTTTTATGGTAGTGCGAGAGGAGGACGACGATGATGGTTG
This sequence comes from Artemisia tridentata subsp. tridentata, assembly GCA_021014915.2. Classification (NCBI taxonomy): domain Eukaryota; kingdom Viridiplantae; phylum Streptophyta; class Magnoliopsida; order Asterales; family Asteraceae; genus Artemisia; species Artemisia tridentata. Next base: position 361,105,247 of record CP139503.1, on the reverse strand, counting down.
TGCTAGAGGACGAAGTGGTGGTTCTTGGTTTGGATGATATCGTGTAACTGCTTCCAGAATTTCAATCCTTAAGGTCAGTTTTAATCAATCCATTAGATTTATTAAAAAATAAATAAGTTCTTATGACCTTTTTTTTTCTTCATGTTGTTAGATATGATGTAGTTGAACCTCAACAAATTAATACGCTAAAGGCAAATATCTAAAGTCAATATATATATATATATATATATATATATATATATATATATATATATATATATATATATATATATATATATATATATATATATATATACACATCTTTCCAAGTAACCGAGTCACAAATTTGAGAAAACTAAGTTGGAAAAAATAACAACCAGGGATGAGAACAAAATAGTTATAGGGTATTTAAGAGATGTGTAACTTTTTTTATGCGTTTCATATAGTGGTAATTTGAGTGAGATTACATATGCAGATCAAAGGTTAATACTATAAAATTTAAGTTGTGATGTGGCAAACATTTAGATGTAACGTGGCTTAATGCTAGCATATGTTCAAGCTTAATTGCCTTATAATATTGGTAGATTTGAGACTACTCTCTCTAAGTGATTAAAATGATGGTCATGGTCTAATAACTTGCTGCAACTGATTCAAATAACAACTATGGAACCGATGGGTTCATTGATAAAGGAGGTTGGGAGTGCTTTATATTGGATGGGGCTGCTTGATATAGTTTTGTTAAGTTCTTATTTTGTTAATGGAGATTTATGGTCAATTAAATGGATTTTAGTACTTCTAGAATATAGATATCTAGTTCATGCAAGATTTATATGCAACAAAACTTATCAACGCGACATGTAGCTAAATTTATTGTTATTATATTGATTAAACTATGATTTAGTAAATACTTATCATTGTGATGTTCACATAGAGAATTTGACACAACACAGTTTATGTAAGTAGCCTCATGGTGAGGTTTAATACATGGTGCATATGTGTTTTGATATTTGTTAGGTTTATGGTTCATATAAAAAATCAATTAAATGGAGTGCATATGTATTTCAAAGTTAATATAAAATTAATGGAAGAGTGCATATTTGTTTATGACGGATATAAAATTAATATAAGGGGGGTGCATATGTGTTTCAACCTTGATATAAAATCAATGAAATAAGTATGCATATGATGCGTGGTTTTGCGACCTTACAACAGGTTTTACCTCTCGAGGGATCTCAAGAGGCTTACAACCCCACCAGGCAGTGTACCTGACCGATGTAGTATAGTGTAGTGGTAAGTACGGGGGATTGATCGTTCTCCACAGGGAATAGTGTCGTTAGGATTGAAAAAACTACTCTAATAGGTCTAAGGGTGAGAGAAGATTCTTTTTTGTGTTTTTATAATTTTATGAAAGCAAGTAAAATCTCGGGTTTGAAGGAGTGGGCGGAATTAGTTGCTAGTCAACTAACCCAAATTACTACGAATGCAAATAAAATAAAATAACTGAAAATGAAAAGAGTTGTGAAACTTATGTGGAGAGAAGTGTGTTTACTTAGATTTCCTTACTCCCTAACTATCTTTTACCGGTTGATTAGTGTGTATTAATTGCGTGGATGACGGGTGTATTCCTTAATACCAATCGTGGGGTGGCGTACGTACTTCCCCAACTCTACAAGCTCCTACTTCACTCCTATGTCGAGCCGGCTAGGAAGCTCCTAACATGGGATCACTAGAATTCGCTCATGCATTAAATACAACCATAAAAACCTTAGTACGCATTGGTTCATGTTTCTTAAGACGTTCAAGCAAGTTACCGAATAGGAAGTTAGCCAGTTTTCTTAAGCCTAACATAGATAAACAATCATCCAATACAACTAATAACACACTAATAACCAATAATCAATAGCTAGGTTTCATTAGATCTAAGCAAACACAAGATAAATCTAGCCTAGCATGTTAATCAAAAGACAAGAACGAGACATAATCAAACAACACATAGACATATTGAATGATTAAACGATTACTTATCTTCAATTAAACATGGGAGATCCAAGGGTATGAAAACCCTTAAAAATGGCAGAAATTCGTCTTTAGGGTTTCTCCTCACAAAGTTACACACTAATGACAAAAAATTGTAAAACAATATATAGAGTTTAAGGGCTGACGGCGTCACGTTATAGGACTTGACGCCGTCACCTCGCCGTGTCTAGGGTTCCCGGATGGCCTTCTTGACGCCGTCCCTCTTTAGACCTCCAAAATCCGCTCTGGCTTATCAAAGCTTGACGCCGTCAGAAATGGGCTTGACGCCGTCTGGCTTTACGTTAAACCGTGATGGCCTTGATCACCTTAAAGCTTGACGCCGTCAGAAATCCATTGCAAAATTCTCTGGCTTATCATGAGTAATTTTCATATCCACCTTTTTTACCAAGCCGTGACGCCGTCTGGGCCAATCCCTGACACCGTCAAAGGTACTTTCCAGCATAATTTTGAGACTTTGTCGTTTTCTTCACTTTTATGCTCCAAAAACGTCCAAAATGCTTCCTTTTCCAGATTTCTACTCAAAAGTACCTAAAATGACAAAAGGAACGATTTAGGGCAATATTTGATCAAATAAATACGATTTAGGGCTTAAATGACCCCCTAAAAGCGGTACACTTTTCGCTTCATCAAATACCCTTACACTTGAGATTTGCTTGTCCTCAAGCAAATGCGCTTTTATTCTAATCAAAATACAAGTTAGGGGTCATTTAACGCTAATATAAAAGTAATTACAACAATTAGTCGTTCCACTTTAATCATAATAAGCACGGAGATTACAAACTAGCACCTCACAAGTAGTGTTTAGATACTCACATCTCTCAAGTGTCATCAAAATAAATCTCATAAATGAAAACGGATAATATCTCTCACTACCTGTCATAGCAAATAGATTACCATAGGCTTGGGAAAGGATCGAAAACCTCCTCCACTAGGCGTAAGCACCTAAGATAAACTATCAAAGAGGGCTTTTAAACGGGTTATAACGTGAGGTGTAGGGATATGATAAACACGGTTTTGTTGGATAAGGGATATTTTACTGGTGGCGAGTTAAAGATCTTGATTAATTACATGTACTATACAATGTTGCTAAGCCAAGACTCGACTCAATCTTAAGCTAAAAACAAAATAACAAAAACATAAAATGAAACGGGATGGTAGTCCGTATGTTTTTTCTACTTTTCATTTTCTCTTTTTTTTTTTTTTTTTTTTTTTTTTTTTTTTTTTTTTTTTGCATACACTTTTGCCCTACCATCCAAAATAATACATCATAGGGGCGTTGCATTCCCCTTACACTTGAACTTTTACATAACTTTACAAATACTATTCTAATGACTCGAATTAAGATAATCGAAACACTTGGAGTACTTTTAAAATATTTAGCACATATGGGGGTAATAAATGATGTTCTTCCCCATTACTCCATTACACTAGTACTTTACCCATGAGTCCCAATCGTCCCAAAATAATATGTACAAGGATATGACTCGACTTAGCAACCATGTAATCAATTAGATAATTAACTTGGGTTTAAACAAATGTTGTCACAATAATGCACTAAAGATGAGTGCATACAAGGTAGGCTAAGGCGATTTGGGTGTACATTTAAGTGGGGTGTAAACAAATTCTTCCTTTAAGTAAAATGCTTAAAGGTCGAAACGAAAAGATAGGCTCTGAGGGGTGTACTAGGGTATCGTGTACTAAAAATGAGTACAACGCAAAGGGTGTGGGAGAATTACTTGACCAATGTAGCCAATGTAATTATAACAAAAACACAGGTGTAAAACAATGGGTTAATCCTAATGCCTCTTATCATGTAGTAAATCTAACTACACGAATGTAGTCTCACTTGTGGCCTCGGAATGGTCCTAACGCAAGTTCTAGAATCTAAGTGCTATCGGTACACACATCATAGCATAAATGCTTTTCCTACCAATTCTAGGGGCGAACCTCACATATTTGGGGGTGGAAAATTTTTTAGTGGTACGGTTTTTGTGCTAGTCATATAACTCCTATCCGTGAGACGCTCATTAAGATCAAAGTTTCACTCCTAAATGTTGTAAAAAATTTTAAATTTGGCACTAAAATTGCCCTAACAGGTATTTATCTCAGTTTTATTACACATCTACCATCAAACAAACAAAAATCAAGTGCAATTGCATTCTCTAAAGTATCGTACTTTTACCCCCCCCCCCCCCTTACACTTAAGATGAACATTGTCCCCGATGTTCAAATAACAAGATTTAAAAGCATAAAGTAAAAGAATGAAATCAAATACTCCCCTGATTCGCTCGGTGGATAATGTGGTAACACGGTTAGATCTTCTTCCAAGAGAATGTAGAAGCTTTACGACTAATGCATCGCCAAAAGCTTAATCCAACAAACATTTCCTTGTCCAAAATAACCTGTTAAACCTGAGAAAACAAACACGAAAACCTGCATAACATCGGCGGGATAAATTCTATATATAAGGATATAATGCTTGTGGAATGATAATTTTGCAGATTCCTGGAGATTATAAGTTAGAGATTTAATAAAAACTTTTTATGAAAACAAAACTTTCAAAAATTTTTAGAAAATTAAAACCTGACGCCGTCAGGTTGTAAATCCTGACGCCGTCAGAAATAATCTGACAGAATTCTCATGTTAAGTTTCCGGAAAATTTCTGGAAAAACCTATACCTTACTTCCTGGAAATCCTGCAAAACATCATCATGACTCGATACAAGCATTTGACTCAAACAATTACTAATATGTATGTTAATTTAATATTGTTATGATTCATGTTCATTCTTGTTCTTGTAAACAAATTTGGATTCCCTTACACTTATCTTTTGCAAAATACCTTTATATGTAGTTAAGACGAAGTTAAAAACAAGATAAAGCATTTTCACAATTTGGTTTTGAACATGAATCAATAATAATAAAAATTAAACATACATACGGAAACAAATAAAATTAAACAAACAAATAAATAAACACACAAAGCAAATAAAGCTTGGGTTGCCTCCCAAGAAGCGCTTGTTTTTGTTCGAGTCACGAGCCTGACTCTACCCTTATTTAACGGAAATAGGGGAGGTTTTCCCTACACTTAGGATTAAGTGCGGGTGATAGTAGCGATACACACCATCTTGGTGGAAGTATGCCGCGTGAGGAAAGAGTGGTGGATGAATTATATACTCAAAGGGGTGTGCTCCTTTCATCATAACCTTACCTAGTTCACTTTGGTCAATGGGTGAATTAAAGTTTTCTCCTAAAAAGGGATCATCTTCTATCAACTTCGAGAGACTCCTAGTTGGGAATCCATCTTGACCTAATAAACCCGGTTTAAACCCATAGTGTTTCTTGTGATTAATCATGAATGGGTGATGTAAGTATGAAAGGTTATGGTTCACTCCTATGTCAGCTTCCTCTCTACAAGGCTTAGAGTCTACTACCTTCAACATAAAACTACCCGGACTATATGGTTTGATGGGTGGATCGGGACCTAATTCAATTCCTAAGTTCACATCTAAGGATGGAAGATTAGGTAACGGTTTTGGTTTAGGCTCCGGTTCATCAAAACTAGGAACTTCCATAGAACTAAAAGAAAGGTTATGACTACAAGTATTCAAACCTATTTCTTCTAGTTTTGTTTGGTCCAAGGGCTCTACCTCTATTGGGGTTCCTATAGTCTCTTCTACTTCTTCCGGGTAAGTTATGGGTGGTGTGTGTGCCTCGAATGATGGTGGGTTTTGTGGAGTACTTGGTGGACTTGGATTTTCTACTTTATCCTCCATCTTATCTTGATTACCTATGTGCTTATTATGTGATTTGTTGAAGTCTATCCCCAACATGCACCTAGGTATCTCAAATCCTTTTCTATTCATCTCAAATTCTTGGTCCGATTCATAAGAATCATTCTCAATAACTTGATCACTATGTTCCATTTGCCTAAAGGATTCCTCATACTCATCATTTGTCTTGGTGAAATCTAATCCAAGCATGCACCTAGGTAGTTCAACATTAACCATCTCACAATCTTGGTCAGGTTCTAAGTTCATGTTCTTAGAAACTAGGTTATCTTGCTCATACGAATCCACCAATTCGTCGTACTTATGGGCCATGGTGAAGGAGCTTTCCTCAAAATTCATCCATTGAGTCTCACTAAAAGGAATTGATCCTGATAATGATCGTCTAATAGAAATCACACATGCACAGAATTCATCAAACCCATCTAACTTTACCCCCAAATCCTCTTGGGTGTCACTAAGATTACGCAAAAATTCATCGTAGGAAGCAAATCTATTGGTGAAATATAATTGTTCCTCAATTGTCAATGATCTAAATAGAATTTCATCCGCCATAGTGACAAATGAGAAATGGTTTTACAAACAAAGGGCACAAAGAAAAAGATAGACTATAAGAAAGCTAATAAAAAGAAAATAAAAATCTCACTAAGATAGGAATCTAATGAGTAGACCTAATAAAAAGAAATTTCAACCTAAGCAATAACTACTCCCCGGCAGCGGCGCCAAAAACTTGATGCGTGGTTTTGCGACCTTACAACAGGTTTTACCTCTCGAGGGATCTCAAGAGGCTTACAACCCCACCAGGCAGTGTACCTAACCGATGTAATATAGTGTAGTGGTAAGTACTGGGGATTGATCGTTCTCCACAGGGAATAGTGTCGTTAGGATTGAAAAAACTACTCTAATAGGTCTAAGGGTGAGAGAAGATTCTTTTTTGTGTTTTTATAATTTTATGAAAGCAAGTAAAATCTCGGGTTTGAAGGAGTGGGCGGAATTAGTTGCTAGTCAACTAACCTAAATTACTACGAATGCAAATAAAATAAAATAACTGAAAATGAAAAGAGTTGTGAAACTTATGTGGAGAGAAGTGTGTTTACTTAGATTTCCTTACTCCCTAACTATCTTTTACCGGTTGATTAGTGTGTATTAATTGCGTGGATGACGAGTGTATTCCTTAATACCAATCGTGGGGTGGCGTACGTACTTCCCCAACTCTACAAGCTCCTACTTCACTCCTATGTCGAGTCGGCTAGGAAGCTCCTAACATGGGATCACTAGAATTCGCTCATGCATTAAATACAACCATAAAAACCTTAGTACGCATTGGTTCATGTTTCTTAAGACGTTCAAGCAAGTTACCGAATAGGAAGTTAGCCAGTTTTCTTAAGCCTAACATAGATAAACAATCATCCAATACAACTAATAACACACTAATAACCAATAATCAATAGCTAGGTTTCATTAGATCTAAGCAAACACAAGATAAATCTAGCCTAGCATGTTAATCAAAAGACAAGAACGAGACATAATCAAACAACACATAGACATATTGAATGATTAAACGATTACTTATCTTCAATTAAACATGGGAGATCCAAGGGTATGAAAACCCTTAAAAATGGCAGAAATTCGTCTTTAGGGTTTCTCCTCACAAAGTTGCACACTAATGACAAAAAATTGTAAAACTATATATAGAGTTTAAGGGCTGACGGCGTCACGTTATAGGACTTGACGCCGTCACCTCGCCGTGTCTAGGGTTCCCGGATGGCCTTCTTGACGTCGTCCCTCTTTAGACCTCCAAAATCCGCTCTGGCTTATCAAAGCTTGACGCCGTCAGAAATGGGCTTGACGCCGTCTGGCTTTAACTTAAACCGTGATGGCCTTGATCACCTTAAAGCTTGACGCCGTCAGAAATCCATTGCAAAATTCTCTGGCTTATCATGAGTAATTTTCATATCCACCTTCTTTTACCAAGCCGTGACACCGTCTGGGCCAATCCCTGACGCCGTCAAAGGTACTTTCCAGCATAATTTTGAGACTTTGTCGTTTTCTTCACTTTTATGCTCCAAAAACGTCCAAAATGCTTCCTTTTCCAGATTTCTTCTCCAAAGTACCTAAAATGACAAAAGGAACGATTTAGGGCAATATTTGATCAAATAAATACGATTTAGGGCTTAAATGACCCCCTAAAAGCGGTACACTTTTCGCTTCATCAGCATATATGTTTACGTTGTGCATATGTGTTTGCTAGTTATTCATAATAAAATAATAATAATTGTTTGTAAATTTCAGGTATTGAAAAGACACAAGAAGACACAAGTGTAGAATGAGATACAAGTGCATTGACGAACGTGTATTTCATGAGGAGAAATACATGTACATATATGGAAACCAAATCCAATTAGTGCACACATGTGTTATTAATAAATTGTATTTTCTTTTTCTTTTAGACATTTGTATTTGAATTGTATATCATATGATTATTGATTTGTGCATAATATTTATGATCTTGGTTTTGAATTTTGGATTTTAAAAAATTGTACTCTACAAACATATGTGCAATTATCTTCTTTAGCAAAACACATTAGTAACAATTGTACACTATAAAAACAACTATATTTAATTTTGTTTTTTTTGGAAAAACATATATGCACATGATTTTTTTTAAAACATGCATGCTGAAAATAACTTTAAAAAAAAAATTAAAAAAAATAAAAAGCCCTCCTATTTTTAAGGGTTAAAAAAACGTTTTTAAGTAAAAAATTAAAAAAGAAAGTATAAATGTGTTTTACTAATATACCCTTTTCAATTAAATAATTTTTTTAATATTACTAAATTTTGATTGGTTTAAAGGAGTACTGTAAAGTACTGCATCTAATATGGGTACTGCATGGAACGCGTCCCTATATATATATATACGCATACTATATGTATATATATGTGTGTGTGTGTGTGTGTGTATATATATATATATATATATATATATATATATACTAGACTTCAAAGCCCGCCCAATGGGCGGGCATGACTTGTAATTTTAGACTGGATGGTTGTAATGAATTTTAAATCATGCCTTAATTTCGTTACATTCAACATAATAAAATATGACTACTTTTATACAAAAGCAATAGAACGCGCGTTAGATTGTTTTTTATTGTCAATATTTTCCTCTTTCATATTCGCACACAATAGTCATTTACATGTTAACACATTAAATAACATTGCTTATACATTTTGATGTGATAAAGTTATTTTATTTCATCATTTTCAAGAGAATAATTATTATTATTAAATTTAATAGACAAAAATATTTTAAAAAAAAATGTGTGTCTGGATAAAGAAAACGTGAGTCTACATTATTGATCTTATATTGTGAGTTACCAATTGCATTCATGTATTGTATTATGCAAGTATATTTTGATGTAAATAATATGATGGATTTTTATTTTTATTTTTATTAGTATTATTTTATGACATGAAATTCTGATTGTAAATTATTAAAAGAAAAATCTTTGTAGAACATGCAAGTTGTGTAGGATACTCATTAATAGGCTATTCATATAGGCTCGCTATCTTATCAGTTATAATTACTCATAACTGCTATTCACACAAAGTATCATCACATTATCGAAAACACCAACATCTCACTGCTCAAATTATTTTTGCCCAGATCAACAAAAGGTGAATTACATATTCTTGATCTAATAGTTTTGTTCGTGTTTTGCTAACCTTTGTTACCTGATTTTCGTATTGAAAGAATGAAATCTTGAATATTTTGATTGACTAATTGTATTATATTTATCTGTATATTTAAGCTAATATTTTGCATTCGCATGTTTTGTTTTTTGTGTTTAATTGTATGTTATAATTAACTTAAGTAATTATTTTATGTGTAATTTTAGGGATGAAATCTCGTTTATTAGAGCACCTTGAACACTGGCAGTACGATGTTCCGTTACATCAGTAAGAATGGCAGTACAATGTTCTGTCCCATCAGAGTTTAAATGAATCTGATTTTTAACCTTCAACACTGGCAGTATCATGTCCTATTACATCATTGACACTGACAGTACCATTTGCATCAGGTATCTTTCTACTTACTTACACCAACCACCAAATTCAACGTATACACACCAAAACTCACATATGTCGGCAACATTTGCTCCTTTCTTATTTCATGCGAGCAAATATGCTTGAGGAAAGAGATATTTTACAAAATGCTTCATGTTCATGTGAAGAAGAACCGAGTGGATCAGAAGCAAGGAAATGTAAAGGAATCGAGACAAAGTACGAAGGCAACTGAATTATGTCTTGAGTTACTGTGGACGAAGGTAAATTTTATTTGTTTTGAAACATCTTAATTGTTGGTAATTGGGGGGTTTTAGTTAGATCATGGATTAAAAATGCCACTGTGTTGTTTAATGTTTCTTAAATGTAGTAGTAGGTTTAACAACCATTCCTCATGCTTATTATGGAAAATTTTGTTCTGGAAAATGAATGCGTCATTTTTTGAAGCAGGTTATGTACTGTTATATTTTGTGTTGATATTATTATGATACTTGAGTGGAACTATACATGTCTAACTCATAAGCTGTAAGTAAAAACACAAATTTAATGTGATTCAAAGGTTGAAATACCTTTTAAATTCGAAACAATGCTTCTTTATACACAACATTTGTCGTTGATTTTGTGTATTTCCCATCCTCGTCACAACAAAGGACTTTCAAACCTTTCTTGTTCTTCACTCGAGACACTGCTACATAAAGCTGGCCGTGCGAGAAAACAGGACGCTGGAGAAATAGTCCTACATGTGTCAACGTTTGGCCTTGGCTTTTATTAATTGTCATTGCGAAGCACGGTGATACCGGGAATTGTCTTCGATTAAATTTAAAAGGCATTTTGGTATCCGAAGGACTTAAAACCATACGTGGTATAGCGCAAACAGTACCAACACTTCCGCCCGATATTATTTTAGCCTCAATTATATTAGTACCAAGCCTTCGAACTTGGAGCCTGGTTCCATTGCACAATCCAGCTATTTGATCAATGTTTCGCATGCACATAACAGGTGTACCTATTTTCAGTGTCAATGAATGACGTGGAAGTCCAGATATTTTAATGCTGTTGAGAAAGTCACATGTGTATAAGTCCTGATTGAAAGTGGAGTCTTCATCAACAATACCAATTGAATCAGAACTTAGATATGTTTTTTGATCTCCTTCAAGTAGCGTAAGCATCCTGTCATTGATCATATCCACAAGTTCATGTGTAGGCGCCAGTATGGCCCTTTCCTGGAAAAAGGTCGGGTTATAGAGGTTTTTGACCACATGCGGGTAAGTCTCTTCTATTATTGCACCAACATGATCTTCAGAGTCAGGAATCAACATATCGTTCGTGAATTCAACATTTGCCTCTCCATCGTTTTTACCTCCGATCGTTCCATTGCCAATTGATAATATCCAGTCCGCAAAGTCTTGTATTTCTTTACGTTCGGATTGATTTGTACCTGCTCCAAGTCTCATGTTGATAGTCAAGCGTAACACTGTACAATGGTCCCATAGATATGAAGAATTTATTGCCGAGTGTACAACATTGTGTCGTGAACCACCTGTGATGACCGGAAGAATTTGTCGAAAGTCACCCCCAAACAAAACTACTTTTCCTCCGAATATTTGATCCATTGGGGTTGAATGATGTGTCCTACATATGTCTCTCAGTGTCCTATCGAACGCTTCGTAGCAATGTCTATGTGTCATTGGAGCTTCATCCCATATGATTAGTTTGCACTCCCTTATCAATTCGGCCAGTTCACTATCTGCTGGGATATGGCACATAGAATCATCGACCACATTGATGGGAATTGCAAATCGAGAATGTGCAGTTCTCCCTCCTTCTAATAAAAGTGCGGCTATACCACTTGACGCGACATTTAATACTATATAGCCTTGTGATCTGATTGCAGCGGATAATGTTTTGTAAAGATAAGTTTTACCCGTGCCTCCATATCCATATACAAAGAACATACCCCCCGTTTGGCCATTAACAGCATCCATTAAAGTATTATATATATTTTTTTGCTCGACGGTCAACGTACCAAAGAGTTTATCGTGTTGTTCTTGTAATTCTTCTGGGTTGTATCTTAACTCTTCTGCTATCAGTCTGTTGTAATTCGCCATAGAAAACATTTCGTTTGGCAAAGGCATGTTTGGGATACTCCTTAAACTTTTATTGTTACAAAGAAGCATGTGCTCAATATATGTAAGGCATATATTCTTTCTTTGTTCGTCCGAAAGTTCCAAATCTGCAAAAATAAATTTTATTTTTTTTAGTTTCATTTTATGAAACATATATATATCAAATGCATGTTTAATATCTTAGACGTATTTTATAGGTTATCATTGTGGCTATTTAGTTTACTGTTTTGACTATCATCTTTAACGATTTTTTCATTTTCTGAGACATGGCTTATCAGTTTTTGATGAAGGTTGATTACTGTTATCGGAAAAATCAGGTGTGTAATAATTTGTGGTTATTGTGTACATAGTAGAATGCTTAATTTAATTTTGTGCTTTGTTTCTCCAATATTTGTTAATACATAAGTCTAATTGTATTATGGTTATGTTGTAGACACTCCCTGAATGGTTTCATGAATGTCAAAAATGTTATGGACGACAAAGCTATGTTCTATATGGGGAAAATGAAACAAAGATTCCAGTGTTTCATGTTTGCTGATGCTGCTTTTGGTATGTTTTTCTGGGTACATAAACTTTTAATTTGGTTATGGCGACCATATGTTATGATAAGTATTTGTTGCGTAATGTGGACACGGTAGTGGTAGTTTCCTTTGACTATGGATATAATCTGTAGACTTATAGACAGAGTTTGTGGTCTAATATAATGTCCTGCTTATTAGTAGTTATGTTGAATTACATTGTTTTTAGATAACAAATAGTGAGCGTATTTTTTATAAATCATGGAGATATGTTGTTTTCAATTTAATATTTTACATTAAAAGTATCATACCTGGATCATTCCTTTTTATTCGTTCTGCATGTAACACGTCAGTAGCCATTACTTCCCATGTTTTTTCATAAACAAACTCTGGTCGAGACATGCAATCTGTCAGGATTAATATGACATAAAACTTACGCAGGTAGTTTCCGGACCCCCATAGACTGGCTTCTAACAACCCATCAATATATTCTTTGTCATCTTCCAATAGACCCCGCGCTTGGCAAGCCTCCTTGTAGGTATTGTACGTAACATTTTCGAATTTTCTAAAGTCAACCCAATCTTGTGCGCCTGGGACTTTGTTAATCAAGACTCGTAAATAAAACAGCTCCCCGGTTGACGGCGACACGTGATGTACGCGTCCAATGCATGTGCCTTTCTGTCTTTTTACCCAAATTTTCTCTTCTTGTTTCCATACATAGTGTTGTGGAAACTCGTGGTAAAGTAGGCTTCTCGCTTCTTGATCCGTCCTATTTGTTTTCATCCATTGGACAAATTTCGTATCATTTACGGATGCTTTATCCAAAGTACAGTCAATGCTTTCTGAAGCATCAAATATAACCGACTGTTCGCCTTCCAAATGAAACGGCAAGCGTTCAACGGGAGGAAATCTGTAGTGGATGTCAAATTTGTAAATCCTCCATGCCGCCTCGCACGCTGAAAGATAGCGACAATCGTAATAGTCCTTGACTTCATCTACATCTTGGTCTTCTACGGCCGCCGTGGCCCTATCTGGACCCTTGTTTATATACTTGAAAAGATATTTTATGGACGTCGCCTGATTGCACCACTCCACATTAATATGTGATTGGTAGCGTCTCAACAACGCTGGATTGTAAGGTACCACGTATCCGTTGTGTAATTCTGACCCGCTTTTTGTTACTGTACATCCATCGTTCCTCCTTTTATAAAGTGCGTATCCATTGTCATCTATGACTGTCGAATCGTTAAATTCCTTAGGGAATCTCTTTGTGCACTTATTTTTTACGGTACAGGGGCAAGTTGGCCGTTGGGGGCCACATGGTCCATGCATCATATGATCAGTAACAATTTCATACAGTTCCGGGTCTTCATTTTTATCCGGTATCTCCGCTGAAATAAATTGATCAATTTGGCTTGTTGTCTTGATTTTATCTTTTTCTTCCAAGAAAAGCAATATATGAGCATGTGGTAGACCTCTTTTCTGGAATTCAACGGTATAAACAGCTGCATCAAGATGATAATGTTAAGTAATGTATATAATCAATGATAATTGACGCAGTTACTCTACATTTTTATAATAGAAATATGATAATACCTGCTTTTAAATGTCCAAAAAAATGGCAGTCTTTAAAATCTCTCATTAGCCTGTCCAACTTTTGTTTAAATACCCTGACTATTGCATCAGGCCTATCCTCAGACTTCAACCCCTTATCTGCGACAAACCGTGCAATTTCTGGCCAATTTGGATTGCATGTGAATGTGATAAACAGGTCAGGATATCCGTAAACCTTGCATATTGTCATTGCATCTAAATAGTTTTGCATCATATATCTTGGGCTCCCAGTAAATGACGATGGTAATATAACCTTTTTCCCACGTAATGTCACCCCAGAATCTTCTTGCTCTGCCAATTTTGCAAGTTTAGAATATGTTTCACTCCTCAGATCCTTTTGTTGATTTTTAACAAACGACATCCTTTCAGATTCTATCATAGTGTAAGCGTCAACAATAAATTGTTGGCATAACCTCCTTGCATTGAGTATCATCGAGAAAACTCCTGCCCTTTCTTGTAGCCGATATGCAAAATACTCCCTCATTGTTACGCGAGTTTTTTTGTTTGTTGGTGTGTAATCAGTAATGCCTACATGATATATGTCTGTCCAGTAACCATCTTCTGCATATGGGAACAACAATGGGTACTGTAATGCCAGGTATGACGGGTGCAACTCACTAATTCTTCTAAGCCCTCCTTCTTGTAAGTGCAAAATAATGTCTCTTTTGTGTGTTGTAGCGTCAAAGTCCCCAACTATGAGTCCTCCAATTTCATCAGCTGTGGGTAGGTTATAATTTCTACCATCTCGTTCTCGTGTACCGATAAGGCGTAATTTGAATTTGTTTTCGTCACTTTTCCTGACTAATCGTTCCCCAGCCATTCTGAACTGACCAACTAATGGATTGATTGTATCCAGCATGTCCCGTAAATCTACAGTCAGCTGGTGGTCTATGTTATAGTTGGTTGATTTCGATGTGCTGTCGATGGTACTGTATGAAATGAATATAGTTATATTAGTATGTTGTTGTTTATGCAAGTAATATATAAACGACATGTACAAAATGAAAAAATAATCAACGTTATCATACCTGACACAATTAATTCTATTCTGTATTTCATTTTTTGAATCGTAAATATATAATTGTGCAAAAACAGGAGGTTTGTTGCCCTCTGGTAACAGACTCTCCATTCTATGATAATTTTCACCTTGTATCCTGTAACAATATGCTCCATATCCTTGATTAACAGATGTGTCCTGTCTTGCACCCATGGATGTGAATGAAAACATCGAATTATATCGTCTGATATTATCAACAAAATCCTTGCTTTTTGGATGTTCACCATCCATAAGCTGTCTCAACAATTCAGGTGGATTCTTAACTTCACTTCCTAATTTCACTTTTCCTTTTGCACAACATATAGAGTAAGTATCTTCGTTTGAAGACGTTGATCCTACCATAGCCTCAGCATGCCACAGTAATGCATCGCACGATTGACATGTGTAAATAGGATCTCCATGGTCAAAATAATCTGTAAAAGTATAATGAATTAAATTAATTATTATTTTAAAAAAAATGAAAAAATAAATAAAATAAAACTTATATATTTTTTTGGTACTGAATGGTGTTTTTTTATACGGATTTGTCTAATGGCTTTACCATTAGATATGCCTTTAAATTGGTTTTTATGTGCTTCTTGATTGTTTGCAGAAGATGTGGTATTTAAACCCTCCCGTCTTGGTATTTTTTGCACGGGTGCTTTCATTTTATCATGTAGTCTCTGTGATTTGCGTTTTGCAATGTGTACACCAGGTTGAATAGTTCCAAGATAGGTAGGCTCTTTAGGCATGGCTGTAAAAAAAACGAATAAACAAAAATACGAAGCGGAAATAACTGTTAATTATTTGCTGGAGGAATTGTAACATTATTACGTGTTTTGGTTAGATCTTTGAATGGACGTCCCCTCGGTCTTTTTGTGGTTTCTGTGGCTGTTGTTGTTTTGGGTTGTGAAATCGTGCGAGTTGGCCGTATGCTTATATCGGTAGGAGCTGTTGTAAAATGAAGTTGTATTAACATGATCAAATAGTTTTCATTGCAAGCAAATATAGTGTGTAAATATCATGTTGGATAGTTTCAGTTAATTAAATGACCTGCTTCGTTTGGGTATATCGGTGGTCGGCCTATGCATTCAGATGTTTTTTTTTTTATTTGAGAAGGCATGCGAGTTGGCCGTAGACTGAGATCATTAGTATCTGTGTGAAATTGCATCATGAATGTTAGTTGAAACTACAAAACATGATATTTAGATGCTGAATTATAGTACAATGATAATTATTTGATAACGTTAATGCAAATTCAATTTACAGCAGATCCTCATGATATCAACATACGGCCAACTCACACGCTTTCACAGCCCAAAACAACATCAGGCACATAAACCACAAACTGAACCAAAACATATAACATAGTTATTATTCCATCAACAAATAATTAACAAATATTTTGTATCGTTGTCTTTTTATTTTTCACATCTGGTACGCATGTTACTGGCATATGCGTTAAGATGTTGTTGACATTGTTTGAAAAAGGCGCGCATGTTGACCGTGTGCTGAAACTATTGGTACCTGTCGTAAATTGAAGTTGAGTTAACACAATAAAATATTTGTCATCGAACATATACAGAGTATATAAATATAATGATGTGTAGTTGTAACTAACTGAATTACCCATTGCCATTGGATATATTGGTGGTCGTCCTCTGCTTACATTTGTTTGTTGCGCCTTTCGTTTTGGTTTTCCTGTTGGTCGAATTGCTAAATCATTTGATATAGTTGCCATGATGCCAATAAATCAATTATAATGTAAACTCGTTTGAACTGTTCACAGTATCAAATGGTTGTGGAAAGATATTTAAAATATTTAACTTGAAAAAAAATATATAATCTATAATCAATATCTTTTAAATTTAAACAAAGTTTGATATGCCATATATATCTATTACTATAAAGTAGCAATTTTATCAATGTGTTTTCAGTATAAACTTATCTTTGGAAATTATTTAAGCATATCATATATGTAGGGTATAAGATAATTGACAAAGTTTAAATATATTTAGATACTTCTACTATTTAAATACAATAATATATAATGAAAGATGCCGATCAACTGGCATAATGTTTCCAATGGCACAATTCCAAATTTTAGATGATCTGATGAAAATTTCTGGCTCGTCCAAACTGCATGATTGTATGCGCGTGTGGTTTGTGCAGCAGTCACATGAAGACTCGTTCTGTGCAAAATTGATACACGCTTGTTGTGAGCATCTCAGGAGAGTTATGGCGAAGAACCGCGTGATGATAGCTGACATGGAAGCATTAGGGCACCGTGGAGTCGCATTAGACTCACTCGATGCTTTGAAAAAAACTCAAGAGAGGCATCGGGCATTGCTTGAACTGCTAGTTGATTTGTGTACTCAAGCCAAAGCCGGTGTCCGCGAGGAAGAGGGTAATGCCATGAAGATGAACGATTTTAACTAAGTTGTTTTAGTAGTTTTTTCCCTATACAATGTTTGATTTCGATATCTGCTTTATGTATTAAGTCAGTCAATTGGCTTGATCTATTTATTTTGTCGATTTGTTACAAAACTTCCAAATAATATCTGTTGATTTTCAATGGACATACAATTATTTTGTCGTACGCTTGCATACATCATCAATTTGAATTAAAGTGGCGTTCGTGGCACCAACGCACACTGCCGGAATATCATCGTCTATCATTTCAACAACATCTTCCATACCGGTTAATATTATTTTTAAACATCACCAATGTTAATACTGCTGGTTACGTTAGTACTGTTGTATTTGAGATAATATAGTGTTAAATTGGTGCTTCCTATAAACCTGTTTATGTATTATAGATTAAAAAACTAAATCATAATTTTCAAAGTAACATCTGCACAAACAGTTAGTACTGTTGGATAGACGTCCCTTTAAAGTTTCCGCAGCTCATAATAATAAAGTTTAGTACTGCTATCAATATATTTGTACTGTTAGATAGACGCTGGTACTGGGCCGAATTAGTGATATATCCGTTGAGGACTTATGTTGATTGTGTACATGTTATTGGGTATTCTTATTATTTGCATTATTTATTTGTTTCATTAATACTGCTGGCTCAAAAAAGTTAATACGTTTTAACTCATAAGAACCAAAAAATGTATTTTTAAAAGAATCAAACAACAATATACCAACATTAAACATAAAAGATGTATTTTTAAAACAATAAAGGCTGACAAATACGATCGAACACGAAAAAAAAACTACAAACAGTTATAGTTGTCCATCTGTTTTTTAACATTCTTTATCGTCTCTTGATACTCCAATATCTTCTTCTTTTGTTGCTCAATAGCCTCTTTACACTCCAACACTGTTTGTTCATCGCGTGCGATTCCTGCCTCCATCTCTGCTATATGTCGTCTAAGTTGGGAAATATATCGTATTGGTAGGAAATATCTCACAACCGCTGCGTCTGTTTTTGGATCTGATGAAATCTCCTTTGTTGGGGAAACGCTTCTCGGACGTTTGTTTGGCGGATTTGATGAAGAAAAAAACAAACGACCCATTGGAAACTATTATTGTTAACCTAAAGTAAAAAAGAATTGTAATTGTTTGATTGCTTTCGAATTCGATCCAGCATTTATAGGTGCGGAAAGGGTGTATAAGCTATGATGAGTATATTTTAAATTTAACCAATATCCTGTATACCATGTTTATCAATTACCATATATTTAGCATGCATATTATCCTATTTAAATATAAGATTGTATATTTAAAAGGCGTAAAGGTTGTATAAGCTATGAGAAGTATATTTTAAATTTGACCAATATCCTATATACCATGTTTATCAATTACCGTATATTACCATGCATATTATCCTATTTAAATATAAGATTATATCCCGTCATGATTTACGCATATTATGTATTTAGAGTAAAAAATTATTTGCATCTAATAAAAATTAAAAACGATGTATGAAACCGATATGACATATGAACAGTTTAGCCGTAGTTTGCATTGGAAAGTGTATACGTGTAGAGTCAAGTTGGGAATATAATGATTATCCTTTAACTTCTTTTGTAATTATGATAAGTATTTTGTTTATTTAAATTAACAAACTTTTACCATTATCATTAATATTGGATGAAATATTTAAAAATTTTATATCTTCCAATATTGTAAATATATAGAATGATTTTTGCTTGAATTAAAATTTTATCTGTTATGAAATTTTAAATTAAAATTCACTATAGTTCGTGTCTAAACATTTAAAAATGTTGTTAGAGTTGATTATGTGTAAAAACAATGGACTACGTTATAATATAACCTTTATGAATTGGTTATAAAATCAGTACCAAAACGACTGCGTAGCAGTACAAAATTAAACTCAGCAGTACAATTCTATTTGTGCAAACACGCTATGGAAATAAAATTAAATAACTTTAGAAATAACATAATATTAAAAATATAATATATATGAATTCAAACGTATCTGTGTATATAGAGTATATAACTACAAATGTTTGTTTACAGAAGTATATTTTAAATTTGACCAATATCCTATATACCATGTTTATCAATTACTGTATATTACCATGCATATTATCCTATTTAAATATAAGATTATATCCCGTCATGATTTACGCATATTATGTATTTAGAGTAAAAAATTATTTGCATCTAATAAAAATTAAAAACGATGTATGAAACTGCTGAAGAAATTCGATTAACTAAAAAACATTCAAATCGTTAAAAATCAATGAAAGTAATGCGTTATTTGAACTACAATTGAATTTGGCTGTGAACAACGATTACTAATAAGATGATAAAATTTCAATCTTCATCACTAAAGAAGTTTAAATCCACAAAATAGTCATCAGTTAGTTCATGGCCCATCCCACGTAATTCGTTGATCATAGTTTCCGCCTTTAGGACCTTTGATTGAACCGCATTGAGAACTTGTAAAGACTCTTGAGGATCTCCAACGTTCAATTTAAGCCAATCAAGGAAAATAGACTCAGGTAGCTCATCTAATAAAAAAAAAAAACAAAAAAACAAAAAATGGGCTAATAAGCTTAACATGAAAACATAAATCTATTTAGAATATATTATAAGCATTATATACAATACCTTTATTACTTTGAGAAGATCCACCTTCTTCAAAAACCGACGTAAGAAACCTCAATGCATCGTCCACCTTGGTATTTGGACCTTTACTGCGCCGATCATGTACCCCATCGTCAATGCTTGGTTCTGTCACATGTTTTTTTCCACGAACCGTTTGCTCTTCGCACTTTGAATCAGTGCGAGGCGCATGTGATTTTTTATCTTGAGATATTTTAGGGTTTGATGAATCCATCGGAAGAGTTATTTTACATATAGATCATCATTGTATAATTTCAATTATATAGCTCATCATTAATTCGGAATAGTCATTACTGGGCTCGTTTTGTTGGGCCAGGGTTTTTCATATATTTATTAAAGAGACACATGGAAACCATAATGATACATGGTAAAATAAACCAAATTAACACATGATGTATTAAAAACTATATAACAACAAAATACCTCATGAACTTTCAACTAAATACCTCATGTACTTTCAACCACGTTTACCGTCTGTGGAGGTTTACCTATCATAGAAACATAAACATGGATAGTAAAAATACTAAGATTAATGCACAACGCATGAAAACACATTCACGGTATGTGGACGTTTACATATTATACAAACATAAACATAGACATTAAAAATATTACTGCTATACTATACTATATGGTTAGTACTGCTATACTATATTGGTACTGCTAGACATACTTGATACCGCTTATGTGTATTTATTTTACACATGTTGGCACTGCCACAATCTATTAGTACTGCTCGATATACTTGATACTGTTTATGCGTGTTTCTGCAACAAAACATTACATGGCTTCAACAACAATATCATTAACAATACAACAACAATACGAATAGATTATTTGTTAATAAATGATGGTCTATGTAAACATTACATTAGTTATACAACAACAACAAAACATTACATGGCTTCAACAACAATATCATTAACAATGCAACAACCATACGAATAGATTATTTGTTAATAAATGATGGTCTATGTAAACATTAGATTAATTATACAAAAACTACATAAAAATTACGACTGTACATGCAACCATTAAATTACATCAAGTGCAAATGCTTTTGGCTTGAGAAGAAACGTTATATTTTCATCCACATATGGTGTAAAAGTAGCTATATGATCTTAAATATAGGAATAAAATATTTATACAAAATACATTGTAAACTTATCTTTAAAATCATATCTTCTACAAATTAAACATATTTTGAAAAATATAACGGGATACATGTTTAGAAAATACATATATCTTTCCAAATATTCCGCATGGTCATCAAAAAGGAAGATTATAGTTATTTTTTTTGGTAGCTATAACACAAAAAATAATTTGGTCTAATGGTAACATTGATATATACTTAAGACATGTAAACAACCCAAGTTCGAATCTTTAGAGACTTTTTTAAAATTTCCGAATTAAAAGTCAACACACGAATTTTATTCGGTCAAATCTTGCTTAGGTGGACTGCTTAGGTGGAATAAGAGCATGATTACTCATCAATCAAGCGCTTATTCATCAATCATGCATTTGATGACGTCGTACGTATCCTGTTATATATAATATGTAGATATATATATATATATATATATATATATATATATATATATATATATATATATATATATATATATATATATAAACTTTTTACTAGAAGAATTAATAAAAAAGATATGTACCAAAAAAAAAAGTGTGCATCTATTTAATACATGTTATATATAACAAAAGCCGGTCGCTGATAATTGACTGCAATTTTGGGAGATCAGTGCGAAGCGAAATAGTATAGTCTTAGAAATGATTTGGTGCAGATCACTTCTTTACACTATGCTATTTCGCTTCTCACTGATCTTCTAAAATTCAGCCATATTGTTGACCATGAGTTTTGCTCGAAGGAATACATATCTCGCACAGGGTAAAAAAAAAGGGCAAGAATATGGTTCAATTCGGAAAGAGGGATGAGAAGCCGAAGAGAATGCTGTGACAAGTAATTTGATCCAAATTTCTTCTTCGCAGGATCCTCTTCCGTTTCCCATCTTTCCTTCGGACTTGAACCATATTGTTGACCAGAACCAATTGTGTCACTACAATTGCGTCTATGCAGAAAAAAAATTACCTTTTACTGGCACATAACATCAACTTTTTGTATCCGCCCTTTACCAGGTGATCCGTGTGTAGTATATATATATAAATAAATATAGTATCGTGCACACGTGATACTTTGGGAAATGACAAGTCAAACCTTAGGAAAAGTCAAACTTGCAAAACCCGTGAATGTGATGTGTGTGATACCGGGCAAGTGATCACCCGGGTCGTGTCCCAGCGAGGTGTGAATCGAGGATTTCGTTTTAGGTTCGGAATTAAAATGCTTGATGATTTGATTTGGAGATTATTTGGTGTTGTGGTAATATTACACAAAGCAATGAAACGCAAAAGGTATTTAAAACTAAAAACGCACGTTTTAATTAAAATTAACGTTAACGCGCAAAAATAAAAGTGAACTCTAAAAATATTAGCCCTACGACTACCGAATTAATTTTCCTACGACTTAAATATAAAAAGAAAATTTTGGAAAAAAGAAAAATATTTTTTTTTTTTTGACTTTTTAATAATTTTTTATAAATTAAAAACTATTAAACTATTTTAAATTACTAAAAATACCAAAACTATTTTTAAAAATCTGAAAATTTTCCTTAAAATACTTTATACTACCAGAAAGCTAAGAAAAATTTAAAAAGTGAAAAAGCTTTTGGAAATAAGCTAAAATTAAGCTGATCGGTTCAATTAAGCTTATAAAGGAAAGGAAAAACAAAAGGTGTTTTAAATTAAATATGTAAGATTAAACTAAAAGAAGCAAATGGTGCAGTGGTAATGTTGTGATGTTGGTGTGCTGACTGACCTGGGTTCGAACCCCAGGTTGGTCAGTATTGCTATAATTTTTTTTTCTTTGACTTTAAACAAACAATACTACAAAAAAAACTTTTTAAACTTAACAAACTGTTTTTGCAAAAAAAAAAAAAAAAAATCCAACTAGCAACTTTGATACTTTAACTGATGACCCTTTTTAACTATTCTTAACAAGTTGTTTTTAAACTAAACATGTTTCTAAAACTCAAACACAAACCAAGAATCAGTTGATTCAGTTTTGAACAAAGTTTTATCTTAACTAGTTTTAATCAAATTAGCAAGAAAATGAAATTGCCGCAAACTCAAAACACAAACATTAGAGCCTAAACAACCAAATCCGAATCCAACTGTGACCAACATAAACATAAACAATAAACACCAAGAGCAGAACAAAACTAAATCATTCACCACTTTAGCTAGACTAAAACTAAAAGCAGAACAAAGAAACCAAGAGCAGTAACGAACTTATATTAAACTAATAACGCAAATATCGCAAACACAAACAACAAATAACGCAAACGACTACTCCAAACAAATAAACTGACAACAACTAAAATGAACACAAAAATCAACAAACAAGTAAACTGATATCATAAGCAGATAAAATAAGGACTGATTCGAAAAACAACTGATATTAAAATTAAAAAACTGCTAAAATAAACCTTCTTCTATAAGCGAATAAAAGCAGTAAAAATAAGAACAAATAATCAATCAAAGCAGTAAACTAAGCAAATAAAAACAGAAATTAATTAAAACCAAATTTAAATTACATTAAAAAGAAAAATACAAATACCTTAAAAAAGCTAAATAAATCCTAGCCTTTTTCGGCTGCTACTCGAGTTCTTTTTATACTACTAAAAAAATAAAAACACAAAACCCTAGCTACTTGTGTTTGTTGTGTGAGAGTGTCTCTCCATTCGCTTGTTTGTGCTTCTTTGATGGCCCTTGGATGAATTCTTGGTGACCACTTCTTTAATCTTGAACCGTAGATCATCTTCTATTTCCCTCGGATCGCTGAGGTGGCAATGCATCCCGTGAAGAAGGCATCATGTGAAGGGCATGGGAGGTTGTGAAAGGTAGGGGGAGGGATTGGCTTATCGGGTAAAAGAGGTGAGGATGAAGAAGAAGGGTAGTGACCGGGTTTAGGGATTTTGACTTTTCTATTTGGGGGTTTGACTGAATGGCTGCTTTATCTGTGTTTAGTTTATAGGATGGGTCGGTTGGGTTTAGGTTTGATGGGTTGGGTATTTTTGGTGGGCTTGTAAAGTGGTTTAAGTGTTTATTGGGCTTGGGTGGTTTAAAGGTGGGTTGGGGATAGTTTAGGGTTTGTTTGGTTTTTGGGCTTATATAACAAAGGGTGTCCGTTTGGTTTCGTAACTTATATAACCACAAAGACCAATGTTGTAATTAGCTGAAAAATGAAGGCCTGAAGCTGCCCATTTTCCAAAGTCCTTCCAAGGGTAAGACTTGCCAAGTTTCAATAGTACAAGGACCAAAATTGATTATTTGCCATTTTAAACTTCCAAGGACTATTTTTGCCATTTTTTTGAAACTCGAGGGACTAGACTTGCCATTTATGCAAACTTGTTTGTTTTTCAATCGTTTTCAATCATTTGGCATACAAAAACACATTTCAAAGATATTTTTAACATTATTTGATCGTTTTAAAGTGTTTTTGGTTGTTTTGACTCGAAAATTGGACGAAAAGATATGTGTAAAACGACACATATCACCAGGTAAAGAAAGCCTTCAATTGAACATTACAAAACTAAAGTTTATAGTCATTTTAGCCAGATTTTTTCATGTATCAATATCTGTAACAGGTGTCGTTCATTCAACAACACCACTACGTGCAGCACATGAGTACAGCAAGGATCATTAACCTGACCTTCACCTCGAATTCCTTTTGGTATTTTAATAGTCTATCAATATGTATGGTGCAGACTATTGTTTAAAGACCATTTGAATAACAAAAGGGGTTTGAGATGGAGATCAGATTTTCCACCTATATGTCGATAAAAAAAATTCTAAACATAAGAAACAAAGACTATTTGGTACTTTTTTTTTGTTGCTGATACTAACAATCCATGTCATGTGTGTACAGTTCTTGAAGAAAGCTGAGAAACCGGAGAGGATGGTGTCCCATGTAGTTTGGCACAAATTACTTCTTTGCACTATCCTCTTCCGTTTCCCATCTTTCTTCGATAATTGACCCATACTGCTGATCAGCATCTTTTCTCCAACTCCGGTTGTGGATATACGACAACAAGTTAACTTTCAGATGCACATGACATCAACTTTTAGTATCGGCAAAAAAAAAAGTAAGAGATACCCTTTGTTTGTTATGGTAAAATTCTTTTTTTTTTATCGAATGCCTCACAATTAAATCGGCTGTTGATCAGGCCAAACATAAGATGGTCATGCATATGCAGGTATATCATCTGCCTTATTTCACATTAGCATAGTTGTTAATCTTCACAGACCGTAACTTGCAATACCAAACGTTTATTGTAAATTATACTTGCGGATTCTATCAAACCGTTCAAAAAAAAAATTAAGTAGCAACCTGTCTGTTGGATATCTACATTACTTAATCGATGAATGCTTTAAGTTAATCAATTAGTCTGGAACTTAAACATAGTTACTCATTCTAAATTCCCATACAGTTCCTTTTGTTCTTTCAACAACCTAGCAACTCGCTTGGTGCAAGCGGTTGCACAAAGGAAGTGGAAACAACAAATGAAACTGTAAGGGGACTTAGAAAGTTTAACTATATTTATTTTTTTGTTCCATTCTTTTTTACAGCCTAAAACAGCCATCTACAAAGTAACGTCACCATACATACCTGCCTACATTGAATTTCGCTTTGAAAGTCTCAGTTATTACGGCAGATCTATCTAACAATGTATCTTACTTCCGTTGTTTATACAAGTCATATACATCGTTTGATAGATCGGTTCTAATAACGGAAACGTGTTGATTGTGATAATGATATACTGTGTACTGTTGATAACAGGCCACACCTTCATTATCCCATTCAACACACGTGTTGATGCTTACATGTTCTTCAAGAATCGGAAAATTTTATTCTACGATAAACTTTTTGAATATATATATATATATATATATATATATATATATATATATATAGTGAGACTTTCTTGCGAGAACCATTTTATCTGCGAGAACTGAGAGAACCACCAAAAACATACATGCACGCCTTCAATAATTGTATTTTTGCACATATGTTCTAAAAACAACATATATGTTTTTAAAAAAACATAGTTGTTCTAAAGAATTTGATAAGAAATTGGAAATACAATATTTTTCTTTGAAGGTGTGCATATATGTTCTTATAAGGCGTGCAACGACAATATTGCGGCCTTGTGTAAGGTTTTTATGAAAAAAGAGGATGAGTTCATGATGATATTGAAGAACATAGGTGGATACTTACGATTATTGATGATTTGCATGTATTTTTATTTTATTTTAAAAGGCGTGCATGTATGTTTTTTGTGGTTCTCTCAGTTCTCGCAGATAAAATGGTTCTCGTAAGAAAGTCCCCCTATATATATATATATATATATATATATATATATATATATATATATATACATATATATATATATATATATATATATATATATATATTATATATATATATATATCCATTTCATTAGTTTTATCATAAAAAAAAAATCTATACTACATTACATGATATTTAAAAGTAACAATTTTCTTTTATATCCATGTTTCTTCATATGAAATACTGTCACCCGATGGACTTGATGAGTTCTGAACCATCCCCGTATTCCCATGATGATTGCATTCAATTCCTGTTCTTCAGGTTTGCACGGCCACTCTCATTATTACATTTGTCTATTTACCTGTTTGTATTGCATCATAATTGACATGCAACCTTGCAATTGACATCAGAATGAAAAAAAAACTGGCCAGGCAAGAAACCACGCCTGGAAAATAAGTTTTCTGAGACTCATTAGGCTCAGAAGTGCGTTTCCTCCTATCTCTTGCTTCAAACACCAACTTTTTCTGAATGCAACTTATTGTTTTTTGTGACTTTCTAAAACCCCTTTTTCTGAATGGTTTGCAGCCACGTTGTTTAGGCGATGATGATAACTTTGTACATCTCCATTTTTCCACCTGCGCGTTGTGGCTGCAACCCAAAGCATATCTGAGCCTTACTGACATCAGAACATATAGCCCCTTGCTCAACTACGGCTGCTGATACAATGTATGTTTAGTGATTATATGCTTCTATTGTCAAAATTGCGCATTCGTTGGCAGGTCAACCACACTTTGGGTTGCAGCCATGACGTGCATTTAATGCTGATTATAACTTATTATTTTTTGTGACTTTCTAAAAGCCCTTTTTCTGAATGGTTTGAAGCCACGTTGTTTAGGCGATGATGATAACTTTGTACATCTCCATTTTCCCAGTTGCGCGTTCGTTGGCAGGGCAACCACACTTTGAGTTGCAGCCACAACGTGCATTTAATGCTGATTACATATGTACATATCTGAGCCTTACTGAGATCAGAACATATAGCCCCTCGCTCAACTACGGCTGCTGATCCGAGGTATGTTGCATTTGTAGGATTTCGTGATACAATGTATATTTAGTGATTATATGCTTCTATTGTAAAAACTGTGCATTCGTTGGCAGGTCAACCACGCTTTTGGTTGCAGGCACGATATAAAAGCAGTTTCTACTACTGAGTTTCAGCATAGATGATTATTCTAAGATCCTATGGTACAGGCAATTGCACAAAGAGATTTGAAACGACAAAAGGACCTGTAGAGGGTCTCAAAACAGTTACCTATGTTCCTTTTTTAGTTCCATTCAAGTCACGAGCTGATGAAAAGAAGTTAAATATCAAAAATAGACAGAATATCAGTGATGGATGTACCGACACCGAACACAACTGCTACCAATTTTGCATGGTGTCTGCATCCATCATTGATATTTTGTTAGTATTTTTGTGCTGTGAGAGTATTCACGCTCACATTCTCAGTATATTTTATTGCCTACGAGCAAAAGATAAGTATTACTCAGATCACTATCCTAAATTTAAAGTGCAATTGCTATTCACATGGATAATCTCCTTAAACATTGTAACCATTACTGCTGTGAGGCTTAACATATTTTCCTTTTTTTAATACCAGTCAATCATACACAGATAACTGGAGAGACGAAGGTGACAACTTTCGCCTATGTTCAACATAATGTGTGTCAGATGAAGAACAACACTGATTCCGATGTTGTTTAAAGGTTACAATTTCTTCCCACATAACTGATTATTTGCACAAACATTTGCACCAGTTAAACTTCACCACAGAAGCAACAATAACCAGTATGTGAACGTTTAATTGCAACAGCCATAGCTGGACAAGGCTTATATTGTGCTGATAGCGACCAGTTCGCAGAGTGTTGAACTGCAGTTGCAGCTTAAAAGTATTGTATCACTGCAGTTGAGGTACTTAACCCTTACCATAGTCACTGATGTCATTTCTCAGCTTCTGATATGTACATCTGGTGCAGGACATATTGATTACATGTTAATATGCAGACTTTTAGAAGGAAAAACTGAAGTGTACCATGTATACTACAACTGATCTAAACGATCTAAACTTTATTCCTAGACGTTTCCGGTGGGGCTACGGATCATCTTATGCGGCTGTCAACTGTTGGTAAGCAAAGCATTCAATTACAGCAATTGCATTCAAATGCTACAAAACCCATTCATGTTATACAGCGCCTGTCAATATTAGCAATTGAAGACTATTTGGTATTGTTTCGTTCTCGATACTAACATTTGATATACTGTGTCTATAATGCTAAGTTTTTTCCGCATATTTATGGCTGTAACTGCACAAAATGTTCTAATCACGAATATGATGCGATTGTAAAAGATAGATGGCAATCACAAGAGAGTGCTGTGATAAGTGATTTGGTGCAAATTACTTCTTCGCACCATCCTCTTCTGTTTCCCATGTACCTTTTTGAATCGAAGCATGTTGTTGATCAGAACTTTTTGTGAAATTCCATGTACAAGTATGCATAAACAAACTTACCATCGTAGATACAATACGTCAATTTTTAATATGGACAAGTAAAGAAAATCAGATATTCTTCATTTGCTAATATTGACAGGCGGTGTACGTCATCTGTGGTAACCAAATAATTTACTACTTTGATATTATACTAGATTTAAAAATAACTATTCTTTTCTATGTTTGTGTTTTCCAATATGAAATACTGATGCGATGGTCGATTTGATAAATTGCCAACACATGCTGCTCTTTACACTCGCCTAAGTTCATGGTTAGTGCATAATACATTTATTTATCTGAGGGTAACTATTCGCTGTGCCTCAATCGCTTACTGATATTGTTTATTTCATCTTTCCATGTTTCAAACATATTGCTCGCTACGACTTTTTGTCGAAGAAGCTGTCTGATGTTACGTTTCTTTTCGACCTCATTCTGAACAAAGCAGTCCAGCGCCAGCTACAACTAACAGATAGCAGTGGAAGTATCCAGTTGGCAGGTATATTGAAAAAAACAGTTAATATGCATCATGATTTTTCTATTAGTTCATTTCTTTATCACATTTTACTATATGTAAAAGTAACTGTTCTCTTTATTTCGTTTCCTACAGATCTTCCAGAATTCAAACATATTGTTCGCTATGAATTTTTCTCCAAATAACTATCTGGAACAAAAAGGTAACTTACAAACCTTAACTTAATATGTAGCATCGTTTTTGCGAACCAAAATATATTACAACCACAACACAAACACTTCATGAAAACATTACAACATAATTAAAAATACAAGCATCAGGATAGACTAACGCTAAACAGATGCCGAGAAATCTATAACACCCTTAAGCTTCTGAATAAAAATATTCTTATTGCGAGCATTCAGCTCCAGTTCTGCTGTCATTATTTGCATTTGCATTACCTTCTGATTATCTTTCGCCTGTTCCTGTCTAAGGAACTCGGCTGTTTTCTGCACGTAAATATTTCCAACACTTTCTAGCTCTAAGATGAAATCTGCCCTTTCACGAGTAACACCAACCAATCTTGCACATATTCCATTCATCTGTTGTGCCATCTGAATATCTTCTATTGCAGATTTACGACAGTATAACACTAACATCTCGGACCAATTGTTAGAATTTGCCTCAACTCTAAGTTGCTCACACCTAGGATGTGCAGCCATTCTATGTTAAATTTTAATGTGAAAATAAATGTGACCCAACTCTCTCTTAAATAGGCAGGCCAACCCCAAAAAGTAAAAAAATCCCGTGACCTATTAAAACTGTTTACTATTCTGCTTTCACTGTGTTATCTTCAACCATACTACCCTCCAAAATAAGCAGAAATAATTAACATACAGCCATGAAAAGCTGTTACCAATAATAGAATAGACACTGTTTCTTTTATATCACAATGGCTTTTCAAAATCATGATTAGATTAGGCTTTTCTCTTGACTTAATCAGCAGCAACATCATGGAATGGCTGCTTGCAGCCTTACACATCGAACCAGCCTACAAGTAATAACAGAATTAAGCAGAAATAAGCCATTTTGATTCCCAAAATAATCATGCAATTACTTTTCATAATATGTGATATGTTTTAATGCTCAGGAAATTCATACGCTCCACGGACGGAATAAAAAAATGGAGTCTTGATCAAAGCAAGCTGTATTTAACCAGCTATCAGATATTACCTCAAGGCAACAAATCTCAAGATGTAACAGTTCATTGATTAACTTTGTACATTAAATGTAACTTTGTAGATAGCTCCATAAATATTAGTCACTCATCAAAAAACTTGAGTGCACGTTCATTATCTCAGCTACTATGCTTGAAAAAAGTTTTTGTCACCATCCTTCTAATTGGCTAAACTGATTGCTAAAAAAATCAATACCACAATAGCAACAGTACATAACACACACACCAAGCTACCACTCACAAACCTTTCACATTTGCAAAATCATATTATGTTTCATTTATTTTGTACTAAATAACTTTCAAAATACACAGTTCTACTATATGTTTGGACTCTGTCACATCTTGAACTACAACATAGACGCCCCGCCGTAACGCGGCGGTTCGACGCACTACTCGTTTTACTATATT
>CP139503.1:360924306-361073893 GCA_021014915.2 Artemisia tridentata subsp. tridentata | reverse complement strand
GTGAGTGAATTATACTTGTCACTTTCGTGAGATGCTTAGTCGCGTTATCTTGGCTTATGATTCTTTGACCTTCTTATTCTTCCAATATATAAAAACAATAAAAACATTTTTAGGAATTGCTTGAGGGCAAGCAATAGTTAAGTATGGGGGATTTGATAACGCTCTAATTATACATATTTATTCCCTCAATTATATACTATTTATCTACTAATATAAATATATATATATATATATATATATATTATATATATATATATATATATATATATATATATATATATATATATATATATATATATATATATATATATATATATTATTATGTTATTTGTATGGAATTTGGTACTAATCTGTTGCAGGGATGATAAAGAGAAGGAATTGGAAATATGGCTTAAAAACCATTAAAAACGGTAACATTCGTTAGAAGAAAGGACTTGAACTGAAAACACTTAGAAGAAGACCTAAGTACGCCGGTTTTGGGACCTTGTGTGGCGTACTTACTTGGCGGGTAGAAGAATTTGATTCAAGCGAAGTACGGCGTACTTTCTATGAAGTACGGTGCACTTGCCCTGTCAGTTACAAAACAACTTATTGATGGTTGCATTCATTGAGAGGCCGATCATTTGCCTCTATTAATCATTCATGGAAGTTAGTGATGTGTTTTCTAAGCTATAAATAAGACCCTAAGGTCCAGGGAATGGAAGCAATACCATACCACATCAAGGTTACTATACATAATTGGATATTGGTGAACTCACACCAAGTTCACCATATTGAGGCTACTAAGTCAGAGGTATTCGAGATTCCAAGTGCTGTGACAGAGTCTAGGAAGGCTAGGATACGTGTGAGGTTTTCTCTTGTGAAAACTATTTGATCATTCTCTTGTAATCATTGGTACAATTCTTATTTAACAATTTTATTATGAAGTTTATGAAATTTCTCTTTATTGTTATGAGCTTTGTTACTGAAATTATGGAGTAGTCAATTTATTTTTATTTGGGTGATGTAGTAATGTGATTGTTGATACAAAAGTTGGGCGTTCCTTGATTCTGTACCAATCAGATCTTAATGCTTGAGACCTGCGCACTAAGAAAACAAAAAGACACCGTTAGGCTTATCGTGGGATTGTCTCCCACGATTATCCTCCGGCGTGAGAGTAAGTAATCGGTTTTTAGGGTTTAGTTGAAGAGTTAGGGTTTTGTAGATCGTACCTTTAATGAGAGTCGAGAGACTCTTTATATACACATGAAACCCTAGTTGGTTTCGTGCTCCTCACTCCTCAGCGTATCCCGCATAGGTCGGTTTTGATACATATCCCATAAATAAGAGATATCCTATCAAGACCATAAATAACTTCAGGTTTGGGCCAACGTAAGCCCAAACCGTTATCGCAATAGCCCATTCGTGATGGACTGGAGTCCATTCATGATGGACTTGAGAATGGATCGGGTTCGTGACCCGAATGCGGACTATACGTCATCATGTCCCCCCAGTCTAGTGTGCGCAATGCGAAATTGCGGACGCTAGACTAACAATTGTAGCTAAAAATATTCCTCGATGTGTAGCGGGGAAGTTTCAAGTATTTCCCGCCTAAAAAGAACAAATTAATCTAGTCCAAGTACATCCGTATCTCCTTCGTAAATCGTGAGGGGTGGGTGATGCGTGGTTTTGCGACCTTACAACAGGTTTTACCTCTCGAGGGATCTCAAGAGGCTTACAACCCCACCAGGCAGTGTACCTGACCGATGTAGTATAGTGTAGTGGTAAGTACGGGGGATTGATCATTCTCCACAGGGAATAGTGGTCGTTAGGTATGAAAAACTACTCTAATAGGTCTAAGGGTGAGAGAAGATTCTTTTTATGTTTTTATAATTTTATGAAAGCAAGTAAAATCTCGGGTTTGAAAGAGTGGGCGGAATTAGTTGCTAGTCAACTAACCCAAGTTACTACGAATGCAAATAAAATAAAATAACAGAAAATGAAAATGTGGTAAAACTTATGTGGAGAGAAATGTGTTTACTTAGATTTCCTTACTCCCTAACTATCTTTTACCGATTGATTAGTGTGTATTAGTTGCGTGGATGACGGGTGTATTCCTTAATACCAATCGTGGGGTGGCGTACGTACTTCCCCAACTCTATGAACTCCTACTTCACTCCTATGTCGAGCCGGCTAGGAAGCTCCTAACATGGGATCACTAGAATTCGCTCATGCATTAAATACAACCATAAAAACCTTTAGTACGCATTGGTTCATGTTTCTTAAGACGTTCAAGCAAGTTACCGAATAGGAAGTTAGCCAGTTTTCTTAAGCCTAACATAGATAAACAATCATCCAATACAACTAATAACACACTAATAACCAACAATCAATAGCTAGGTTTCATTAGATCTAAGCAAACAGAAAGAAAACCTAGCCTAGCATGTTAAACAAAAGACAAGAACAAGATAGAATCAAACAACACATAGACATATTGAATGATTAATTGATAACTTATCTTCAATGTAACATGGAAGATCTCAAGGCAAAAAGCCTTGAAAAAGCTGCTAAAATCGTCTTAGGGTTTTTCACACACAAAGTTCCACACCAATGACAAAAAATTGCAAAACTATATATAGAGATTAAGGGCTGACGGCGTCACGTTGTAGATTCTGACGCCGTCACCTCGCCGCTTTTAGGGTTCCCGGATGGCCTTCCTGACGCCGTCCCTCTTTAGACCTCCAAAATCCGTTCTGGCTTATCAAGGCTCGACGCCGTCAGAAATAAGCTTGACGCCGTCCCTCTTTAAATTAAGCCGTGACGACCTTGATCACTTCAAAGGGTGACGCCGTCAGATTTTTCATGCAAAATTCTCTGGCTTATCATGAGTAATTTTCATATCCACCTTTTTCTTGCCAAGCCATGACGCCGTCCAGGGCAATCCCTGACGCCGTCAAAGGTACTTTTTAGCCGATTTTGAGACTTTGTCGTTTTCTTCACTTTTATGCTCCAAAAACGTCCAAAATGCTTCCTTTTCCAGATTTCTTCTTCAAAGTACCTAAAATGACAAAAGGAACGATTTAGGGCAATATTTGATCAAATAAATACGATTTAGGGCTTAAATGACCCCCTAAAAGCGGTACACTTTTCGCTTCATCAAATACCCTTACACTTGAGATTTGCTTGTCCTCAAGCAAATGCGCTTTTATTCTAATCAAAATACAAGTTAGGGGTCATTTAACACTAATATAAAAGTAATTACAACAAATAGTCGTTCCACTTTAATCATAATAAGCACGGAGATTACAAACTAGCACCTCACAAGTAGTGTTTAGATACTCACATCTCTCAAGTGTCATCAAAATAAATCTCATAAATGAAAACGGATAATATCTCTCACTACCTGTCATAGCAAATAGATTACCATAGGCTTGGGAAAGGATCAAAAACCTCCTCCACTAGGCGTAAGCACCTAAGATAAACTATCAAAGAGGGCTTTTACATGGGTTATAACGTTAGGTGTAGGGAAAAGGAAAACACGGTTTTGTTGGATAAGGAATATTTTACTGGTGGCGAGTTAAAGATCTTGATCAATTACATGTACTATACAATGTTGCTAAGCCAAGACTCGACTCAATCTTAAGCTAAAAACAAAATAACAAAAACATAAAATAAACATAAAATGAAACGGGATGGTAGTCCGTATGTTTTTTCTATTTTTCTTTTTCTCATTTTTTTTTGTATTTTTCTTGATTTTTTCGATTTTTTTTATTATTTTTTTTTTTCATACACTCTTGCCCTACCATCCAAAATAATACATCATAGGGGCGTTGCATTCCCCTTACACTTGAACTTTTACATAACTTTACAAATAACTATTCTAATGACTCGAATTAAGATAATTGAAAAACTTGGAGTACTTTTAAAATATTTAGCACATATGGGGGTAATAATGTTGTTCTTCCCCATTACTCCATTACACTAGTACTTTACCCATGAGTCCCAATCGTCCCAAAACAATATGTACAAGGATATGACTCGACTTAGCAACCATGTAATCAACTAGATAATTAACTTGGGTTTAAACAAATGTTGTAACAATAATGCACTAAAAATGAGTGCATACAAGGTAGGCTAAGGCGATTTGGGTGTACATTTAAGTGGGGTGTAACAAATTCTTCCTTTAAGTAAAATGCTTAAAGGTCGAAACGAAAAGATAGGCTCTGAGGGGTGTACTAGGGGTATCGTGTACTAAAAATGAGTACAACGCAAAGGGTGTGGGAGAATTACTTGACCAATGTAGCCAAAGTAATTATAACAAAAGCACAGGTGTAAAACAATGGGTTAATCCTAATGCCTCTTATCATGTAGTAAATCTAACTACACGAATGTAGTCTCACTTGTGGCCTCGGAATGGTCCTAACGCAAGTTCTAGAATCTAAGTGCTACCGGTACACACATCATAGCATAAATGCTTTTCCTACCAATTCTAGGGGCGAACCTCACATATTTGGGGGTGGAAAATTTTTTAGTGGTACGGTTTTTGTGCTAGTCATATAACTCCTATCCATGAGACGCTCATTAAGATCAAAGTTTCACTCCTAAATGTTGTAACAAATTTTAAATTTGGCACTAAAATTGCTCTAACAGGTATTTATCTCAGTTTAATTACACATCTACTTTTAAATAAACAAAAATCAAGTGTAATAGCATTCTCTAATCGTACTTTTACCTCCCCTTACACTTAAGATGAACATTGTCCCCAATGTTCAAATAACAAAATGTAAAAGTATAAAGTAAAAGAATGAAATCAAATACTCCCCTGATTCGCTCGGTGGATAATGTGGTAACACGGTTAGATCTTCTTCCAAGGTAATGATGAAGCTCCATGACTAATGCATCGCCATAAGCTTGATCCAACAAACATTTCCTTGTCCAAAATAACCTGTTAAACCTGAGAAAACAAACACGAAAACCTGCATAACATCGGCGGGATAAACTCTATATATAAGGATATAATGCTTGTGGAATGATAATTTTGCAGATTCCTGGAGATTATAAGTTAGAGATTTAATAAAAACTTTTTATGAAAACAAAACTTTCAAAAATTTTCAGAAAATTAAACCTGACGCCGTCAGAAATGATCTGACAGAATTCTCATGTTAAGTTTCCGGAAAAATTTTGGAAAAACCTATACCTTACTTCCTGGAAATCCTGCAAAACATCATTATGACTCGATACAAGCATTTGACTCAAACAAATACTAATATGTATGTTAATTTATTATTATTACGATTCATGTTCATTTGTTCTAATAAACCGGTTTGGATTTCCCTTACACTTAACTTTTGCAAAATACCTTTATATGTAGTTAAGACAAAGTTAAAAACAAGATAAAGCATTTTCACAAATTAGTTTTGAACATGAATCAATAAAAATAAAAATTAAACACACATACGGAAACAAATAAAATCAAACGAACAAATAAATAAACACACAAATCAAATAAAACTTGGGTTGCCTCCCAAGAAGCGCTTTTCTTTATTAACGAGTCTTGTAGCTAGACTCAAAGTCACGTACATTACGTGATTCCTTCATTGGTCACGGTTCCTAGGTCATTCTCATTTCCGGTTTTATACTCCGGTCCTAATTTCAAACAATCCTTATAGAAACCGGATATCCTTCCCATAACATAGTCTACTCCTTTATTTCTATCCTCATCATTCCTATAGTAGACCGCTTGCTTAAGCTCTTTCTCAACATTTGACAAGTGTTGGAATTGTTCTATCTTATATGGCATTTGGTAGTTTACCTCATCGGTCTCATCCTTAAATCTAACTATCCCTAAGGAAGGCTCATAAGTCATTCTAGAAACCTCAACAAATGGTTTTCCAAAAACTACTTGA
Source organism: Artemisia tridentata subsp. tridentata (assembly GCA_021014915.2). Taxonomy (NCBI): domain Eukaryota; kingdom Viridiplantae; phylum Streptophyta; class Magnoliopsida; order Asterales; family Asteraceae; genus Artemisia; species Artemisia tridentata. The sequence continues at coordinate 361,068,008 of CP139503.1, read as the reverse complement.
GTTAAGGATGCATCGACTATTGGGCGGATATCTTCTACAATTACAAAGTCGGTGATATAGGTGAAGTTTCCTACATAAACCGGTAATCCCTTAACTCTTCCCGTGAAGTTACTCATCCACCCCTTGTCAGGGAACATCCTATACCCAAGTTGATTTTTCATTATCAAGTTGTAGTGGGCTCTAGTCATGATGTTTATGGGTGATCTAAGGTCGATGTAGGCTTTCCACACATGCAAATGTCCGATGTTGCATGGTATGTTGAGATTAGAAGGGTCGCCTATTTTTATAATTGGTCTACCTAGGAAGTATGGTGTCTCGGGGTCATCGAATAAGTCTGTAACACCCTAGGCAAATCCCACATCGGCTGTGGCCTGGAGAGATGCTGGGTTCATAAGATAACATTCGCCTTACAATGACACAACGCGTTTTGTGGTCTACTGCGAGTGGGGTTCTTAGGAACTGGCAGTTAAGCGTGCTCATGTGAGAGTAGTACTGGCTTGGGTGACCTGCCGGGAAGTCTTCAAATGAGGCCACAAAAGCAAAGCCGTGAGCCTGCAGGCAAAGCGGACAATATTGTGGTTTGAGTAGGCGGGGTGTTACAAGTGGTATCAAAGCCACTCCTGAGCCGTTCGGGATGGTGGGGCAAACCTCATCGAGGACGATGAGTCCCTAAGGGGGGGTGATTGTAACACCCTAGGCAAATCCCACATCGGCTGTGGCCTGGAGAGATGCTGGGTTCATAAGATAACATTCGCCTTACAATAACACAACGCGTTTTGTGGTCTACTGCGAGTGGGGTTCTTAGGAACTGGCAGTTAAGCGTGCTCATGTGAGAGTAGTACTGGCTTGGGTGACCTGCCGGGAAGTCTTCAAATGAGGCCACAAAAGCAAAGCCGTGAGCCTGCGGGCAAAGCGGACAATATTGTGGTCTGAGTAGGCGGGGTGTTACATCGAATAAGTTTGTATGATATGCGCGCTCTTCCTTAGTGGGTAGCCTATTGAAGTAGTCCTCATCATCATCTACTTCTTCAATCTCACTTGTCCTAACTTCCTTATCAACCTCGACTTTCTTAACCTCATCCTCAGGTTCACTATTATCCTCATTCCTATCAATTGGTTTGATAGTGACAATGTTGACGAAGTGGACGTGTTTGGATGAAGAGGGGTCTTTTACTTGGGGTCCGCTATTTGTGTTCCTAGCGTCCTTATGTGGAGGTGATAGCACTTGGTTATTGAGGGCTTTCAATAAGTTGTCAATTTTATTGGTCATCTCCGTTTGTTGTTGATTGAATTCGGATTCAAACTTAGCTATCCGAGCTTCTTGAGATGCCATAAATTGAGACATCAATCCTTCAAAGTTATTGGTACTACCATTGCTGGAAGGATTGTTGTTGAAAGTACGGTTCGAGTTGGAACCGCTTGATTAGAAACGATTAGGTGGGTTGGAAGAATTGGTTTGTTGTGCGTTTTGGTTTTGTTTCCACCTAAGGTTCGGGTGATTTTTCCATGAGGGGTTGTATGTATCACCGTAGGGGTTTGGCTCGGGTTTGAAAGTGTACCACTTGTCTCCCGCTCCGTCGGTACGCGAGGATGCGTAGTCCGCAAAAGCTTGTTCGGGGAGTTCCATGCAATCACGAGTGTCGTGGGGACCACTACATAATTCACATGAAGAAGTGATTTTGTTCACTTGGCTTGAAGGTTTAGGAGCCTCGTAGGATTTCATGAGAAACTTGACTTGGTCTTCAAGTTCTATGATCCTACGGTCGGAAGTGCTTGAATTGTTCGAAGGCAAAGATATTGCCTTGACCGTTTTATTCAAATCACGGGGATCACTCCAACTTTCGTTGTCATAAAGAGCAAGATCCTCTAGGAGAGCCCATGATTGTTCCGTACTTAGATCACGTAGCTTACCACCGGCTGATTGGTCAATGGTTTGCCTCGTGTAGAGATTGATATGGTCATAGAAGATTTGGACTTGGAGCCAAAGTTTTATGCCATGGTGAGGGACTTTTTGGAGTAAGTCCTTGAATCGAGTCCATGCCTCGTAGAGGGTTTCGCCTTGACGTTGTTGGAACATCAAGATATCATTCCTTAGCTTGGTAGTTCTTCCCGGTGGGAAAAACTGAGCAAGGAAACGAGTAGTGAGATCATCCCAAGAGGTGATGGATCCTGCGGGTTGACGCTCAAGCCATTGACTAGCTTGGTCCCGCAGAGAGAATTGAAAGAGACGTAGTCGGGTCGTCTCTCGAGTGGCGACATCAAGTTCTATAGAATCAACGATTTTGAGAAAGTCCTTGAGATGTTGATTAGGATCTTCAGAACGAAGTCCATGGAATGCGCATCCGCTTTGCACCAACCGGATGGTGTCGGATCGCAAGGGAGTGACATTGGCTCCTTGAGTGAGCTCAATGGTGTTTCGATAGCCATGGTGGCTAGGACGGGAGTACTCTCCTAAAGTACGGGCTCTAGGAGGTGGTGGTTGTTGTGGTGGGTTGTTGGGATCGAGGATATTACCACCTTCCATGATGTCGGATGGTAATGATTACGAACAAAGAAACGAAGAAAAAAGATAGACTAAAGAAAACCTAGAAAAATAAAATAAAAATCTCACTAGAAAGGAATCTAGTGAGTAGACCTATAAAATAAAAATTCAACCTAAACAATAACTATTCCCCGGCAGCGGCGCCAAACACTTGATGCGTGGTTTTGCGACCTTACAACAGGTTTTACCTCTCGAGGGATCTCAAGAGGCTTACAACCCCACCAGGCAGTGTACCTGACCGATGTAGTATAGTGTAGTGGTAAGTACGGGGGATTGATCATTCTCCACAGGGAATAGTGTTCGTTAGGTATGAAAAACTACTCTAATAGGTCTAAGGGTGAGAGAAGTTTCTTTTTATGTTTTTATAATTTTATGAAAGCAAGTAAAATCTCGGGTTTGAAAGAGTGGGCGGAATTAGTTGCTAGTCAACTAACCCAAGTTACTACGAATGCAAATAAAATAAAATAACAGAAAATGAAAATGTGGTAAAACTTATGTGGAGAGAAATGTGTTTACTTAGATTTCCTTACTCCCTAACTATCTTTTACCGATTGATTAGTGTGTATTAGTTGCGTGGATGACGGGTGTATTCCTTAATACCAATCGTGGGGTGGCGTACGTACTTCCCCAACTCTATGAACTCCTACTTCACTCCTATGTCGAGCCGGCTAGGAAGCTCCTAACATGGGATCACTAGAATTCGCTCATGCATTAAATACAACCATAAAAACCTTTAGTACGCATTGGTTCATGTTTCTTAAGACGTTCAAGCAAGTTACCGAATAGGAAGTTAGCCAGTTTTCTTAAGCCTAACATAGATAAACAATCATCCAATACAACTAATAACACACTAATAACCAACAATCAATAGCTAGGTTTCATTAGATCTAAGCAAACAGAAAGAAAACCTAGCCTAGCATGTTAAACAAAAGACAAGAACAAGATAGAATCAAACAACACATAGACATATTGAATGATTAATTGATAACTTATCTTCAATGTAACATGGAAGATCTCAAGGCAAAAAGCCTTGAAAAAGCTGCTAAAATCGTCTTAGGGTTTTTCACACACAAAGTTCCACACCAATGACAAAAAATTGCAAAACTATATATAGAGATTAAGGGCTGATGGCGTCACGTTGTAGATTCTGACGCCGTCACCTCGCCGCTTTTAGGGTTCCCGGATGGCCTTCCTGACGCCGTCCCTCTTTAGACCTCCAAAATCCGTTCTGGCTTATCAAGGCTCGACGCCGTCAGAAATAAGCTTGACGCCGTCCCTCTTTAAATTAAGCCGTGACGACCTTGATCACTTCAAAGGGTGACGCCGTCAGATTTTTCATGCAAAATTCTCTGGCTTATCATGAGTAATTTTCATATCCACCTTTTTCTTGCCAAGCCATGACCCCGTCCAGGGCAATCCCTGACGCCGTCAAAGGTACTTTTTAGCCGATTTTGAGACTTTGTCGTTTTCTTCACTTTTATGCTCCAAAAAACGTCCAAAATGCTTCCTTTTCCAGATTTCTTCTCCAAAGTACCTAAAATGACAAAAGGAACGATTTAGGGCAATATTTGATCAAATAAATACGATTTAGGGCTTAAATGACCCCCTAAAAGCGGTACACTTTTCGCTTCATCAGTGGGTGAAAAAGTGCTTTACCTTTTTACGTCCCAGCCACACGATTGAGGCAAGTGGGGTACACGTGTCATTCATCCACCAATATGTGTAACCCTATATAAAGGTTAGCCGTCTTTTCACTGTGGCTACCACAGTAAAAATCATCATTTTCCACCATTGTTAAACCTTCGAACAGCGATAAAAAATCCACAAAAACTAAGGTAATAGCGCGTGCGCTTATAAGAGTTACTGAAGGTTAATCATGGTTCTTCAATTGTCCGATTTCAATTCCGATATATCTGAGGATGAACTTCGTCAGTTCACCTCAGATTATCACATCCCTCTTGCATTGCATCCGGTAGTTCCGGCAGCAAATGCGTCAATAGCGAATTTCCCGCAAGGGAAAGTAGGGGTATACACGCGTTTTTTCGAATTCGCTAACCAGCGTGCGCCCATCTCCCTCTTTTTGTGCGATATTCTAAATCACTATCGTCTGCATATTTCCCAGCTGCACTGTATAGGTGCAGCAAAGATAACCAATTTTGAAGTAAATTGTCGCCTGTTGGCGATTGAACCCACAATTCATCTATTCCGCGCGTTTTACCACACGTCATGGTCAAACGGGTGGGTATCTTTCTCCAAGCGCGCAGGGCCTTTGCAGTGCTATACGGTGAAGTTAGACGCACTGAGGGATTGGAGAGAAAAATTCTTTTGGGTTGATAGTGCATTTTTCCCGTGGATTTTTGAGTTCTACACTCGAGAATCATTACCGAGAGACGAGCGCCCAGACCCCGGATTGTATAACGTGGTTGATGCGGATACGATAAATACCAATCGCATACCGATCAAAGCGTATCCAGAAGAGTTTTTGGTGCACATGGGCATCAGTCGCAATTACTTCGGTAGTCCGGAAGAAGTGCCAACATTTTTGGATGAAAATAGCCAGGGTGGGTGCTTGTCTCTTCCTTCCTCTTCGCTTAGTAGTTGTAAGCGTTCTTCCCTTTGTAGCTTATCTAACTCGTTTTGTGTTTGTTTGTTGTTTGTTGCGCAGAGATGGACCTATTCAGTGTTGTTCGCTTGGCGAAGCCCACTCAGGTGACCGTAGGGGTGCGCCCATTGAGAGATGGCGAGGAGCCAGTACTTCAGGCTACTGCAGGGCGCACGATGGTGATCGCGCAGGAGGAGTCAGAGGAGACAGAGGAGGTCCCCACCGGTGTCACTATGGCTACTCCTCTGCGTAGCTTTCCCGCTCCTGGGTCGCAAATCCCTGTGGAGTTATTGCATATAGACTCTTCAGGGAGTGCTATGGATGAATCTGAGGAGGAGGGCCAAGGGTTAAAGCGCAAGAGATCGTCTGGTGATGATGGCGCAGGGACATCAAGTAAGCGCCCTGCTATTTTTGTCGGGCAATCATCTGAGGAGGATGCGTCATCGCATAAAACTCCTCCTTCCAAGTAAGTACTTGTATCTTTAGATCTTCAGTCCTGTAATCCGCTTTTAGTACTATATAGTAACTTTGTTATTTGCGTGCAGTGCTGAAACTGCTGTTGATGATGGTGCGTATGTTGGGAATTCACCACCCAAGACTGGTTCTGCATATGTTGGTGAGTTTGTGCCTAAGAGTCCAGTGGATGAGGAAAAATCTTCTGAAGATGCGCCAACAAATCGCCTTATAGAGGAGTTGGCGTTGGCTGCTGCGCACCAGGCTTCATTGGCTGCGCGGCTACAGGCTCAATATGGTGGTGAGGGTAGCCAGGTTGCGCAGAAGGACAAGGAGATTGACATTCTGAAGGCGCAGTTGGCTGATGCGCAGGTTGAAGTGAGGGCATCTGCTATGTACGCCCAGAAAATTGCTGATGAGAAGATGTCGCTCATGGCCGAACTGAATCAAGAGCGCACTAGAGCAAAAGAATACAAGGCCTCCTGCCTTTGGGCCTTGAAATATATGGAGCTAAACAAGGGGATACTCTTCTCTAACTTGGAGGAATTCCGCAAGGCTGTGGAGAGTTCGCTAGAGAATCAGGAGAGCAAGCTGCGCAAGCTCAGCATCGAGTATGATGAGGAGTTGTATCCTCATTTGGTGTCAACCATTGCTGAGCGCAGGTGGCTTATCAGCCATGGCTTGCGTCTTGCTGCCTTGACCACGCTGGAGTCTCAAGAGGTCAAGGACTTGTTTGGGGATGTGGTTCAATGTGCCCTAGCGCGCGGTAAGGCAGAAGCAGTAGAGGAGCTGTGACAAATGGTAATTTTCACGTTGCTAATTAATATTAAATGAGTATTAATTATTTTTAAGCTAAGCATTTCTATGCGCATTTGCATGTTTCTGAGTATTTTTAAGCATTTTCGGGAGCTGTCCCAGCATACTGTAGCTTACAGTCACTGCAGAAAAGTTTATTTTTGTCAGTAAAGTTAAATTATCACATTTCTAATAGTTACTGACAAGTATTATAAATTACTGAGAGCTTTCTCGCATTTTTCTGAAAAACAACCGCACGCGCGTACCGACAGCACAGTACACGTGGTAAAGGTCAAATAAATATGTTTTTGAGTCAGTAATGACATTTTATTATATTTCTGACAAAAACGTGGTTAAAAACTTTATTTTACGTTATCGGGTCCAAAAACGTCAAACCGGGACTTTACGGTAACTTTTTAACTTAAACCGACACACTATACACCAAAGCGGGATCAAAACTAATTTGCCCTCTCCTAAAATAGCCTTAACCGGCCATAAATATACACAACATCACATGGGACACTTGTCCATACTTATCTAAATGAAATCCTAAATATACTACTAATGGTAATATTCTTTTGAGATTTTCACAAGGCTATCCTTAATTCCTTCCCAAAATAAACATGATCTTCACCTTATCTAGGCTTCATTTTGTACGCCACTTACAACACACACAAAATTCATTTACAAAATTTTCTCTCAAAGATTCAAGATCATAAGGGTTTGCAAAGGATTTTGGGTAATTTGGAGCTTGATTTGGGTTAAACTAACAAAGTTTTTGGTGTTCTTGTGCTCATACCCCACGTACCACCTTAAGAACATTGTAAGAACATTGTAAGTAATTCTCCCACACCCTTTGCGTTGTACTCATTTTTAGTACACGATACCCCTAGTACACCCCTCAGAGCCTATCTTTTCGTTTCTAACTTTAAGCATTTTACTTAAAGGAATAATTTGTTTACACCCCACTTAAATGTACACCCAAATCGCCTTAGCCTACCTTGTATGCACTCATTTTTAGTGCATTATTGTGACAACATTTGTTTAAACCCTAAGTTAATTATCTAATTGATTACATGGTTGCTAAGTCGAGTCATATCCTTGTACATATTGTTTTGGGAAGATTGGGACTCATGGGTAAAGTACTAGTGTAATGGAGTAATGGGAAAGAACAACATTATTACCCCCATATGTGCTAAATATTTTAAAAGTACTCCAAGTGTTTCGATTATCTTAATTCGAGTCATTAGAATAGTTATTTGTAAAGTTATGTAAAAGTTCAAGTGTAAGGGGAATGCAACGCCCTATGATGTATTATTTTGGATGGTAGGGCAAGAGTGTATGAAAAAAAAAAAAAAAAAAAAAAAAAAAAAAAAAAAAAAAACAAATTTTTTTTAAAAAAAAAGAAGAAAAAAATGAGAAAAAGAAAAGTAGAAAAAACATACGGACTACCATCCCGTTTCATTTTATGTTTATTTTATGTTTTTGTTATTTTGTTTTTAGCTTAAGTCGAGTCTAGTCTTGGCTTAGCAACGCCATATTGTACATGTAATTAATCAAGATCTTTAACTCGCCACCAATAAAATATCCCTTATCCAACAAATCCGTGTTTATCATATCCCTACACCTCACGTTATAACCCATGTAAAAGCCCTCTTTGATAGTTTATCTTAGGTGCTTACGCTTAGTGGAAAAGGTTTTCGATCCTTTCCCAAGCCTATGGTAATCTATTTACTATGACAGGTAGTGAGAGATATTATCCGTTTTCATTTATGAGATTTATTTTGATGACACCTGAGAGATGTGAGTATCTAAACACTACTTGTGAGGTGCTAGTTTGTAATCTCCGTGCTTATTATGATTAAAGTGGAAGGACTATTTGTTGTAATTACTTTTATATTAGCGTTAAATGACCCCTAACTTGTATTTTGATTAGAATAAAAGCGCATTTGCTTGAGGACAAGCAAATCTCAAGTGTAAGGGTATTTGATGAAGCGAAAAGTGTACCGCTTTTCGGGGGTCATTTAAGCCCTAAATCGTATTTATTTGATCAAATATTGCCCTAAATCGTTCCTTTTGTCATTTTAGGTACTTTGGAGAAGAAATCTGGAAAAGGAAGCATTTTGGACGTTTTTAGAGCATAAAAGTGAAGAAAACGACAAAGTCTTCAAAGTTGCTGGAAAAGTACACTTGACGGCGTCAAGTATTGCTCTTGACGGCGTCATGGCTTGGCAAAAGAGGTGGATATGAAAAATACACGTGACGCGCCAGAGAGTTTTACAATGGAAAGTTTGACGGCGTCACCCTTTAAGGTGATCAAGGCCATCACGGTTTAAGCTAAAGAGAGACGGCGTCAAGCCTTATTCTGACGGCGTCAACCCTTGATAGGCCAGAGCGGATTTTGGAGGACTAAAGAGGGACGGCGTCAGGAAGACCATCCGGGAACCCTAGCCACGGCGAGGTGACGGCGTCAAGATCTACAACGTGACGCCGTCAGATACTAAGTTCTATATATAGTTTTGTAATTTTTTGTCATTAGTGTGCAACTTTGTGAGGAGAAACCCTAAGACGAATTTCTGCCATTTTTAAGGGTTTTTATACCCTTGGATCTCCCATGTTTAATTGAAGATAAGTATTCATTTAATCAATCAATATGTCTATGTGTTGTTTGATTATATCTTGTTCTTGTCTTTTAATTAACATGTTAGGCTAGATTTATCTTGTGTTTGCTTAGATCTAATGAAACCTAACTATTGATTATTGGTTATTGATGTGTTATTAATTGTATTGGATGATTGTTTATCGATGTTAGGCTTAAGAAAACTGGCTAACTTCCTATACGGTAACTTGCTTGAACGTCTTAAGAAACCTGAACCAATGCATACTAAGGTTATTATGGTTGTATTTAATGCATGAGCGAATTCTAGTGATCCCATGTTAGGAGCTTCTTAGCCGGCTCGACATAGGAGTGAAGTAGGAGCTTGTAGAGTTGGGGAAGTACGTACGCCACCCCACGATTGGTATTAAGGAATACACCCGTCATCCACGCAATTAATACACACTAATCAACCGTAAAAGATAGTTAGGGAGTAAGGAAATCTAAGTAAACACATTTCTCTCCATATAAGTTCCACCACTCCTTTTCATTTTCAGTTATTTTATTTTATTTGCATTTGTAGTTATTTGGGTTAGTTGACTAGCAACTAATTCCGCCCATTCTTTCAAACCCGATATTTTACTTGCTTTCATAAAAAAATATAAAAATACAAAAAGAATCTTCCCTCACCCTTAGACCTATTAGAGTAGTTTTTCAATCCTAACGATACTATTCCCCTAGAGAACGATCAATCCCCCGGTACTTGCCACTTCGCTATACTACATCGGTCAGGTACACTGCCTGGTGGGGATTGCAAGCCTCTTGAGATCCCTCGAGAGGTAAAACCTGTTGTAAGGTCGTAAAACCACGCATCAATAACCCCACCGATTTACATCTCGCGGTACACTACCTTTCCGATTCTGAGACACTGCATCGTCTGTCAGACGAATCTTACTAAGCCAACAAAACTGAATGCTAGTAGCAATCAACGACACCTTTCATGGTCATACTTTAGACCTGCAAGACTCCCCAACCGACAGCAACCTTAGGTCCACACAGCCTAGAGACTCTCAATATGGACTGGATGTCGAAATACCACGCTATAGTCACCCACGATGGGAAACTCGTCCGCATAACTTATGGTAATAAGATCCTAGCAATACAAGAAGGACCCCTAGATGGAATTAAGCAATGAGTGCAACAAAACCTGAAATCAGAGAAATGCTAGTGGTCATGGTAACCAGCTAGCAGTAGTCAACGATGGAGACAGCAAACAAGTTAATGGATCAGGAACTGGAGGATATTCCAGAGAAGAGTACTGACCACAAAAGGAAGTGGGAAGATCACTCCAAGGGTAACAACAACAACTCTCAGAACAAAAAGCAGAATGGAGGCAAGGTTTATGCAGTTGGTTCAGGAGACAAGAAGGGTTATGACAAGAATACGCCTTTTTGTAACCGCTGTAAGTTACATCACAGGGAACAGTGCACTGTGAAGTGTAACAATTGCCAGAGGATAGGGCACTTGGCAAAGAACTGTAGGGCAATACCACTAGCCACCGCACAAGCAGCACCACCCTACAACCGTAAGGCGGATGTCACCTGCTTTGGGTGTGGTGAAAAGGGTCATTATCGGAACGAGTGCAATAAGCCCCGAAACCAAGGAAACGGTGATAGGCCAGGGAACCAAGTGACAATGATTAACAATGGAAATCAGGGCAATGAAGGAAGAGCTCGTGGAAGAGTTTATGCCGTAGGCAGAAGGGAAGCACAGGACGACCCGAACGTGGTGACGGGTACGTTTCTTTTAAATAATCGTTATGCTTCAGTACTTTTTGATACGGGAGCAGATAGAAGCTTTGTATCGACCAATTTTAGTCCTTTACTTGACATAGCCCCGACCACCTTAGATAATGCCTTCGACGTAGAATTAGCAAACGGAAACCTAGAAAGAGTAGGTACCATCATCAGGGGTTACACTCTAAACTTGTTGAATCGTCCTTTCAACATTGATCTGATGCCAGTGGAATTAGGTAGTTTTGACGTCATCATAGGAATGGATTGGTTATCGAAATATCATGCCGTCATCGTTTGTGATGAGAAGATCGTTAGAGTTCTCTATGGGAACGAAGTTCTGATTGTTGAAGGTGACCGTTCTGATCGTGCACGTTCGTCAAGATTGGCAATCATCTCGTGTACGAAGGTGCATAAGTACATCGAGAAGGGATGTTATCTCTTTTTAGCTCATGTCACTGAAAAGAAAGAAAAGGAACCTGGAGAGAAAAAGTTGGAAGATGTGCCAATCGTAAGGGATTTTCCAGAGGTCTTTCCAAAAGACTTACCGGGGACTTCCACCGGCCAGACAAATCGAATTCCACATCGAATTTGTGCCAGGAGCCGCGCCTGTAGCGCCAGCACCCTATCGTTTAGCACCAACGGAATTACAAGAATTGTCAGATCAATTAGCTGAATTATCCGGAAAAGGTTTCATTAGACCGAGTTCATCACCTTGGGGAGCTCCTGTTTTGTTTGTTAAGAAGAAGGATGGATCCTTCAGAATGTGTATAGACTATCGGGAACTGAATAAGCTAACCACTAAGAATAGATACCCACTCCCGAGGATAGACGATTTATTTGATCAGTTGCAGGGATCATCGGTTTATTCTAAGATAGACTTAAGATCGGGTTATCACCAACTTCGAGTTCGGGAAGAGGATATCCCGAAGACCGCATTCCGAACCCGATATGGTCATTATGAATTTCAAGTTATGCCATTCGGCTTGACAAATGCACCAGCAGTATTCATGGATCTCATGAATCGTGTGTGTAAGCCGTATTTGGATAAATTTGTGATAGTGTTCATTGACGATATCTTGATATATTCCAAGAATGAGCAAGAGCATGAGGAACATCTCAAGCTAATTCTAGAATTATTGAAAAAGGAAGAGTTATATGCTAAGTTTTCGAAGTGTGAATTTTGGATATCGACCGTACAATTTCTTGGTCATGTGATCGATAAACAAGGAATTCACGTAGATCCTACTAAGATTGAGGCCATTAAGGATTGGGCAACGCCCACAACGCCGACGGAAATCCGACAATTTTTAGGACTTGCCGGTTAGTACAGAAGGTTTATAGAAGGTTTCTCTAAGATAGCTAAACCGTTGACGAAATAGACTCAAAAGAATGTGAAATACGACTGGGGAAATGATGAGGAAGAAGCTTTTCTACTCCTTAAGGAAAAATTGTGTAGTGCGCCTATTTTAGCTTTACCCGAGGGTAGCGAAGATTTTGTTGTGTATTGTGACGCATCACACAAAGGTTTGGGAGCCGTGTTGATGCAAAGAGAGAAAGTAATAGCATACGCGTCTCGACAGCTGAAAACCCATGAGAAAAACTACACAACCCATGACCTAGAATTAGGATCAGTCGTGTTTGCACTCAGAATTTGGAGACACTACCTTTATGGAACTAAGTGCGTAGTGTATACTGATCACAAGAGTTTACAGCATATATTGAACCAGAAGGAGCTGAACATGAGACAGCGCCGATGGTTGGAATTGCTTAGCGACTATGATTGTGAAATCCGTTATCACCCAGGCAAGGCAAATGTTGTTGCCGACGCCCTTAGCAGAAAAAAAACGGATCAAACCTCTTAGAGTTAGATCGTTAGGGATGACGATCAGTTCGCTGCTTCCAGCAAAAAAAAAATTCTTGAGGCTCAGGGTGAGGCACTCAAGGATGAAAATCGACCACGTGAGAAGATTCACGGAATGCCAGAGAGTGCAAATGGATTTGTAAGGAGAGCTGATGGAGTTTTTTGTTATGGTAACAGGTGTTGGATCCAGTTACATGAAGAAATTCAGTTATGCACGAACCCTGCAAATCTAAGTATATATTGTCAAACCTAGGTACATCCTGTTACTGAGCTTAAACTTGTAGTTTAGCTTAATCTCATGACAGTTCTTGTTTGATGAGTTGTGAAGTTAAGTTAGATTTTAGTTGAGGCTCAACTACCAAAGATGTTCTTAGAATTGAAGAAGTTTTATTGGTGGCCATACATGAAGGCCGACATAGCTGAGTACGTCAGTATGTGTTTAACGTGCTTGAAGATCTAGGCGGAACACCAGAGACCGTCCGGTCTGCTTGATCAACCTGCAATCCCAGAATGGAAATGGGAGCGTATTACTATGGATTTTACCACTAGGCTGCCTAAGACGTCGAGTGGTTATGACACGATTTGAGCAATCGTTGACCGTCTCACTAAATCAGCACATTTCATTCCAATAATAGAGAATGCCAGCATGGGTAAACTCGGGCGACTGTATGAGAAGGAAATTGTCGCAAGGCATGGTATGCCTGTTTTTATTATCTCTGTTCGAGACAGTCGATTCACGTCAAATTTTTGGAAGACACTTCAGAATGTATTAGGAACCGACCTTAACATGAGTACAGTTTATTATCCTCAGACTGATGGTCAGAGTGAGTGGACCATTCAGACATTAGAGGACATGCTGAGAGCCTGTGTGATTTAATTTTGGAAACAGCTGGGATAGTCATTTGCCTTTAGCCGACCTTTCCTATAACAACAGCTATCACACTAGTATTAAAGCTGCACCGTATGAAGCACTTTATGGTCGTAAGTGTAGATCGCCAGTTTGTTGGGCGGAAGTAGGAGAAAGTCAACCTACCAGACCGGAACTAGTCCACGAGACTACTGAAAAGATCGTGCAGATCAAGAGCCGAATGCAGGCGGCTCGCGACCGTCAAAAGAGTTACGCCGACAAGAGGCGGAAACCCCTTGAGTTTTAAGTGGGAGATAAAGTGATGTTGAAGGTCTCGCCATGGAAAGGCGTGATCAGATTTGGCAAGCGTGGTAAATTGAACCCTCGCTATATAGGACCTTTTGAGATCCTTGATAAGATCGGGCCGGTAGCCTACCGACTCGAACTGCCGTCTGAGCTCAGTGCTGTGCATGACGTTTTTCACGTCAGTAATTTGAAGAAGTGTTTATCCGATGAAAGCGCAGTTATTCCTTTGGATGAAATCCAGCTTGATGAGAGGTTAAATTTTATTGAAGAACCGATTGAAATCATGGACCGGGAAGTGAAACGACTAAAGCAGAGTCGTATCCCAATTGTGAAGGTCTGATGGAACTCTCGCAGAGGCCCCGAATACACTTAGGAGCGAGAGGACGAGATCAAACGAAAATACCCTCATCTTTTTCCGAAAACCAAGAGTGGCGTCAATTGAAATCCGGGACGGATTTCCCGATTAGATGGGGAGACTGTGACAAATGGTAATTTTCACGTTGCTAATTAATATTATATGAGTATTAATTATTTTTAAGCTAAGCATTTCTATGCGCATTTGCATGTTTCTGAGTATTTTTAAGCATTTTCGGGAGCTGTCCCAGCATACTGTAGCTTACAGTCACTGCAGAAAAGTTTATTTTTGTCAGTAAAGTTAAATTATCACATTTCTAATAGTTACTGACAAGTATTATAAATTACTGAGAGCTTTCTCGCATTTTTCTGAAAAACAACCGCACGCGCGTACCGACAGCACAGTACACGTGGTAAAGGTCAAATAAATATGTTTTTGAGTCAGTAATGACATTTTATTATATTTCTGACAAAAACGTGGTTAAAAACTTTATTTTACGTTATCGGGTCCAAAAACGTCAAACCGGGACTTTACGGTAACTTTTTAACTTAAACCGACACACTATACACCAAAGCGGGATCAAAACTAATTTGCCCTCTCCTAAAATAGCCTTAACCGGCCATACATATACACAACATCACATGGGACACTTGTCCATACTTATCTAAATGAAATCCTAAATATACTACTAATGGTAATATTCTTTTGAGATTTTCACAAGGCTATCCTTAATTCCTTCCCAAAATAAACATGATCTTCACCTTATCTAGGCTTCATTTTGTACGCCACTTACAACACACACAAAATTCATTTACAAAATTTTCTCTCAAAGATTCAAGATCATAAGGGTTTGCAAAGGATTTTGGGTAATTTGGAGCTTGATTTGGGTTAAACTAACAAAGTTTTTGGTGTTCTTGTGCTCATACCCCACGTACCACCTTAAGAACATTGTAAGGATTCTCAAAACTTTTCTAAATTTGTTAATCTCTTGTCCATTTGGTGTATAGCGATGTTTAAAAGTGTTAAATGTGTATGTTTTGATAATATGATTTAAACTATGGTTTGATCTACAGTTTATAGTGCTCGAATTTTTGTGATGGATATGAGTTAATTAGTAGATTTCTTGCTTGTGTGGTAAATATTGTTGCATATGGTGCTAGTTTGAGGATACAAACACTAGTTATGGATTTTACACTAATTTAAGCACTATAATGATTTTTGGAGCACATATAGTGTTCGACTAGCATTAAAAATAAAAGATTATTGGGGTTTTGAAAAACATAAAATTTTGGCTCAAATGGTGAAATGGTGGAAAAATATAGTGAAGTGTTTATTTAGTTTGGCTTATTTAATAAGTTATAAGTTACTAAAAATAATTAGCAAAAAGGTAAAAATAAGTTGAGATGCTATGTATGGTTCGAATGAACAGTAGAAAAGTCAAAGTTTGACTTTCGATTTAGTAGCTTAATTATTGGAGATTATTTGATAAGTATAAAGTGTATTTGGTAATTAAAAATAACTAATAAGTAACAAATAAATACAAATTGGGCTAAATAGATTTTGGGCCATAAAAACCCATTATTTTACTGTTGGGCCGAAGCCCATGTGAAATTTTGTAAGTTTGACTTTTTGACCAAACGAATGTATTGAACGAGTAAAATGATTTTTAGTAACGTGACGATATATACGTTATAACTAAAAATGTGTTTTGGGTCAAAAATAGTAATTGGGCTTATTTTGATAGTTCGGCCCAATATACAAAGAAAAATGATAAATTTGATTTTTGGAATATTTTCCGACCCGCCGAAGTTAAAAATGTTTAACGAAACAATAAATATAACGATAACTATTTTTTTGACTTGTTTTGAGACGCTT
Organism: Artemisia tridentata subsp. tridentata; assembly: GCA_021014915.2. NCBI lineage: Eukaryota > Viridiplantae > Streptophyta > Magnoliopsida > Asterales > Asteraceae > Artemisia > Artemisia tridentata. Next base: position 361,051,980 of record CP139503.1, on the reverse strand, counting down.
AGTCTCCGAAAGGGTAAAAAATGATATTTTTCCTAAAATGACATTGAAATTGACTTTTGTTGACTTTTTGAAGAATATTGACTCGCGTCGAAATTTAGTGTTATTACTTAAAGGTTAAGATAACGAACAATATAACGACGAATATATGTATTCACGACACTTAACATATATCACTAAAGTAATTTGCACTTATAACTAGTTAGCGAAGTATTTGAGTAAAGTTTGCAACACGTGAGATAAATGGAAACGTTGTATAAACGAACGGGTCATGCCCAAATTTTCTAAAAATCCAACACTTAGAGTATTTTGAGAAAATCCACAACTTAAGTAAACTTTATGAAATTACTTAACAAACTTGTTTTCCTTATAATAAATGTTGCAACAAAAGTAATAAACGACGTTTCTAAATATAATAGTTTTTCACTAACTACATTCTATTAACCATTCTTCAAATCCATTTAATTAATCTCTATATATGAGGATTTAACTTAAGATATATATATATATATATATATATATATATATATATATATATATATATATATATATATATATAAAGGTATGAGCAAATATATATATATATATATATATGACACTTGCACATTAAATCGCGAATACTAGCACGGATGTTCCGTTACGTATTCCCACCATGCATTTTCACCATGAGCTACCCCCAAGAGTTACAATAATAAATCGTTTCGAAATACATTTTACCATACAGCAAGCAAGAAATACACGAGCACAGGTCAAACGTAAAACTTTTCAAATAAAATAAAGACACTTGAACCACGAATGATTTGCTAAGACTTACCGTACTAATTTAGGGTGCTGATCGGTGCGGTTGCATTATTTTGATTGATTGCTGAATTGCTGTATTTGAAATGTGAGTTTATAGCCCCATATTTTTATACGATTTTTGGTTTTATAAGCTTGGGGTGAGAAACATGCAAAACTGTTTTCATGGACCAGAATTGAAGTTGCTTTTAATATCACACTAGTATGCAGAAACCTAAGTTTGCTGAATCCCATTTTGTGCCCACTATCATCTGCCGTTAATTCCTGATGGGAAGCCGGTTGTTATAAATAGATCTATTGGGAGTGACGTCCCCGTTCGGTTGGCTCGGCATAGCCAAGGCGAACGTATACCATTCGGGTTTTTAGCCGGGTGTCTAGGGATTAACACTCGCGGGCACCCTTATTTATTTGCTAACGCTAGTCGTGCTGCATTGTCTTAGTTTCGGTAGGATGAGGCTTAGTGTTTGCATTACGGATAGTGTGTATCTGCTGATTTGTTTTTATGATATTGCTATTGGTCCATGTGTGCTATTTATTTAAACCTATGAACTCACCAGCGTTAGCTGACTTTTAGCATGTTTTTCTCAGGAAACTGAGGTGCGTTTAGCCAGGAGCAGTGCATGGCGTTGGTCACAATAAATGATGGAAATGTTTTTAATGCGTTTACTCTGACAACTGGACCTTTTGTTTAAATGGGCTTCATTTTCATCTGAAATGGTTTTTATGTATCGCTACATGACTTGACTTATGTAATATATTTTAAAACGGATTTTCAATCCGTTCACTATATCTTGTGTGATGATTATCAACCACGTAGCACCCCAAAGTGTATGCTTCCGCGAATATTGTGATTTTGGGGGTGTTACAGATTGGTATTCAGAGCCTAGGTTATAGAGAACGTGGTTTATTAAAAACCCTTAAACTATAACCGATTTTGAAAAACTTTCCATCATGACCGCCGGATGCCTGCCAGTTTAGCTTGCTATGACTTGAGCATTTGTTGCTTATTTGATTTGAGCGTTATTTGCTTTATTTGATTTGGCGTTATGATATGCTATGTGAGTATTATACTAAGCATATATGATATAAGTATTTTCTATATACTTACACGTGTCGCACCATAATTGTCACAGACCGTCTCCCTACGTAACATCATCATTTCACTTCGAGTTGAATACTCGCCACATACCACACGAATTCATTTTTTATTCGACTCCAAGTTTGGACAACCGTTTTATTCTTTCGGAACACTTATATTACTATCGTAAAAGAACCTACCAACTTATGTGAGCACGATCCTAACCTACCGCCTTATAACGCATCTTCTGGAATCATCTACTCTTAGGACACGTCCTTGCTAGATCTCACGCTTCATTTCTCATTGTGAAGGACCATGTCATCTGAGAGGCAAGACCTAAATTCCGCAGCCATGGAACAACTCGTAGCCTAACGAGTAGTAGAGACTATTGCTGCCTACGAGTTAGGAATTCGCACGGGTTGCGACTTAATGAACCAAGGGGCAGTTCAAGAAGCTGAAAACATTAACAAAAAGAGGAAACGGGATAACAACCTAGGAAACAAAAGGGTACCACAACCCCTCAGAAAGCCAAAGTTGGCCAAAACTTTCACTGCTGGACCTAGTAACAGAAAGGCTCATACTAGAAAGTTACCAATGTGTATTCGCTGTAAACTACACCACTACGGACCTTGTACCGTGAAGTGCCACAAATGCCAGAAGATTGGACATATAGCTAAAAATTGTAGGTCTAAAACCGTTGCAGTAGCACAGGCAATACCAGGGAACAACCGGAAGGCTGAGATAACTTGCTTTAGGTGTAGAAAGAAGGGTCACTACAGGGTAAAGTGTCAGGAACCGAAGGACCAAGGAAAAGTGAACAATCAAGGAAGATTTGGAGCGGGAGAAAACCAGGACTCAGACGTGATGGCATAAGAATGACTACCCTATGTAATAGGACCTAAGTTTAGACCCTTTTAAGTTCGTTTCTGTAAGACTTCATCAGTATTTTCTGTGAACCGCGTAGTATGGTATGAATTTAGTGAACTTTTATTATGAGATGTAAGCTTAATTGACTCCAACTACCAACGGTCCTATGCCAACTAGATGTACCAAACGCCGCCCGTTGCACTAATCATTTTTACTATGAGTTAACAAATCACTTGCCATCGTTTTTCAACTATTTAAACTTGTACTATAAACCAGTTGTCTACCATATCATCTTTTCAGGAAATAATAAACGATATTGCTACCAACACTCGAACTTTTGCAAGCATTTCACAGACTATCTCGTAGTCATATTACAAATCGTTTTACTACCAGATTTCAGAATCAAAGTTTTAACCTCACTACTTTGAACAAGGAACTTCCTCATATTGCCTTACGAAATATTTTACTGACAATTGATAAGCTAAACTATAACTTGGATACTATTTTTCCAACAACGAATCAGTTTCCTATTATTCTATAAATTGTTTACAAACTATTTTACAAACTATTCTGGCACTGCTCGGCGAATTATTTACTTTTCGAAAGGTAGTTTATGCTGCAAACTCGCGAGCAGAAAAACCGATATGTTTTCTTGTAACTAAACTCAGCATTGCATCGTTGGACCTCAATTATACAAAGCCCGATCACCTTTGTATAATTCGGGTAGGACCATACTATGCTAGGAATGGTTGCCTTAAATTTTATGAAAGTCGAATCTATTATTTCCTTTTTCGAGAAATCAGAAACTCGCGTGCGTGAGCACATAAAAGTAGTGCAACTCATGGGCATCCGTACTAGAAAACACGGTAACCAAATAGGCTTTGACGCCAAGATATTACCTAGGACTAGCCTTACATCATACCGCATCCAAAACTGAAAGGGGTAACTTACACTACTAGCCAACATAAGATAACCCCACCGATTTACATCTCGCGGTACACTACCTTTCCGATTCCGAGACACTGCATCGTCTGCCAGACGAATCTTACTAAGCCAACAAAACTGAATGCTAGTAGCAATCAACGACACCTTTCATGGTCATACTTTAGACCTGCAAGACTCCCCAACCGACAGCAACCTTAGGTCCACACAGCCTAGAGACTCTCAATATGGACTGGATGTCGAAATACCACGCTATAGTCACCCACGATGGGAAACTCGTTGATGCGTGGTTTTGCGACCTTACAACAGGTTTTACCTCTCGAGGGATCTCAAGAGGCTTGCAATCCTCACCAGGCAGTGTACCTGACCGATGTAGTATAGTGAAGTGGCAAGTACCGGGGGATTGATCGTTTTCTAGGGGAATAGTGTCGTTAGGATTGAAAAACTACTCTAATAGGTCTAAGGGTGAGGGAAGATTCTTTTTGTATTTTTATAATTTTATGAAAGCAAGTAAAATCTCGGGTTTGAAAGAGTGGGCGGAATTAGTTGCTAGTCAACTAACCCAAATAACTACAAATGCAAATAAAATAAATAACTGAAAATGAAAAGGTGGTGGAACTTATGTGGAGAGAAATGTGCTTACTTAGATTTCCTTACTCCCTAACTATCTTTTACCGGTTGATTAGTGTGTATTAATTGCGTGGATGACGGGTGTATTCCTTAATACCAATCGTGGGGTGGCGTACGTACTTCCCAACTCTACAAGCTCCTACTTTACTCCTATGTCGAGCCGGCTAAGAAGCTCCTAACATGGGATCACTAGAATTCGCTCATGCATTAAATACAACCATAAAAACCTTAGTACGCATTGGTTCATGTTTCTAAAGACGTTCAAGCAAGTTACCGTATAGGAAGTTAGCCAGTTTTCTTAAGCCTAACATCGATAAACAATCATCCAATACAATTAATAACACACTAATAACCAATAATCAATAGTTAGGTTTCATTAGATCTAAGCAAACACAAGATAAATCTAGCCTAGCATGTTAATTAAAAGACAAGAACAAGATATAATCAAACAACACATAGACATATTGATTGATTAAATGAATACTTATCTTAAATTAAACATGGGAGATCCAAGGGTATAAAACCCTTAAAAATGGCAGAAAATTCGTCTTAGGGTTTCTCCTCACAAAGTTGCACACAATGAATAAAAATTGAAAAACTATATATAGAGTTTAGTGGCTGACGGCGTCACGTTGTAGGAGGTGACGCCGTCACCTCGCCGTGGCTAGGGTTCCCGGATGACCTTCCTGACGCCGTCCCTCTTTAGTCCACAAAAATCCTCTCTGGCGCGTCAAGGGTTGACGCCGTCAGAAATGTGCTTGACGCCGTCTCTCTTTAACTTAAACCGTGATGGCCTTGATCATCTTAAAGGGTGACGCCGTCAGACTTTCCATTGCAAAACTCTCTGGCGCATCACGTGTATTTTTCATATCCACCTCTTTTGCCAAGCCATGACGCCGTCAAGAGCAATACTTGACGCCGTCAAGTGTACTTTTCCAGCAGCTTTGGAGACTTTGTCGTTTTCTTCACTTTTATGCTCCAAAAACGTCCAAAATGCTTCCTTTTCCAGATTTCTTCTCCAAAGAACCTAAAATGACAAAAGGAATGATTTAGGGCAATATTTGATCAAATAAATACGATTTAGGGCTTAAATGACCCCCTAAAAGCGGTACACTTTTCGCTTCATCAAATACCCTTACACTTGAGATTTGCTTGTCCTCAAGCAAATGCGCTTTTATTCTAATCAAAATACAAGTTAGGGGTCATTTAATGCTAATATAAAAGTAATTACAACAAATAATCGTTCCACTTTAATCATAATAAGCACGGAGATTACAAACTAGCACCTCACAAGTAGTGTTTAGATACTCACATCTCTCAGGTGTCATAAAAGTATATCTCATAAATAAAAACGGATAATATTTCTCACTACCTGTCATAGCAAATAGATTACCATAGGCTTGGGAAAGGATCAAAAACCTCCTCCACTAGGCATAAGCACCTAAGATAAACTATCATAGAGGGCTTTTACATGGGTTATAACGTTAGGTGTAGGGATATGATAAACACGGATTTGTTGGATAAGGGATATTTTACTGGTGGCGAGTTAAAGATCTTGATTAATTACATGCACAATATGGCGTTGCTAAGCCAAGACTAGAATCGACTTAGCTAAAAACAAAATAACAAAAACATAAAATAAACATAAAATGAAACGGGATGGTAGTCCGTATGTTTTTTCTACTTTTCTTTTTCTCATTTTTTTGTATTTTTCTTGATTTTTTCTATTTTTTTTTCTTTTCATACACTCTTTCCCTACCATCCAAAATAATACATCATAGGGGCGTTGCATTCCCCTTACACTTGAACTTTTACATAACTTTACAAATAACTATTCTAATGACTCGAATTAAGATAATCGAAACACTTGGAGTACTTTTTGAAATATTTAGCACATATGGGGGTAATAATGTTGTTCTTCCCCATTACTCCATTATACTAGTACTTTACCCATGAGTCCCAATCATCCCAAAACAATATGTACAAGGATATGACTCGACTTAGCAACCATGTAATCAATTAGATAATTAACTTGGGGTTTAAACAAATGTTGTCACAATAATGCACTAAAAATGAGTGCATACAAGGTAGGCTAAGGCGATTTGGGTGTACATTTAAGTGGGGTGTAAACAAATTCTTACTTTAAGTAAAATGCTTAAAGTTAGAAACGAAAAGATAGGCTCTGAGGGGTGTACTAGGGGTATCGTGTACTAAAAATGAGTACAACGCAAAGGGTGTGGGAGAATTACTTGACCAATGTAGCCAACGTAATTATAACAAAAACACAGGTGTAAAACAATGGGTTAATCCTAATGCCTCTTATCATGTAGTAAATCTAACTACACGAATGTAGTCTCAATTGTGGCCTCGGAATGGTCCTAACGCAAGTTCTAGAATCTAAGTGCTACCGGTACACACATCATAGCATAAATGCTTTTCCTACCAATTCTAGGGGCGAACCTCACATATTTGGGGGTGGAAAATTTTTTAGTGGTACGGTTTTTGTGCTAGTCATATAACTCCTATCCGTGAGACGCTCATTAAGACCAAAGTTTCACTCCTATATGTTGTAAAAAATATTAAATTTGGCACTAAAATTGCCCTAACAGGTATTTATCTCAGTTTCATTACACATCTACCATTAAGCAAACAAAAATCAAGTGTAATAGCATTCTCTAAAGTATCATACTTTCCCCCCCCCCCTTACACTTAAGATGAACATTGTCCCCAATGTTCAAATAACAAGATGTAAAAGTAAATAAGGTAAAAGAATAAAATCAAATACTCCCCTGATTCGCTCGGTGGATAATGTGGCAACATGGTTAAATCTTCTTCCAAGAGAATGTAGAAGCTCCAAGACTAATGCATCGCCAAAAGCTAGATTCCACATACATCTCCTTGTCCAAAATAACCTGTTAAACCTGAGAAAACAAACACGAAAACCTGCATAACAATGGCGGGATAAATCTATATAAGGATATAATGCTTGTGGAATGATAATTTTGCAGATTCCTGGAGTTTATAAGTTAGAGATTTAATAAAAACTTTTTATGAAAACAAAACTTTCAAAAATTTCAGAAAATTAAAACCTGACGCCGTCAGGTTGTAATGCCTGACGCCGTCAGAAATGATCTGACAGAATTCTCATGTTAAGTTTCCGGGAAATTTCTGGAAAAACCTATACCTTACTTCCTGGAATTCCTACAAAATATTATTATGACTCGATACAAGCTTTTGACTCAAACAATTACTAATATGTATGTTAATTTATTATTGTTATGATTCATGTTCATTTGTTCTAATAAACCGATTTGGATATCCCTTACACTTAACTTTTGCAAAATACCTTTATATGTAGTTAAGACGAAGTTAAAAACAAGATAAAGCATTTTCACAAAATCATCCCTGGCTTATCAAATCTTGACGACCTTCTTGACGCCGTCCCCCTTTAATCGTCCAAAATTTCTCTGGCTTATCAAGGGCTGACGGCGTCACAATAGAGCTTGACGCCGTCACATGTACTTTCCAGCATATTTTTGAGACTTTGTCGTTTTCTTCACTTTAATGCTCCAAAAACGTCCAAAATGCTTCCTTTTCCAGATTTCTTCTCCAAAGTACCTAAAATGACAAAAGGAACGATTTAGGGCAATATTTGATCAAATAAATACGATTTAGGGCTTAAATGACCCCCTAAAAGCGGTACACTTTTTGCTTCATCAAATACCCTTACACTTGAGATTTGCTTGTCCTCAAGCAAATGCGCTTTTATTCTAATCAAAATACAAGTTAGGGGTCATTTAATGCTAATATAAAAGTAATTACAACAAATAGTCTTTCCACTTTAATCATAATAAGCACGGAGATTACAAACTAGCACCTCACAAGTAGTGTTTAGATACTCACATCTCTCAGGTGTAATAAAAGTATATCTCATAAATGAAAACGGATAATATCTCTCACTACCTGTCATAGCAAATAGATTACCACAGGCTTGGGAAAGGATCGAAAACCTCCTCCACTAGGCGTAAGCACCTAAGATAAACTATCAAAGAGGGCTTTTACATGGGTTATAACGTTAGGTGTAGGGATATGATAAACACGGTTTTGTTAGATAAGGGATATTTTACTGGTGGCGAGTTAAAGATCTTGATTAATTACATGTACAATATGGCGTTGCTAAGCCAAGACTAGACTTGACTTAAGCTAAAAATAAAATAACAAAAACATAAAATAAACATAAAATGAAACGGGATGGTAGTCCGTATGTGTTTTCTACTTTTCTTTTTCTCATTTTTTGTATTTTTCTTGATTTTTTCGATTTTTTTTTCATACACTCTTGCCCTACCATCCAAAATAATACATCATAGGGGCATTGCATTCCCCTTACACTTGAACTTTTACATAACTTTACAAATAACTATTCTAATGACTCGAATTAAGATAATCGAAACACTTGGAGTACTTTTTGAAATATTTAGCACATATGGGGGTAATAATGTTGTTCTTCCCCATTACTCCATTACACTAGTACTTTAACCATGAGTCCCAATCGTCCCAAAACAATATTTACAAGGATATGACTCGACTTAGCAACCATGTAATCAATTAGATAATTAACTTGGGGTTTAAACAAATGTTGTCACAATAATGCACTAAAAATGAGTGCATACAAGGTAGGCTAAGGCGATTTGGGTGTACATTTAAGTGGGGTGTAACAAATTCTTCCTTTAAGTAAAATGCTTAAAGGTCGAAACGAAAAGATAGGCTCTGAGGGGTGTACTAGGGGTATCGTGTACTAAAAATGAGTACAACGCAAAGGGTGTGGGAGAATTACTTGACCAATGTAGCCAACGTAATTATAACAAAAACACAGGTGTAAAACAATGGGTTAATCCTAATGCCTCTTATCATGTAGTAAATCTAACTACACGAATGTAGTCTCACTTGTGGCCTCGGAATGGTCCTAACGCAAGTTCTAGAATCTAAGTGCTACCGGCACACACATCATAGCATAAATGCTTTTCCTACCAATTCTAGGGGCGAACCTCACATATTTAGGGGTGGAAAATTTTTTAGTGGTACGGTTTTGTGCTAGTCATATAACTTCCTATCCACGAGACGCTCATTAAGAACAAAGTTTCACTCCTATATGTTGTAAAAAATTTTAAATTTGGCACTAAAATTGCTTTAACAGGTATTTCTCTCAGTTTTATTACACATCTACCATTAAACAAACGAAAAATCAAGCGTAAAAGCATTCTCTAAGGTATCGTACTTTTACCCCCCCCCCCTTACACTTAAGATGAACATTGTCCCCAATGTTCAAATAACAAGATGTAAAATTAAATAAGGTAAAAGAATAAAATCAAATACTCCCCTGATTCGCTCAGTGGATAATGTGGCAACATGGTTAAATCTTCTTCCAAGAGAATGTAGAAGCTCCAAGACTAAAGCATCGCCAAAAGCTTGATTCCATATACATCTCCTTGTCCAAAATAACCTGTTAAACCTGAGAAAACAAACACGAAAACCTGCATAACAACGGCGGGATAAATCTATATAAGGATATAATGCTTGTGGAATGATTATTTTGCAGATTCCTGGAGTTTATAAGTTAGAGATTTAATAAAAACTTTTTATGAAAACAAAACTTTCAAAAATTTCAGAAAATTAAAACCTAACGCCGTCAGGTTGTAAGGCCTGACGCCGTCAGAAATGATCTGACAGAATTCTCATGTTAAGTTTCCGGAAAATTTCTGGAAAAACCTATACCTTACTTCTTGGAAATCCTGCAAAATATCATTATGACTCGATACAAGCATTTGACTCAAACAATTACTAATATGTATGTTAATTTATTATTGTTATGATTCATGTTCATTTGTTCTAATAAACCGATTTGGATTTCCCTTACACTTATCTTTTGCAAAATACCTTTATATGTAGTTAAGACGAAGTTAAAAAGAAGATAAAGCATTTTCACAATTTACTTTTGAACATGAATTAATAATAATAAAAATTAAACCTACATACGGAAGCAAATAAAATCAAACAAACAAATAAATAAACACAAAAAGCAAATAAAGCTTGGGTTGCCTCCCAAGAAGCGCTTTTCTTTATTAACGAGTCTTGTAGCTAGACTCAAAGTCCTTCTACCCTATGTAAGTGAGCTCGTCATCGAGGATGTCTTTAGGGTTAAGCTTGGATTGAAGTTTCCTATTGGTCCGCTTAGAACAATATATCTTTTCAAACTTCTCTCCATCCGGGTCATACAATGTCATCTTAATATGCCATGACCCATCTCCATCTTTGGGTGGTTTGTCCCAATCCCACTTATGATCATCTTCCTCACAAGTCCACTTATTCATCCCTAGGTTAATTGGCAAAACTCCTAGGAAATCAATCATCTTCCTAAAAACTAGAGGGTCTTCAAATGGATCCAATTCGGTGTCCCTAGCCAAGAGTTGTTCTACCGCATGTGTTCGGTTCACAAAGTCCTCTTCTAGGTAAAATGGGCGTTGGGGTCCTATGAAGTCTCTATCGATCCAAGGTCCATATCTAGATGGTCTCCTATTTAATTCTAACCAATGGGGTGTTGGTTCATCACTAGTATTATAAGCATGTTTCTTCACATCATAGACTGACCAAGTATCACCTTCTCCTACCGCTATCTTAGATTCCTTACAATCAATCATAGCACTAGCGGTTGCCAAAAATTCTCTACCTATCAACAAGGGGCATGTAGGGTCGCTAACCATATCAAGGACGTGGAAATCGGCTAAAATGGTTAGTTTTCCTATGTGTACTAACACGTCGTTGACTACTCCAACTGGGTAAGCAACACTCCCATCCGCTAAGCCTATTATCACCTCGGTTTCTTCAAGTTTTCCTAGTTTTAGAGAGGTGTAGAGAGGTAACGAAAGTAGGTTAAGGCTTGATCCAAGATCGGCTAATGTGTCATAAGCCTCCAAATTACCGATCTTGCAAGGTAGAACAAATAAGCCCGGATCATCTAACTTCTTAGGTAGCTTGTTTTGAACAAAGGCGGTCCCTTTTTCGCCTAACTTGAGCTTCTTCTTATCCAACACATCAATAACCGGACTTTCAAGGTGGAGATCCTTGAATTCTTCGTCAAGGTTTTGAGTGGGAGGCGTCTCAACTATGTTGTTGACCAATTTGGATATCATAACTTCTTGGTCATTTTGAACGACTTGGGTTTTTTTGAAACACGAGCTCATGGAATTGACCGAATAATATTGTGGACAAGAACTAGGAGACGAAACCGACGAGATGGCGTTGACATTTAGTTTCGGGTTCTTGACTGTGTTGCTAGGGAGTGCTCCCATTTCTCGGTCATTGAGGGCTTTCAACAAAGTGTCAATCTTATTGGTCATCTCCGTTTGTTGTTGTTTGAAATCGGCTTCAAACTTGGCCAAACGAGCTTCTTGAGATGCCATAAATTGGGACATCATTCCTTCAAAGTTATTGTGAGGACCTGTGATACACGGTTAAGGTGGTTAAACCTTGTGTCTTTGTGTATAAGATATATTGACTTAATATGATTAAGCACGCGGAATTTACTTAACCACACTTAGAAGGTTATGTATGTTATGGAAATGGAAGAATTATATTTGTTACTTAACAATGAACAAAGAAAGTATTTCACTAAACGATTCAATATTATTCCAAATAATACGAGTGATCTTGAGTTTTTCACTAGGGTTACAAAACCTTGAATCTTATGTTACAACTTGTGATTTGTGTTTGTTCTATGTCTTAACAGTTATTCAATTATTTCACATATATATTTAATCACTAGTCTAAGATCTCTTTTATAGTTGCAAAAGATCTTTACAAATTTGCTAAAAGTCTTGACCGACTTACTTGTTTAACTTATGCATATTGTGTCAGTACATAAGATACAACATGTATCTATGTATACAACTTGTTAACTAAGCACATGGAGTAAGATATTATCTACCGTATATGTTTGACCAAAATACAATAAATATCTTTTCGATCTTATCCTATGAGTCACTGATCAGCAGTACTTTGATGTAGTAGCAGTACTTTGATCATGAACTAGCAGTACCTTGATGTACTAGCAGTACTTTGATGTACGAGCAGTACCTTGACTTAGAGTAATTTCTAATACTCTAACTTCAGAATATTTAATTCCCAACAATCCTCCCCTAAACATGTAAATTAATTCAAACATGTTTTTTTTTTTTTTTTTTTTTTTTTTTTTTTTTTTTTTTTTTTGAATTAAATGAGGACTTGTGAAGATCTTTCAAACACTTCTTGAATCTGAACTATTCTTCTATTCTGAACTCATCTGCTTTGTTCTTCTTTGACTTCAGCAAATATCAAAACATTGTACCAAAAGATGGTGCAATTTCCTTGGATGGAGGAATTGTAAGAGACAATGATGCTGTGTATCTTGGATGCTTGTTTCAACAAGTGAAATCATCTAACCAGCATGTCTTTGAAGTGAAATTGAAACTTTTCTTCGTTTGATCTAGATAGAACTTTCTCCTTTAGGAATGCTTCATCCCTTCTAGATATTTGATCTGTTCTAATCATTTTCAACCTCTACATCATCATCTTGTATGCTCTTGTCTTCTCCTTCCATATATTGGTTTACTCTTCCTTTTCTGGGCAATTATTTACTTCTCTGAGATTATAACCTCCCCTGAAGCAAATAACTTTTGTTTCCTCCCCTTGTTTGGAAGATCTCACTATGTACCTTTGACTGAACCATCAATATGTAACTTTTGTTGTCAGACAATATTGTACATGAAGCCATCAATTCCTTAAGAGTTTAAGTTGCTGTCCTCATCACTTCTAGGTGTGTTAACTCCTATGAGAGGTGAATCAGTGGACATTTTGATTCATAGTCCATCAATGAATGGTTTTTCTGAATCCTTGAAAATCCTTTTAAGAAATCATTTAACTTAGTAGTATGTTCATGATTTTTAGAATTGAAAAATCATACTACTTCCAACCATTTTGAAGAAATCAAGTGAATAACAGTCACCTAATCAAAATTTCGGTTTAAAAATAACCTCTGGTTGTGTGAGAACCAATGTATTTCAGTTATCACTAACTGCCTGTGAAAAGATAAATCTATTCAAAAGATTTTCTTGACAGGGTTTCCAGCTCATAGTAATTGTTGCCTCCAACACAAGTGTTAGATTCACTTTTACTAGCTGTTATTTCTATCAGATGTCCTTAGACTAACTCATTATACTTGAAAGTATAAAATGATAGAAAGTGAGTTGCATCAGTTACTATCTGATCAACTAAGTCATCAATTCAATGTGAAATATCATAACTAGATTTCAAGAAAGAAGTTTTAAGGAGGTTTAATTCCTAAACTCAGTCCATCATAAACCTATTATGGTCAGCAATTTGATAAGAATTCTGCTGTTCCCATTTCACTTGAAATATCCTTTGTGTTCACATATTCATACCTGAAATAGTTAGTCTAAAACCAAAAGAACAATGTACAAAGTACTTGTCTTGCATTAGATTAATCATAAAACCAACTGTATGAATAACACAATTCAAATTTTGATATAGCAGTACCTTATAAATCCAGCAGTACTTTCAAAAATTTATGTACAAAAACACATCATATTGAAAACTTAGAGATTAAGCATTCCAATACTTGCTATTAAGTACTGAAACCTTGAAACATCAAAAGCTTTTGTTAACAGATCTGCAAAATTATGCTCTGAAGCAATTTTAAGAACTTGAATTAATCTTTTCTCATTGCAATCTCTTATAAAGTGATGCCTAATTTCAATGTGTTTTGTTTTAGAGTGTTGTACAGGATTTTTAATAATACAAATTGTACTACTATTATCAATATAAATAACAGTGTTTAAGAAATTGTACCCATAATCAAGAAGTTGGTTTTGAAGCCATAGAACTTGACTAGAGCAACTTGCAGCAGCTATATATTCAGCTTCAGTTGTTGAATTTGCCACACTTGTTTGCTTCTTACACTGCCATGAGACAAGTCTACACCCAAGGAATTGACATCCTCCAGTTGTTGACTTTCTGTCTAAGCTAGCACCAGCATAATCACTATCCGAATATGCTACCAAATCAAAAGGAGATTCTCTAGAATACCATATACCCAACCTTGGTTGACCTTTGAGATATCTAAAAATTCTCTTGACTGCAGTTAAATGAGAAACCTTTGGAGTAACTTGAAATCTTGCACAGACACAAACAGGAAACATGATATCAGGTCTAGATGATGTAAGATACATCAAAGAGCCTATCATAGATCTGTAATTGTGTACATCTACATTTTCTCCATCTTCATCTTTCAGAAGGTGCTTCTCTGAGTCCATTGGTGTGCTTGCTATTTTTGAATCAGCAAATTGAAATTTTCTAAGTATCTCTGCAACATATTTGTCTTGACTAATAAATATGCCTTCAGATGATTGCTTAACTTGCAAACCCAAAAAGAATGTAAGTTCTCCCATAGAACTCATCTGAAACTTATCTTTCATAAGCTTCTCAAATTCTAAACACATTTCCTTCCTTGTAGATCCAAAGATAATGTCATCCACATACACCTGCACTAACAGAAGATCCTTCTTGTGCTGTTTGATGAAAAGTGTCTGATCAATCTTTCCTCTTTGAAATCCATTTTCTAATAAATAGGAAGCAAGTGTTGCATACCAAGCTCTTGGTGCCTGATGAAGGCCATAGAGAGCTTTCACTACTCTGTACACTTTGTTTGGATGTAATGGATCAATGAAGCCAGGAGGTTGTGAAACATACACCTCTCTTTCAATTTTACCATATAAAAATGCGCTTTTGACATCCATTTGGTAGACTGTGAAGCCTAAAAATGAAGCATAAGCTAGAAACAGCCTAATTGCCTCAATCCTTGCTACTGGAGCATAAACTTCATCATAATCTATTCCTTCTTCTTGTGTGTACCCTTGTGCTACTAGTCTAGCCTTATTCTTGATCACAATTCCTCTGTCATCCCTTTTGTTCTTAAAAACCCATCTAGTGCCAATTAGCTTTTCACCTGTAGGTAAATCAGCTAGCACCCAAACCTTTTGAATCTTGAACTGAAGAAGCTCTTCTTGCATAGCCTCTACCCAGCTTGAATCATCTAGGGCTGTAAGAATATTCTTTGGTTCCTTTTGAGAGAGAAAACATACAAATAAACATGAGTTTGAAAGTTCATGTTGTTTTGAAGCATAAAGGGCATCAAGAATCCCTTGTTGGTCTGAAGAGACTAGTTGTCTTCTTGTCTTCACACCAGATTGTACATCTCCAATCACATTATCTAGGGAATGAACTTTGTGAATTCTTGTGTGTGGTGTAGTAGGAACATGATAAGATGATGAAAGATTAGTCAAATCCACTTCATCTTCTTGGAACTCTGCATCTTTTGAGTGTGAAGGACCAGCAGGACCTTCAGCTGAACTAACAGTTCCTTCAAATGAACCACCAGTACCTTGAGAAGTACTCACAGTACCTTGCTCTGTCTCAGCAGTACTTTCAATATTCAACATATTGAGTTGTTCCTCTGTTCCAACATCTTTTCTTTGAGCCTCAACATCCTCTTTTGCTTTATCAGAAGAAGATTCATCATTGTTTGAAGCTAAATCCACACTGGTACTTGACCACAATGGCATAATGACATCAGATTGATCTTTATCTAACTCCACCTCATTTGTTGCTTGTGAACCTGAAAAATTATTAGTTTCTGCAACAACAGGTAAATAATTCATAGAGTTTGTTAGATAATCAAGATCAAATATCCATTTTGGTCCTTGACCTACTACATTGGATTTGTTTTCCTGAAACTCCACATGTAGTTCTTCTTGAACTTTCTCAGTTCTTAAGTTGTAAACTCTAAAAGCTTTGCTAACAAGAGAATATCCAACTAAGAAACCTTCATCTGCTTTACCATCGAATTTTCCTAAATGGTCTAAGGTATTGAGAATTGTCACATGACATCCAAAAGGTCTAAGAAATCCTATTGCAGGAGTTCTACCATTAAAGAGTTCATATGATGTCTTATTGTGAGGCTGTACAACTAAAACTCTATTTTGAACATAGCAAGCAGTGTTAATTGCCTCTGCCCAAAAGATTATTGGTAGCTTAGAATCAGCTAACATTGTTCTAGCAGCTTCAATTAGTGTTCTATTCTTTCTTTCAACCACTCCATTTTGTTGTGGTGTTCTGGCAACACTATATTCTCTCCTAATACCCTTTTCTTTGCAGAAATCATCCATAACTCTATTTCTAAACTCTGTCCCATTATCACTCCTAATGACTTTTACTTTCTTGCTTACTTGGTTTTCTATCAGTGTAATGAATTCCTTAAGGATGCTTGATGTCTCATCCTTAGTGGCTAAAAAGAAAACCCATGTAAATCTGCTATAGTCATCAGTTATAACAAGACAATATTTTTTATGTTGTATACTTCTTACTGAAACTGGTCCAAATAAGTCCATATGCAGCATAAACAATGACTGATTGATAGAGTTAAAAATTTTGGGCTTACAAGTGGCTTTGTGTTGTTTGCCTTTTAGACAAGCAATGCATGTTTGATCATTTTCAAATCTTTTGTGAGGTAAACCTCTTACCAAACCATTCTTAACAATTTTATTTATGGTTTTGAAATTAATATGACCAAGCCTTCTATGCCATAACATTGATTCATCCAATGTGGCCTTTGATACAAGACAAGTTAAATCTTCTTTAGGAATGATGTTCTTCATATCAACACTATACATATTGGCCTTTCTAGGAATTCTAAGAAGTACTTGATTTTCATCAGGCATCTTAAAATCCTTAGATAGAACAAGACATTCAGTGTCAGTAAAAAGTACATTATTCTTTTTGTCACACATTTGTGAAACACTAAAAAGATTATACTTTAACTCTTGTACATAGTACACATTTTCAAAATCTAAATTTCCGGTTTTAATAGTACCTTTACCAGAAATTTTGCCACGAAAACCACCTCCAAAGGTAACATATCCTCCATTGAATTCTTGAAAATCTGAAAGATAAGACATGTTGCCTGTCATGTGATTGGAACATCCACTATCTGAGTATCCTTGATCTTGATGATCAATAGAATGTTCCTGCACACAAATAAGAGTGTTAGTTTTCTTTGGGGATCCAAGCCATTACTGACTTGGATCTGCCTCTTGCATCAATGTAATTTAATCTTTTAAGGACTGTTGATGCAACATTGGATTTTTGAATCCAACATGCTGAGGCCTTAACAGCATTTGCCCTATTACCCTTAGCAGCAGAGTGAGTAACATGCTTAGCAGAGTCTGCTAACTTTGAAGTCACACCCTTTGGTCTCCAAATTTGTTTGTGGACCACTGCTTTTGATTGAATGGGCCTTAGAACAGTTTTAGATGCATGTTTGAAAGTTGTTTTTGCATCCTTAGCTGTTGATTTTGGGTTAACAGTCATTAAAGGTCTAACAGTACCTTGAGATTTACCAGTACCTTTAATTTGAACTGGCAGTACTTTGTTAACAGGACCTTTTTGTCTGTCAGGACCTTTGAGTCCAGACTTGTTTGAGACTGTTCTGGGTTGAGTTCTATGAGTATTAGAGTGAAAAAGAGTTTGAGGAGTTTGCCTTTTGTAGTTCACCCTATTGTATTCATACCCAGTTACCCTTTGGTTACAGAAAGCTGCAAGATGGTCAAAACTACCACATGTATAACAAGCTTTATTATAAAATGCAAAGTCATCACCTAATTGGTTAGACTTGAGGTTGTTCCAATTCCTTTGGTTACCTCTGGGCTTGTTTGTAGTTCTATATTGTTCACAATATCTAACTGGTTTCCTAACTGTCTTAACATTTGACTTAGGTCTGTTAGTGTTGTGATTGACTATCTTAGGAATACTTGTTCCTACTTTCTTAACCAATACAGGTTTAGACATAACCTGTTCTTCTTCATCACTATCACTATCAGTTGTACAATCTTCAACAACTATAGCATCTCCTTTCTTAATAAAGGACACCTTGTCCTGATAAGATAAAGTTTTATCTAAACTTTTACTTACCTTCTCTATCTTTGGAGATTTAGTGACCTTAGAACCATATTCCATGATTGGTTCTTGAAACTCAGGTAATCCTGTGTGTGCTAAATCAATACCAGGAGGTGAATGAACACCTCTGTATGGTGGGGGTACAGACTTAAATCCAACACCAGAATTAACTTTATCAATAACTTGGGCTTCCCAAAGCTTATTGAATCCTTCTGAGGAATGTGCTAAAACATCCACAGAAACCTTTACATTTTCTCTTTCATTTTTGTGTTTAGCTAATGAATCATTCAACTCAACAATACACTCATCTCTGATCTTAATGTCATTTTTTAGTATATTGATGTCATCAGCAAAATGAATTTCATTATCTTTAAAATGTAAAACTTGTTTTTCTAAAACACCTAGACCTCTTTTGTGATTAGCCAAATTAAACAAAGAATCAAGCAGCTCTTGTTTATGAGCTTCAAATCTCTTATTAAGGTCTTCATAAGCTTTAAGATTAGGACATGATTCAGTACAAGATGTAATATTGTTTACCTCTGAATCAGAATGGGCCATTAGAGCAAATTCATTGGCCAAAAGAGCAGCATTCGGTGGTGCATCCTCTTCAATAGCCATAGAGCTCCAATCATAACCTATACCATCAATAGCCAACATAGCCTTTGGCTCTTCAACAGTAACTTCCTTTCTCCTATCTTGCTTATACCATGTGTTTCTATTCTCCTGCTTTCTTGGGCTTCTACACTCCTTAGCAAAGTGTCCTAACCTATGACAGTTGAAACACTCTACTTTCTTCTTATCAAACCCAGCAGTGTCATTACCATTTATGGTAATCTGCTTCCCAGTTCTTTGCCAATACTTCTTAGCCCTCATGCTAAGCAAAGCAACCTGCCATTTAATATCCATAGCTTCCAAATCATCACCATCTACCTGCTCAAGGTCTTCATGGTTGAGAGGAGAGCCATTAGATTGACTGGTAATAAAAGCATAGAATGTTGAATCTCCAAGACCAGCAACATCCTTGTGAGAACTTGTAGAAGGAGCACTTTCACCTTCATCTACCTCTTCACTCTTACTAATACTAGGAACTGACAAGAGTGCCACGTTTCTAGAACTAGTACCATAATGACCAGATTTCTTTAGACATTGTTCAACAATTTTGAAGTTGTTGTACAAATCATTGAGCTTCATGGTTTCAATGTCTGGTTTGTTCATCCAGACAACAACATGAGTATGGAACTCATCAGGTAGACTTCTTAAAAACTTCATGTTGAGATCTTCCTTCTCTGTCTCAACACCCAACACAGCTAACTGACTGACAAGCTTGTGTAACCTTGAGAATAGCTTATCAAGAGGCTCATTACTAAAAGCAGTAAAGTTTTCAAATTGTTGCTTTAATAATGTCTTCTGTGTCTTTTTGGTAGTCTCATTACCACCAAAATATGCACAAATCTCTTCAAAAAGAGTTTTTGCATCAAGATACTTGTTAAATGATAGCATCTGTTCACTAGGAATGGTCATAAGCAATAAATTTCTTGCTTTCTGATCATTTCTCTTCAGTATCTTCTCTTCATTTGACACTGGTCCAGTATTTCTTTTCCTACTTGTTTTACCTTCTAGGACAACCTCTGAGTAGCTTGGTGAAAAGGAATCACCATATATAATTATATCCCAAAGGGTATAATCTTGGACCATGAAATATTGCTCAATTCTCATCCTCCATAACTCAAACTCATTGGGTTTGATCATGGGCAACTTTGCAGCAACATTTGTTTGAAGGATTGTTATTGGTACTACCATTGCTGGAAGGATTGTTGTTGAAAGTACGGTTCGAGTTGGAACCGCTTGATTGGAAACGATTAGGTGGGTTGGAAGAATTGGTTTGTTGTGCGTTTTGGTTTTGTTTCCACCTAAGGTTTGGGTGATTTTTCCATGAGGGGTTGTATGAATCACCGTAGGGGTTAGGCTCGGGTTTGAAAGTGTACCACTTGTCTCCCGCTCCGTTGGTACGCGAGGATGCGTAGTCCGCAAAAGCTTGTTCGGGGAGTTCCATGCAATCACGAGTGTCGTGGGGGCCACTACATAATTCACATGAAGAAGTGATTTTGTTCACTTGGCTTGAAGGTTTAGGAGCCTCGTAGGATTTCATAAGAAACTTGACTTGGTCTTCAAGTTCTATGATCCTACGGTCGGAAGTGCTTGAATGGGAGGTGTCTCATTTTATGTTCATTTTATCTTCACATGAAGAAGTGATTATGTTCACTTGGCTTGAAGGTTTAGGAGCCTCTTAGGATTTCATAAGAAACTTGACTTGGTCTTCAAGTTTGTTGACATAAATAAATGCCTAAAAAACATTATCAATATTTATTCATATCTCTATGTTTTGATGATCACAAAATGTAAACTCATTAAAACATAAACTTATAAATTAAACAAGTACTTAGTTGTAAATATTCACTTCTACAACTAAAATCACTTAAGGTATGAATGAACTAATGCTTAATGCATTATATGATCAAAGGAACATTTTCTTAAAAACTAGATTTTTTATAAAACATCAAAAACATTTTATATATTTTTGAAAAACATTTTTGGCATTAAATAAAAATGTTTAATCTTTTATAAAAATATGAATTCAAATTTTTAACCAAAATAAGTTAAAATGTTCCAGAAAAACCTTCCCCACAAAAGGACAAAATTGGCCAACGTTCAGTAGGGGCGGCCCCCTTAATAATTAAGGGGACCGCCCCCTATTTAAGGGGACCGCCCCCGCTCTAGTAGGCTCCAGCTGTCCAGATTTTTCCCTATAAATACAAGCCTTCTCCTGGATTTTTTCTCAAACCTTTTGCACTAAAACTTTCTGTTGTAGATCTCATTTCATATCTAAACAAAAACCTTTGATCATGTAATCTTAAGCATTGGTTTCCAAGTGATCCAAGCTTCCACCATCCAAGTGCAAAAGAAGAATACTTCTATCAATCAAGATTAGAAGTATTACAACTTAGTTTCATCTTGTTACTTAAGTTGTGTGTTTAACAAAGTTTGTAAATCATTCATTCATTTGTATGTAAGGTGTGTGTTGTAGATTAGTGTTGTGTGTAAGTAGTGAAGATGTTGTATAAGTAGTTGTGGTATAGAAGTTGTGAGGTCAAAGTGTAGAAGTCGTGAAGCCATTGTGTAGAAGTCGTGAACCCGTGGTGTTGAAGTCGTGAAGCCGTAGCATAGAAGCTGTGAAGCGGTCGTGTTAAAGTTGTGAAGTCCTAGTCGTGAAGTTCTTGTGTTGAAGTCGTGAAGCCGTAGCATAGAAGTTGTGTAGCGGTCGTGTTGAAGCCGTGAAGTCCTAGTCGTGAAGTCGTGAAGCCGTAGCATAGAGGTTGTGTAGCGGTCATGTTGAAGTCGTGAAGTCTTAGTCATGAAGACATGGTGTTGAAGTCGTGAAGCCGCATCATAGAGGTTGTGTAGCGGTCGTGTTGAAGTCGTGAAGAAGTCGTGAAGCAGTCGTGAAGCCGTTGTGAAGTAGTCGTGAATAAGTTGTGTTGTGAAGTTGTGAGATTGGTTCTAGCTACTATTAGAACTCGACATTTAGCTTTGTGTCGTTAAACCCGTGTAAGCCAAAGTTGTGTACGGTTTTCTCCGCCATAAGGGAGCTTATTGAAGTTGTGAAGAAAACTCTCGAGCAAGGTGTGCTCGGGGAGTGGAGTAGGGCAAGGAAGGTGTCCTTGTAGCCGAACCACTATAAATCTCTCGTGTCTCAGTTAGATCTTTCCATACCTTATTTATTTCTTTACTTGCATCGTCATTACTTTCATACACATAGGCTTATATAATTGCTAGTATTAATTAGAGGTCAACTTCACATAAAGATCAATTTGAAAATCCATTCAAGAAACCAAAACTTTTACAATCAATTTAAAAGAATACATATATAACTAATAATAAGATTTAAGTTTTATTTTTCATAACAAACTTGAATCTAAGTTTTTAAAAGTAAACAAAGGTTTTATAATAAATTAAAAAGACGTAAAACTATTCAACCCCCCTTCTAGTTTTCCACAATTGGTATCAAGAGCCACGTCAATCAAGATCTTTAAAATATACTGTATTTTAAAACTTGAATCGATCTATGGAATTCGAAAAATATCTAGAAGGGGAATCCTTGCTAAAACCACCACTATTTGAAAACTATACTTTTCTTGAATGGAAAAATAAATTTGAAACTTATGTGAAATCAATTGATCTAGATCTTTGGCATATCATTTCGATTGGTGATTTTCAACCAACAAAAACGGATTTTGAAAGTCAAACAAAAACGGATTTTGAAACTCAAAATGATTATTTAAAAACTAAGAATAACAAAAATAATGAAGCTAAAATATTTATTTACAAAACCTTGCCGAAAGTTGAATATGAAAGAATATCTTTCTGTAAAACGGCAAATGATATTTGGAAAAATCTCTTAAACTTTCATCAAGAAAAATTTCAAGCCAAAGATGAGGATTTTGATCTTGTACATGAATTAGTTATCTTAGAAAATTTAATAGATAAACATTTAGATAAAATAGATACATGTGCTACTAGTTCAAATGTTGTTAATGTAGGTATTAACGACGAAGACTACATGAATCAACTCCAAAGTGAACTCAATCCAAAATCATGGAGTGACACAGACGAAGGAGAAGATCATGATCCGTACAAGACATGTTCGGGTCAAGCCACTTCGGTTTAAATAAGGTGTTAGAAGCTTGCCATGATATACTTTCACACCTTGTGTATCTTGAAGACTCACCTATCATTCACACGTCGATCATCATCTGAGACATTAAGAAGAAAAGCTAGGACGTGAGGTAAGTTCTCTATTTAAAATTTCATAAGTAATTACTTCATGCATATAATCTTATTAATGCCTTAGGATATGCTTAGTATGATAGGTTGCTTTGCCTTTACACTTTAGTTATATTCGTTCTGTGGCTTAATGAACTAGAAACCCTTTAGTTAGCCCCCCTAAGTGTTAGTAAACCAAGCAATCTTCATATTTGGTTGATGCGTGGGTTTTGCAACCTTACAACAGGTTTTACCTCTCGAGGGATCTCAAGAGGCTTACAACCCCACCAGGCAGTGTACCTGACCGATGTAGTATAGTGTAGTGGTAAGTACGGGGGATTGATCGTTCTCCACAGGGAATAGTGTTCGTTAGGTGTGAAAAGCTACTCTAATAGGTCTAAGGGTTGAGGAAGATTCTTTTTATGTTTTTATTTTTTTGAAAGCAAGTAAAATCTCGGGTTTGAAGGAGTGGGCGGAATTAGTTGCTAGTCAACTAACCCAAATTACTACAAATGCAAATAAAATAAATAACTGAAAATAAAAAGTTGGTGAGAACTTAAGTGTAGAGAAATGTGTTTACTTAGATTTCCTTACTCCCTAACTATCTTTTACCGGTTGATTAGTGTGTATTAGTTGCGTGGATGACGGGTGTATTCCTTAATACCAATCGTGGGGTGGCGTACGTACTTCCCCAACTCTACAAGCTCCTACTTCACTCCTATGTCGAGCCGGCTAGGAAGCTCCTAACATGGGATCACTAGAATTCGCTTGTGCATTAAATACAACCATAAAAACCTTTAGTACGCATTTGGTTCATGTTTCTTAAGACGTTCAAGCAAGTTACCGAATAGGAAGTTAGCCAGTTTTCTTAAGCCTAACATAGATAAACAATCATCCAAAACGACTAATAACACACTAATAACCAATAATCAATAGCTAGGTTTCATTAGATCTAAGCAAACACAAGATAAATCTAGCCTAACATATTAAACAAAAGACAAGAACAAGATAAAATCAAACAACACATAGACATATTGAATGATTAATTGATAACTTATCTTTCAATGTAACATGGAAGATCTCAAGGCAAAAAGCCTTGAAAAAGAAGCTAAATTCGTCTTAGGGTTTTCTCCCAAAAATTCCACACTAAGCTCTCCACACTAATGACAAAAAATTAGAAAACTATATATAGACTTTTACATCTGACGGCGTCACCTTATGGAGTGTGACGCCGTCACCTCGCCGCTTTTAGGGTTCCCGGATGACCTTCTTGACGCCGTCCCTCTTTAGCTCTCCAAAATCCGTTCTGGCTTATCAAGGCTTGACGCCGTCAGACCTTGAACGTGACGCCGTCCCTCTTTAAATTAAGCCGTGACGCCCTTGATCAGGTTAAAGCGTGACGCCGTCAGAATTTACATGCAATTTTCACTGGCTTATCATGAGTAAATTTCACGTCCACCTTTTCTTGCCAAGGCATGACGCCGTCCAGAGTAAAATCTGACGCCGTCAAAGGTAACTTTTAGCCGATTTTTGAGACTTTGTCGTTTTCTTCACTTTTATGCTCCAAAAACGTCCAAAATGCCTCCTTTTCCAGATTTCTCCTCAAAAGTACCTAAAATGACAAAAGGAACGATTTAGGGCAATATTTGATCAAATAAATACGATTTCGGGCTTAAATGACCCCTTAAAAGCGGTACACTTTTCGCCTCATCATTGGTACTCTTCGATAGGTAAATTTAGGAACTTAATTTCTTCTAAAAAGAGAATGACTACTGGAGAATCTATTGACTAGAAACTCAATTTGACCTAACGGTTGAATTGCTTCTATGTGAGAAGTTGGGTGTGTGTAACCCGTAAAAACGGTTGTGTTTAGCCTGAATTGAGCACCACTAGTAATAGTCTCATACTCATTCTCCAACTTGAATACATTATTCTTCCTAAATATACCTAACGATAGTTTACTGTTATGAACTTTGCTTTTCACTAGAGCTTTTCATTCCTAGATTTATGTCATCTTGCGTATATAAAATTTCTAGATGTTTACTTGCTCCTATGTGATTTGACTGCATGCCTTCGTAATTATTTGCTTAGTTGTTGAATGCATTGTCATTATAATAGCTTTTGTTTTTCTCTAACTACTCTGACATGATGTATTTTTGTATTTAGTCATAATACATGCTTAAATGCCATAGGATATGTAGAAAGAGGTAGCATGTGACAATAGACTTAACCAATTCCCTTGAGCATGAGATCTTTTATAAACCACTATTTTTAAACCTATAATTAATG
The DNA here is from genome assembly GCA_021014915.2 of Artemisia tridentata subsp. tridentata. NCBI lineage: Eukaryota > Viridiplantae > Streptophyta > Magnoliopsida > Asterales > Asteraceae > Artemisia > Artemisia tridentata. The sequence goes on along the minus strand of CP139503.1, from coordinate 361,026,497 downwards.
GGACTTATTTTAAATTTGAAAAAACTTCACATTTTGGAAAAATAATTTTTCAAAGATTATGACACATTTCTATTAAACATGTTTCACCATCTACATTTCTTCCAAACTTGTGTCTATAATTACGTGTTTATCAAAAACCAAAGATTGAAAAAATATGTTTTCTTTCCTCATAAAAACATTTTGAAATAAAGCCAAAACTATTTCATTAATATATTTTTCACATCCACATAAAACTACTTACAAGCATTGTTGAATAATGCCAAAAACATTTCTTTAAATCATGCTTGGTGATCTCATATATGTCATATATACTTGTGTATATGACACTTATAAGTGAACTAAATCAAAAATGAAAAATCATGGTTTACTTATTAAAGATCTCACTTGGTACAAGTCTAGAAGTCCATGCTATCTACAACTCCACATTCCTTGTACATAATAATCAATAGGATTAATTAACTAGCCTTTTAATCTTCCTAAGTATGATACTTGGATGGTTGTGTATTGATACACATATTTTTTAATAAATGTCTTTATATGCATGCTTATTTTTGCTATATATATGCTTGTGCTTCTAATATTTTTCTTGCAAGTATTTCATATATCGATTCCTTGGTGCCCCCAAACGAGGGGGAGTACACATCAAGGGGAGTTTTCGTCCCGACAAATTTCACGTTTGAATTTTGTCGGCTTAACCTTTTTAATTCTACAAAAAGGGGCAGAAGTGAATGTAAACTCACTAAATACTTGTCCAAAAATAAACTTTTTGGTTTAATGAGTTTAGGTTTTGTAATCATCAAAAAGGGGGAGATTGTTGACATAAATAAATGCCTAAAAACATTATCAATATTTATTCATATCTCTATGTTTTGATGATCACAAAATGTAAACTCATTAAAACATAAACTTATAAATTAAACAAGTACTTAGTTGTAAATATTCACTTCTACAACTAAAATCACTTAAGGTATGAATGAACTAATGCTTAATGCATTATATGATCAAAGGAACATTTTCTTAAAAACTAGATTTTTTATAAAACATCAAAAACATTTTATATATTTTTGAAAAACATTTTTGGCATTAAATAAAAATGTTTAATCTTTTATAAAAATATGAATTCAAATTTTTAACCAAAATAAGTTAAAATGTTCCAGAAAAAACCTTCCCCACAAAAGGACAAAATTGGCCAACGTTCAGTAGGGGCGGCCCCCTTAATTTTACTAGGCGGCCCCCTTAATAATTAAGGGGACCGCCCCCGCTCCAGTAGGCTCCAGCTGTCCAGATTTTTCCCTATAAATGCAAGCCTTCTCTTGGATTTTTTCTCAACCCTTTTGCACTAAAACTTTCTGTTGTAGATCTCATTTCATATCTAAACAAAAACCTTTGATCATGTAATCTTAAGCATTGGTTTCCAAGTGATCCAAGCTTCCACCATCCAAGTGCAAAAGAAGAATACTTCTATCAATCAAGATTAGAAGTATTACAACTTAGTTTCATCTTGTTACTTAAGTAGTGTGTTTAACAAAGTTTGTAAATCATTCATTCATTTGTATGTAAGGTGTGTGTTGTAGATTAGTGTTGTGTGTAAGTAGTGAAGATGTTGTATAAGTAGTTGTGGTATAGAAGTTGTGAGGTCAAAGTGTAGAAGTCGTGAAGCCATTGTGTAGAAGTCATGAACTCGTGGTGTTGAAGTCGTGAAGCCGTAGCATAGAAGCTGTGAAGCGGTCGTGTTAAAGTTGTGAAGTCCTAGTCGTGAAGTTCTTGTGTTGAAGTCGTGAAGCCGTAGCATAGAAGTTGTGTAGCGGTCGTGTTGAAGCCGTGAAGTCCTAGTCGTGAAGTCGTGAAGCCGTAGCATAGAGGTTGTGTAGCGGTCTTGTTGAAGTCATGAAGTCTTAGTCATGAAGACATGGTGTTGAAGTCGTGAAGTCGCATCATAGAGGTTGTGTAGCGGTCATGTTGAAGTCGTGAAGTAGTCGTGAAGAAGTCGTGAAGCAGTCGTGAAGCCGTTGTGAAGTAGTCGTGAACAAGTTGTGTTGTGAAGTTGTGAGATTGGTTCTAGCTACTATTAGAACTCGACATTTAGCTTTGTGTCGTTAAACCCGTGTAAGCCAAAGTTGTGTACGGTTTTCTCCGCCATAAGGGAGCTTATTGAAGTTGTGAAGAAAACTCTCGAGCAAGGTATGCTCGGGGAGTGGAGTAGGGCAAGGAAGGTGTCCTTGTAGCCGAACCACTATAAATCTCTCGTGTCTCGGTTAGATCTTTCCATACCTTATTTATTTCTTTACTTGCATCGTCATTACTTTCATACACATAGGCTTATATAATTGCTAGTATTAATTAGAGGTCAACTTCACATAAAGATCAATTTGAAAATCCATTCAAGAAACCAAAACTTTTACAATCAATTTAAAAGAATACATATATAACTAATAATAAGATTTAAGTTTTATTTTTCATAACAAACTTGAATCTAAGTTTTTAAAAGTAAACAAAGGTTTTATAATAAATTAAAAAGACGTAAAACTATTCAACCCCCCTTCTAGTTTTCCACAAAGTTCTATGATCCTACGGTCGGAAGTGCTTGAATTGTTCGAAGGCAAAGATATTGCCTTGACCGTTTTATTCAAATCACGGGGATCACTCCAACTTTCGTTGTCATAAAGAGCAAGATCGTCTAGGAGAGCCCATGATTGTTCCGCACTTAGATCACGTAGCTTACCACCAGCCGATTGGTCAATGGTTTGCCTCGTGGAGAGATTGATATGGTCATAGAAGATTTGGACTTGGAGCCAAAGTTCTATGCCATGGTGAGGGACTTTTTGGAGTAAGTCCTTGAATCGAGTCCATGCCTCGTAGAGGGTTTCGCCTTGACGTTGTTGGAACATCAAGATATCATTCCTTAGCTTGGTAGTACTTCCTGGTGGGAAAAACTGAGCAAGAAAACGAGTGGTGAGATCATCCCAAGAGGTGATGGATCCTGCGGGTAGACGCTCTAGCCATTGACTAGCTTGGTCCCGCAAAGAGAATTGAAAGAGACGCAGTCGGGTCGTCTCTCGAGTGGCAACATCAAGGTCTATGGAATCAACGATTTTGAGAAAGTCCTTGAGATGTTGATTAGGATCTTCGGAACGAAGTCCATGGAATGCGCATCCGCTTTGCACCAACCGGATGGTGTCGGATCGCAAGGGAGTGACATTGGCTCCTTGAGTGAGCTCAATGGTGTTTCGATAGCCATGGTGGCTAGGACGGGAGTAGTCTCCTAAGGTACGGGCTCTAGGAGGTGGGTGTTGTTGTGGTGGTGGGTTGTTGGGATCGAGGATATTACCACCTTCTATGATGTCGGATGGTAATGGTTACGAACAAAGAAACGAAGAAATAAGATTGATTAAAGAAAACCTAGAAAAATAAAATAAAAATCTCACTAGAAAGGAATCTAGTGAGTAGACCTAATAAAATAAAAATTCAACCTAAACAATAACTATTCCCCGGCAACGGCGCTAAAAACTTGATGCGTGGTTTTGTGACCTTACAACAGGTTTTACCTCTCGAGGGATCTCAAGAGGCTTGCAATCCCCACCAGGCAGTGTACCTGACCGATGTAGTATAGTGAAGTGGCAAGTACCGGGGGATTGATCGTTCTCTAAGGGAATATTGTCGTTAGGATTGAAAAACTACTCTAATATGTCTAAGGGTGAGGGAAGATTCTTTTTGTATTTTTATAATTTTATGAAAGCAAGTAAAATCTCGGGTTTGAAAGAGTGGGCGGAATTAGTTGCTAGTCAACTAACCCAAATACCTACAGATGCAAATAAAATAAATAATTGAAAATGAAAAGGTGGTGGAACTTATATGGAGAGAAATGTGCTTACTTAGATTTCCTTACTCCCTAACTATCTTTTACCGGTTGATTAGTGTGTATTAATTGCGTGGATGACGGGTGTATTCCTTAATACCAATCGTGGGGTGGCGTACGTACTTCCCCAACTCTACAAGCTCCTACTTCACTCCTATGTCGAGCCGGCTAAGAAGCTCCTAACATGGGATCACTAGAATTCGCTCATGCATTAAATACAACCATAAAAACCTTAGTACGCATTGGTTCATGTTTCTTAAGACGTTCAAGCAAGTTACCGTATAGGAAGTTAGCCAGTTTTCTTAAGCCTAACATCAATAAACAATCATCCAATACAATTAATAACACACTAATAACCAATAATCAATAGTTAGGTTTCATTAGATCTAAGCAAACACAAGATAAATCTAGCCTAGCATGTTAATTAAAAGACAAGAACAAGATATAATCAAACAACACATAGACATATTGATTGATTAAATGAATACTTATCTTCAATTAAACATGGGAGATCCAAGGGTATAAAACCCTTAAAAATGGCAGAAAATACGTCTTAGGGTTTCTCCTCACAAAGTTGCACACAATGAATAAAAATTGAAAAACTATATATAGAGTTTAGTGGCTGACGGCGTCACGTTGTAGGAGGTGACGCCGTCACCTCGCCGTGGCTAGGGTTCCCGGATGGCCTTCCTGACGCCGTCCCTCTATAGTCCACAAAAATCCTCTCTGGCGCGTCAAGGGTTGACGCCGTCAGAAATGTGCTTGACGCCGTCTCTCTTTAACTTAAACCGTGATGGCCTTGATCATCTTAAAGGGTGATGCCGTCAGACTTTCCATTGCAAAACTCTCTGGCGCGTCACGTGTATTTTTCATATCCTCCTCTTTTGCCAAGCCATGACGCCGTCAAGAGCAATACTTGACGCCGTCAAGTGTACTTTTCCAGCAGCTTTGGAGACTTTGTCGTTTTCTTCACTTTTATGCTCCAAAAATGTCCAAAATGCTTCCTTTTCCAGATTTCTTCTCCAAAGTACCTAAAATGACAAAAGGAACGATTTAGGGAAATATTTGATCAAATAAATACGATTTAGGGCTTAAATGACCCCCTAAAAGCGGTACACTTTTCGCTTCATCAACACTACCTCGTCCGCATAACTTATGGTAATAAGATCCTAGCAATACAAGAAGGACCCCTAGATGGAATTAAGCAATGAGTGCAACAAAACCTGAAATCAGAGAAATGTTAGTGGTCGTGGTAACCAGCTAGCAGTAGTCAACGATGGAGACAGCAAACAAGTTAATGGATCAGGAACTGGAGGATATTCCAGAGAAGAGTACTGACCACAAAAGGAAGTGGGAAGATCACTCCAAGGGTAACAACAACAGCTCTCAGAACAAAAAGCAGAATGGAGGCAAGGTTTATGCAGTTGGTTCAGGAGACAAGAAGGGTTATGACAAGAATACGCCTTTTTGTAACCGCTGTAAGTTACATCACAGGGAACAGTGCACTGTGAAGTGTAACAATTGCCAGAGGATAGGGCACTTGGCAAAGAACTGTAGGGCAATACCACTAGCCACCGCACAAGCAGCACCACCCTACAACCGTAAGGCGGATGTCACCTGCTTTGGGTGTGGTGAAAAGGGTCATTATCGGAACGAGTGCAATAAGCCCCGAAACCAAGGAAACGGTGATAGGCCAGGGAACCAAGTGACAATGATTAACAATGGAAATCAGGGCAATGAAGGAAGAGCTCGTGGAAGAGTTTATGCCGTAGGCAGAAGGGAAGCACAGGACGACCCGAACGTGGTGACGGGTACGTTTCTTTTAAATAATCGTTATGCTTCAGTACTTTTTGATACGGGAGCAGATAGAAGCTTTGTATCGACCAATTTTAGTCCTTTACTTGACATAGCCCCGACCACCTTAGATAATGCCTTCGACGTAGAATTAGCAAACGGAAACCTAGAAAGAGTAGGTACCATCATCAGGGGTTACACTCTAAACTTGTTGAATCGTCCTTTCAACATTGATCTGATGCCAGTGGAATTAGGTAGTTTTGACGTCATCAGAGGAATGGATTGGTTATCAAAATATCATGCCGTCGTCGTTTGTGATGAGAAGATCGTTAGAGTTCCCTATGGGAACGAAGTTCTGATTGTTGAAGGTGACCGTTCTGATCGTGCGCGTTCGTCAAGATTGGCAATCATCTCAAGTACGAAGGTGCATAAGTACATCGAGAAGGGATGTTATCTCTTTTTAGCTCATGTCACTGAAAAGAAAGAAAAGGAACCTGGAGAGAAAAAGTTGGAAGATGTGCCAATCGTAAGGGATTTTCCAGAGGTCTTTCCAAAAGACTTACCGGGGACTTCCACCGGCCAGACAAATCGAATTCCACATCGAATTAGTGCTAGGAGCCGGGCCTGTAGCGCGAGCACCCTATCGTTTAGCACCAACGGAATTACAAGAATTGTCAGATCAATTAGCTGAATTATCCGGAAAAGGTTTCATTAGACCGAGTTCATCGCCTTGGGGAGCTCCTGTTTTGTTTGTTAAAAAGAAGGATGGATCCTTCAGAATGTGTATAGACTATCGGGAACTGAATAAGCTAACCACTAAGAATAGATACCCACTCCCGAGGATAGACGATTTATTTGATCAGTTGCAGGGATCATCGGTTTATTCTAAGATAGACTTAAGATCGGGTTATCACCAACTTCGAGTTCGGGAAGAGGATATCCCGAAGACCGCATTCTGAACCCGATATGGCCATTATGAATTTCAAGTTATACCATTCGGCTTGACAAATGCACCAGCAGTATTCATGGATCTCATGAATCGTGTGTGTAAGCCGTATTTGGATAAATTTGTGATAGTGTTCATTGACGATATCTTGATATATTCCAAGAATGAGCAAGAGCATGAGGAACATCTCAAGCTAATTCTAGAATTATTGAAAAAGGAAGAGTTATATGCTAAGTTTTCGAAGTGTGAATTTTGGATATCGACCGTACAATTTCTTGGTCATGTGATCGATAAACAAGGAATTCACGTAGATCCTACTAAGATTGAGGCCATTAAGGATTGGGCAACGCCCACAACGCCGACGAAAATCCGACAATTTTTAGGACTTGCCGGTTATTACAGAAGGTTTATAGAAGGTTTCTCTAAGATAGCTAAACCGTTGACGAAATTGACTCAAAAGAATGTGAAATACGACTGGGGAAATGATGAGGAAGAAGCTTTTCTACTCCTTAAGGAAAAATTGTGTAGTGCGCCTATTTTAGCTTTACCCGAGGGTAGCGAAGATTTTGTTGTGTATTGTGACGCATCACACAAAGGTTTGGGAGCCGTGTTGATGCAAAGAGAGAAGGTAATAGCATACGCGTCTCGACAGCTGAAAACCCATGAGAAAAACTACACAACCCACGACCTAGAATTAGGATCAGTCGTGTTTGCACTCAGAATTTGGAGACACTACCTTTATGGAACTAAGTGCGTAGTGTATACTGATCACAAGAGTTTACAGCATATATTGAACCAGAAGGAGCTGAACATGAGACAGCGCCGATGGTTGGAATTGCTTAGCGACTATGATTGTGAAATCCGTTATCACCCAGGCAAGGCAAATGTTGTTGCCGACGCCCTTAGCAGAAAAAAACGGATCAAACCTCTTAGAGTTAGATCGTTAGGGATGACGATCAGTTCGCTGCTTCCAGCAAAAAAAAATTCTTGAGGCTCAGGGTGAGGCACTCAAGGATGAAAATCGACCGCGTGAGAAGATTCACGGAATGCCAGAGAGTGCAAATGGATTTGTAAGGAGAGCTGATGGAGTTTTTTGTTATGGTAACAGGTGTTGGATCCAGTTACATGAAGAAATTCAGTTATGCACGAACCCTGCAAATCTAAGTATATATTGTCAAACCTAGGTACATCCTGTTACTGAGCTTAAACTTGTAGTTTAGCTTAATCTCATGACAGTTCTTGTTTGATGAGTTGTGAAGTTAAGTTAGATTTTAGTTGAGGCTCAACTACCAAAGTTGTTCTTAGAATTGAAGAAGTTTTATTAGTGGCCATACATGAAGGCCGACATAGCTGAGTACGTCAGTAAGTGTTTAACGTGCTTGAAGATCTAGGCGGAACACCAGAGACCGTCCGGTCTGCTTGATCAACCTGCAATCCCAGAATGGAAATGGGAGCGTATTACTATGGATTTTACCACTAGGCTGCCTAAGATGTCGAGTGGTTATGACACGATTTGAGCAATCGTTGACCGTCTCACTAAATCAGCACATTTCATTCCAATAATAGAGAATGCCAGCATGGGTAAACTCGGGCGACTGTATGAGAAGGAAATTGTCGCAAGGCATGGTATGCCTGTTTTTATTATCTTTGATCGAGACAGTCGATTCACGTCAAATTTTTGGAAGACACTTCAGAATGTATTAGGAACCGACCTTAACATGAGTACAGTTTATTATCCTCAGACTGATGGTCAGAGTGAGTGGACCATTCAGACATTAGAGGACATGCTGAGAGCCTGTGTGATTTAATTTTGGAAACAGCTGGGATAGTCATTTGCCTTTAGCCGACCTTTCTTATAACAACAGCTATCACACTAGTATTAAAGCTGCACCGTATGAAGCACTTTATGGTCGTAAGTGCAGATCGCCATTTTGTTGGGCGGAAGTAGGAAAAAGTCAACCTACCAGACCGGAACTAGTCCACGAGACTACGGAAAAGATCGTGCAGATCAAGAGCCGAATGCAGGCGGCTCGCGACCGTCAAAAGAGTTACGCCGACAAGAGGCGGAAACCCTTTGAGTTTTAAGTGGGAGATAAAGTGATGTTGAAGGTCTCGCCATGGAAAGGCGTGATCAGATTTGGCAAGCGTGGTAAATTGAACCCTCGCTATATAGGACCTTTTGAGATCCTTGATAAGATCGGTCAGGTAGCCTACCGACTCGAACTGCCGTCTGAGCTCAGTGCTGTGCATGACATTTTTCACGTCAGTAATTTGAAGAAGTGTTTATCCGATGAAAGCGCAGTTATTCCTTTGGATGAAATCCAGCTTGATGAGAGGTTAAATTTTATTGAAGAACCGATTGAAATCATGGACCAGGAAGTGAAACGACTAAAGCAGAGTCATATCCCAATTGTGAAGGTCTGATGGAACTCTCGCAGAGGCCCCGAATACACTTGGGAGCGAGAGGACGAGATCAAACGAAAATACCCTCATCTTTTTCCGAAAACCAAGAGTGGCGTCAATTGAAATCCGGGACGGATTTCCCGATTAGATGGGGAGACTGTGAAAAATGGTAATTTTCACGTTGCTAATTAATATTATATGAGTATTAATTATTTTTAAGCTAAGCATTTCTATGCGCATTTGCATGTTTCTGAGTATTTTTAAGCATTTTCGGGAGCTGTCCCAGCATACTGTAGCTTACAGTCACTGCAGAAAAGTTTATTTTTGTCAGTAAAGTTAAATTATCACATTTCTAATAGTTACTGACAAGTATTATAATTTACTGAGAGCTTTCTCCGCATTTTTCTGAAAAACAACCGCACGCGCGTACCGACAGCACAGTACACGTGGTAAAGGTCAAATAAATATGTTTTTGAGTCAGTAATGACATTTTATTATATTTCTGACAAAAACGTGGTTAAAAACTTTATTTTACGTTAGCGGGTCCAAAAACGTCAAACCGGGACTTTACGGTAACTTTTTAACTTAAACCGACACACTATACACCAAAGCGGGATCAAAACTAATTTGCCCTCTCCTAAAATAGCCTTAACCGGCCATACATATACACAACATCACATGGGACACTTGTCCATACTTATCTAAATGAAATCCTAAATATACTACTAATGGTAATATTCTTTTGAGATTTTCACAAGGCTATCCTTAATTCCTTCCCAAAATAAACATGATCTTCACCTTATCTAGGCTTCATTTTGTACGCCACTTACAACACACACAAAATTCATTTACAAAATTTTCTCTCAAAGATTCAAGATCATAAGGGTTTGCAAAGGATTTTGGGTAATTTGGAGCTTGATTTGGGTTAAACTAACAAAGTTTTTGGTGTTCTTGTGCTCATACCCCACGTACCACCTTAAGAACATTGTAAGGATTCTCAAAACTTTTCTAAATTTGTTAATCTCTTGTCCATTTGGTGTATAGTGATGTTTAAAAGTGTTAAATGTATATGTTTTGATAATATGATTTAAACTATGGTTTGATCTAGAGTTTATAGTGCTCGACTTTTTGTGATGGATATGAGTTAATTAGTAGATTTCTTGCTTGTGTGGTAAATATTGTTGCATATGGTGCTAGTTTGAGGATACAAACACTAGTTATGGATTTTATACTAATTTAAGCACTATAATGATTTTTGGAGCACATATAGTGTTCGACTAGCATTAAAAATAAAAGATTATTGGGGTTTTGAAAAACATAAAATTTTGGCTCAAATGGTGAAATGGTGGAAAAATATAGTGAAGTGTTTATTTAGTTTGGCTTATTTAATAAGTTATAAGTTACTAAAAATAATTAGCAAAAAGGTAAAAATAAGTTGAGATGCTATGTATAGTTCGAATGAACAGTAGAAAAGTCAAAGTTTGACTTTCGATTTAGTAGCTTAATTATTGGAGATTATTTGATAAGTATAAAGTGTATTTGGTAATTAAAAATAACTAATAAGTAACAAATAAATACAAATTGGGCTAAATAGATTTTGGGCCATAAAAACCCATTATTTTACTATTGGGCCGAAGCCCATGTGAAATTTTGTAAGTTTGACTTTTTGACCAAACGAATGTATTGAACGAGTAAAATGATTTTTAGTAACGTGACGATATATACGTTATAACTAAAAATGTGTTTTGGGTCAAAAATAGTAATTGGGCTTATTTTGATAGTTCGGCCCAATATACAAAGAAAAATGATAAATTTGATTTTTGGAATATTTTCCGACCCGCCGAAGTTAAAAATGTTTAACGAAACAATAAATATAACGATAACTATTTTTTTGACTTGTTTTGAGACGCTTAGTCTCCGAAAGGGTAAAAATTGACATTTTTCCTAAAATGACATTGAAATTGACTTTTGTTGACTTTTTGAAGAATATTGACTCGCGTCGAAATTTAGTGTTATTACTTAAAGGTTAAGATAACGAACAATATAACGACGAATATATGTATTCACGACACTTAACATATATCACTAAAGTAATTTGCACTTATAACTAGTTAGCGAAGTATTTGAGTAAAGTTTGCAACACGTGAGATAAATGGAAACGTTGTATAAACGAACGGGTCATGCCCAAATTTTCTAAAAATCCAACACTTAGAGTATTTTGAGAAAATCCACAACTTAAGTAAACTTTATGAAATTACTTAACAAACTTGTTTTCCTTATAATAAATGTTGCAACAAAAGTAATAAACGACGTTTCTAAATATAATAGTTTTTCACTAACTACGTTATATTAACCACTCTTCAAAGCCATTTAATTAATCTCTATATATGAGAATTTAACTTAAGATATATATATATATATAAAGGTATGAGCAAATATATATATGACACTTGCACATTAAATCGCGAATACTAGCACGGATGTTCCGTTACGTATTCCCACCATGCACTTTCACCATGAGCTACCCCCAAGAGTTACAATAATAAATCGTTTCGAAATACATTTTACCACACAGCAAGCAAGAAATACACGAGCACAGGTCAAACGTAAAACTTTTCAAATAAAATAAAGACACTTGAACCACGAATGATTTGCTAAGACTTACCGTACTAATTTAGGGTGCTGATCGGCGCGGTTGCATTATTTTGATTGATTGCTGAATTGCTGTATTTGAAAGGTGAGTTTATAGCCCCATATTTTTATACGATTTTTGGTTTTATAAGCTTGGGGTGAGAAACATGCAAAACTGTTTTCATGGACCAGAATTGAAGTTGCTTTTAAGATCACACTAGTATGCAGAAACCTAATTTTGGTGAATCCCATTTTGTGCCCACTATCATCTGCCGTTAATTCCTGATGGGAAGCCGGTTGTTATAAATAGATCTATTGGGAGTGACGTCCCCGTTCGGTTGGCTCGGCATAGCCAAGGTGAACGTATACCATTCGGGTTTTTAGCCAGGTGTCTAGGGATTAACACTCGCGGGCACCCTTATTTATTTGCTAATGCTATTCGTGCTGCATTGTCTTAGTTTCGGTAGGATGAGGCTTAGTGTTTGCATTACGGATAGTGTGTATCTGCTGATTTGTTTTTATGATATTGCTATTGGTCCATGTGTGCTATTTATTTAAACCTATGAACTCACCAGCATTAGCTGACTTTTAGCATGTTTTTCTCAGGAAACTGAGGTGCGTTTAGCCAGGAGCAGTGCATGGCGTCGGTCACAATAAATGATGGAAATGTTTTTAATGCGTTTACTCTAACAACTGGACCTTTTGTTTAAATGGGCTTCATTTTCATCTGAAATGGTTTTTATGTATCGCTACATGACTTGACTTATGTAATATATTTTAAAATGGATTTTCAATCCGTTCACTATATCTTGTGTGATGATTATCAACCACGTAGCACCCCAAAGTGTATGCTTCCGCGAATATTGTGATTTTGGGGGTGTTACAGGAGCTGTGTGTGACCAAGGTTTTGGCTATGTCTCCCTCCGAAGTACCTGGTTATAATGAGAACGCTTATGGTGAACTTGTTGCTGCTATGGAGAAGTTGAAACTTTTTGAGCTTCCTCATATTGCACAGTTGGAGCGTGACCAGGATTACCCCATAGGCGTGATCATGCAGGGTTTAAATTTGGCTAGGCACTCATCCAAAGACGCTGAGGCACAGCTTGACTACTTTCTGAAGCCGGATGTGTCGCAGCTACATGTACCTATTTTCGCTCGTCCCCGTGACATCCTCAACCCTTTTGCCCTTGAGAAGGAAATTCCATTGAAGGAGTCTTTAGAAGCTCATGAGATGAGACTTGCCAGGAAGAAGGGCGTGAAGGGGAAAGCCATTCTTTGTGGTCTTGGTGCGGCTCATATTCCCAGATCTGATGGAGTGCCCGTTAGCGTGCCCACGGTAGCACCCAAGGATGCTGACCTGTTGCAGAGGCTTAAAGATGCTGGTAGTGTGGCGCGCCAAGCGGGTAGCTCAGGGCTCAGGCGTACTCGTAGCATGTCTTGGTAATTTTGTGTAATAGATTAACATTTTGTTGCACATGTGCATGTTAAGTCTATATCTTGTATGAACTTGTTATCCATAATAAAGTGTTGATTAGAAAAATACGATTGTACGCATATTGTATCAAGTTTGATTGTGGTTATAAGTTTTGTACTTAGTTATTTTGTCTTTGCATAAAAGATGTCTAAGAATCAAACCGTTTGTATAAACACATTTAAAAAAGGTTACAAGGATTTATAATCACTTATATCATAATCGTGTATGAAATTTATGACATAGTCGTGTATGACATGATCGTGTATAACATAATTGTGTATGAAATGCACAAGTTGTTGTGTATCCATCGTGGGGTGCACAAGTGTATGGATTTCAGCGTGCTACAAATACCATCTTAAGGGGTTAATTGTCTTAACTCCTAATTTGTTAAACGCGCACAGTGTGCGTTGATGTGTATCCGTCGTGGGGTACACATCGAACTTACTCCAACGTCTTGAGAGTAAGGTGTTTAACAAGGATGCGTGATCCGATGTTGATGGGTTTGCAACCCTCTTACTCAACGAGTCATTTAGTAGGTTTACTCATCCTTTTACCATCGTGGGTTTTTAATTGGTGCATGCACGCCATGTAGGCAAAAGATAATGTAACAAACAGTATTGAGACATAAATGATATGTAAACAATAAAGTAAAGTGTGTCACGGAGTTAGCTAGAAACCGCAACATTTTATTAATACTTGCAAGTTTTTGTAAAAAGATAAAACATTTGTCTAAATGAAACAAAAATGTAAATACACGGATATTTATTGAGCACTTACTAAAGTGCGGAGGTGTCCGTGTATTGGGTCGTAACCTTTCCTAAAGATAGCATCTCTTGAGATTGCAGATATTCCATGTGCGTTGTAGCTCACGGCCATCCATGTCACGCAGCTTGTACGCGCCTTGTCCTAGTGCTTCAATGACCTCATAGGGTCCTTCCCACTTTGGTCCAAGTTTACCTGTGTCTTTGATGAAGCGAAAAGTGTACCGCTTTTAGGGGGTCATTTAAGCCCTAAATCGTATTTATTTGATCAAATATTGCCCTAAATCGTTCCTTTTGTCATTTTAGGTACTTTGGAGGAGAAATCTGGAAAAGGAAGCATTTTGGACGTTTTTGGAGCATAAAAGTGAAGAAAACGGCAAAGTCTCAAAAATCGGCTAAAAGTTACTCTTGACGGCGTCAGACTTTACTCTGGACGGCGTCATGCCTTGGCAAGAAAAGTTGGACGTGAAATTTACTCATGACGGGCCAGTGAAAATAGCATGTGAATTCTGACGGCGTCACGCTTTAACTTGATCGAGGGCGTCACGGCTTAAATCATAAGGGGACGACGTCACGTTCATGGTTAGACGGCGTCAAGCCTTGATAAGCCAGAATGGATTTTTGAAGAGCTAAAGAGGGACGGCGTCAAGAAGGTCATCCGGGAACCCTAAAAGCGGCGAGGTGACGGCGTCACACTCCATAAGGTGACGCCGTCAGATCCAAAAATCTATATATAGTTTTCTAATTTTTTGTCATTGAGGAGAGCTTAGTGTGTGGAATTTTGGGATAAAACCCTAAGACGATTTTAGCTACTTTTTCAGGGCTTTTGCCTTGAGATCTTCCATGTTTCATTGAAAGATAAGTTATCAATTAATCATTCAATATGTCTATGTGTTGTTTGATTCTATCTTATTCTTGTCTTTTGTTTAACATGTTAGGCTAAATTTATCTTGTGTTTGCTTAGATCTAATGAAACCTAGCTATTGATTATTGGTTGTTAGTGTGTTGTTAGTTGTATTGGATGATTGTTTATCTATGTTAGGCTTAAGAAAACTGGCTAACTTCCTATTCGGTAACTTGCTTGAACGTCTTAAGAAACATGAACCAAATGCGTACTAAAGGTTTTTATGGTTGTATTTAATGCACAAGCGAATTCTAGTGATCCCATGTTAGGAGCTTCCTAGCCAGCTCGACATAGGAGTGAAGTAGGAGCTTGTAGAGTTGGGGAAGTAAGTACGCCACCCCACGAATGGTATTAAGGAATACACCCGTCATCCACGCGACTAATACACACTAATTAACCGGTAAAAGATAGTTAGGGAGTAAGGAAATCTAAGTAAACACATTTCTCTACACATAAGTTTCTCACCACATTTTCATTTTTGTTATTTTATTTTATTTGCATTCGTAGTAAATTGGGTTAGTTGACTAGCAACTAATTCCGCCCACTCCTTCAAACCCGAGATTTTACTTGCTTTCATAAAATTATAAAAACATAAAAAAGAATCTTCCTCAACCCTTAGACCTAATTAGAGTAGCCTTTCATACCTAACGAACACTATTCCCTGTGGAGAACGATCAATCCCCCGTACTTACCACTACACTATACTACATCGGTCAGGTACACTGCCTGGTGGGGTTGTAAGCCTCTTGAGATCCCTCGAGAGGTAAAACCTGTTGTAAGGTTGCAAAACCACGCAATCAAGTTTTTGGCGCCGCTGCCGGGGAATAGTTATTGTTTAGGTTGAATTTTTATTTCTATTAGGTCTACTCACTAGATTCCTTTCTAGTGAGATTTTTATTTTATTTTTCTAGGTTTTCTTTAGTCTATCTTATTTCTTTGTACTTTTGTTTGTGATACCTTCCACTTACCACATGAGTAACATTGGTCATTTGATCCCTGTTATTCGTGTTTTTCGCCGTGCAAATTTTCAACTACCCGTTCCCGCCCCCATAGTAGCAAACAACAACCTTTCACCCGACCACCACTTTGGTAACAATTCTGAGATGGAGGAGTCTGACCATGAGAATGACTATGTTAGTCCATTTTACTACTCAGACTCCGATGAAGATATCGGTAATGGAGAAGTAGTTAACGAGGAATGGGGAAAAGAGGAAATTGATCCCTTTAAGTATGTTGACCCTAGGACTAAGATCGAAAAGGATAGCCTCTTTAACATGCAATTCCCGTGTAAAATTGGTTATCATGATTTTTATGCTTATCTTAACTCATCTTTGCCTATGAACATTATCTCTCGCGCTAATTATAATAAAATCATGGTAGATGAGCTTGAATATCAAGAAGATAACATTGTTGCTAGGATTAAGCCACTACACGTGTTCGTAGGAAGTTTTGTGTATTTGGTGGATTTTATGGTTATGGAGAATTTAGGAGAATTTATCGATGACAAATTAACCCAAGTCATTTTTGGAGAACCCTTCAAAAGGTTGACCAACCTTGACGAAAAACTTGTGGACGGGTTAATTACATTCTCGGATGGGGATGAAGATTTTGTCTATCAAATGCCCCGAGCACATCCTAGGTTTAAGAACTACCCCATTGAATCTTGCAATAGAATTATGCCTATCGACTTGTTAAGTGAGAATGATAAGAGGAAGGGGCTCAAATATCCACATGAGAAAAATAAGAGATATTATCATGGATGTTTGGAGCTGAATGATGAATACAAGAGAGATGAGGCAACAATTAGATGGCTCACACTCGGATACGTGAGCATAAGCGACACTAGATGAGCCTTACTTTGAGTCTAGCTACAAGACTCGTTAATAAAGAAAAGCGCTTCTTGGGAGGCAACCCAAGCTTTATTTATTTATTTGCTTTGTGTGTTTATTTATTTGTTTGTTTGATTTTATTTGTTTCCGTATGTGTGTTTAATTTTTATCATTATTGATTCATGTTCAAAACTAATTTGTGAAAATGCTTTATTTTGTTTTTAACTTCGTCTTAACTACATATAAAGGTATTTTGCAAAAGTTAAGTGTAAGGGAAATCTAAATCGGTTTATTAGAACACAAATGAACATGAATCATAATAATATTAAATTAGCATACATATTAGTGTGTGTTTGAGTCAAATGCTTGTATCGAGTCATAATGATGTTTTGCAGGATTTCCAGGAAGTAAGGTAAAGGTTTTTCCAGAAATTTTCCGGAAACTTAAAATGAAAATTTTTGTCAGGTCATTTCTGACGGCGTCAAGGTTTATAACCTGACGGCGTCAGATTTAATTTCCAGAAATTTTTGAAAGTTCTGTTTTTAAAAAAAAGTTTTTATTAAATCTCCAACTTATAATCTCCAGGAATCTGCAAAATTATCATTCCACAAGCATTATATCCTTATATATAGATTTATCCCGCCGATGTTATGCAGGTTTTCGTGTTTGTTTTCTCAGGTTTAACAGGTTATTTTGGACAAGGAGATGTTTATGGAATCAAGCTTATGGCGATGCATTAGTCATGGAGCTTCAACATTCTCTTTGGAGGAAGATTTAACCGTGTAATTTCATTATCCACCGAGCGAACCATGGGAGTATTTGATTTCATTCTTTTACTTTATGCTTTTACATCTTGTTATTTGAACATTGGGGACAATGTTCATCTTAAGTGTAAGGGGAGGGTAAAAGTACGATTTTAGAGTATACTATTACGCTTGATTTTTGTTTGTTTGATAGTAGATGTGTAATAAAACTGAGAGAAATACTTGTTAAGGCAATTTTAGTGCCAAATTTAAATTTTTTTACAACATATAGGAGTGAAACTTTGATCTTAATGAGCGTCTCACGGATAGGAGTTATATAACTAGCACAAAAACCATACCACAAAAAAAAAAAAAAAAAATTTCCACCCCAAATATGTGAGGTTCGCCCCTAGAATTGGTAGGAAAAGCATTTATGCTATGATGTGTGTACCGGTAGCACTTAGATTCTAGAACTTGCGTTAGGACCATTCCGAGGCCACAAGTGAGACTACATTCGTGTAGTTAGATTTACTACATGATAAGAGGCATTAGGATTAAACCCATTGTTTTACACCTGTGTTTTTGTTATAATTACTTTGGCTACATTGGTCAAGTAATTCTCCCACACCCTTTGCGTTGTACTCATTTTTAGTACACGATACCCCTAGTACACCCCTCAGAGCCTATCTTTTCGTTTCAACCTTTAAGCATTTTACTTAAAGGAAGAATTTGTTACACCCCACTAAAATGTACACCCAAATCGCCTTAGCCCACCTTGTATGCACTCATTTTTAGTGCATTATTGTGACAACATTTGTTTAAACCCAAGTTAATTATCTAATTGATTACATGGTTGCTAAGTCGAGTCATATCCTTGTACATATTGTTTTGGGACGATTGGGACTCGTGGGTAAAGTACTAGTGTAATGGAGTAATGGGGAAGAACATCATTTATTACCCCCATATGTGCTAAATATTTTAAAAGTACTCCAAGTTTTTCAATTATCTTAATTCGAGTCATTAGATTAGTATTTGTAAAGTTATGTAAAAGTTCAAGTGTAAGGGGAATGCAATGCCCCTATGATGTATTATTTTGGATGGTAGGGCAAAAGTGTATGCAAAAAAAAAAAAAAAAAAAAAAAAAAAAAAAAAAAAAAAAAAAAAAAAAAAAAAAATCGAAAAAATCAAGAAAAATACAAAAAAAATGAGAAAAAGAAAAGTAGAAAAAAACATACGGACTACCATCCCGTTTTATTTTATGTTTGTTTTATGTTTTTGTTATTTTGTTATTCTGTTTCTAGCTTAAGATTGAGTCTAGTCTTGGCTTAGCAACATTGTATAGTACATGTAATTGATCAAGATTTTTAACTCGCCACCAGTAAAATATCCTTTATCCAACAAAACCGTGTTTTCCTTTTCCCTACACCTAACGTTATAACCCATGTAAAAGCCCTCTTTGATAGTTTATCTTAGGTGCTTACGCCTAGTGGAGGAGGTTTTCGATCCTTTCCCAAGCCTATGGTAATCTATTTTGCTATGACAGGTAGTGAGAGATATTATCCGTTTTCATTTATGAGATTTATTTTGATGACACTTGAGAGATGTGAGTATCTAAACACTACTTGTGAGGTGCTAGTTTGTAATCTCCGTGCTTATTATGATTAAAGTGGAACGATTATTTGTTGTAATTACTTTTATATTAGCGTTAAATGACCCCTAACTTGTATTTTGATTAGAATAAAAGCGCATTTGCTTGAGGACAAGCAAATCTCAAGTGTAAGGGTATTTGATGAAGCGAAAAGTGTACCGCTTTTAAGGGGTCATTTAAGCCCGAAATCGTATTTATTTGATCAAATATTGCCCTAAATCGTTCCTTTTGTCATTTTAGGTACTTTTGAGGAGAAATCTGGAAAAGGAGGCATTTTGGACGTTTTTGGAGCATTAAAGTGAAGAAAACGGCAAAGTCTCAAAAATCGGCTAAAAGTTACTCTTGACGGCGTCAGACTTTACTCTGGACGGCGTCATGCCTTGGCAAGAAAAGTTGGACGTGAAATTTACTCATGACGGGCCAGTGAAAATAGCATGTGAATTCTGACGGCGTCACGCTTTAACTTGATCGAGGGCGTCACGGCTAAAATATTTCTTTTTTTTTTTTGGGTAAAAGGGTTAACACACCCTGGCAAAATACATTACACCAAAAGCGTTGAAGTACAAAGGATGAGGACGTACACCCCTCATCAAAGTCCCTAAGGACACTACCACTACCACTATATAAGAATGACAGGCCATTCTTATAACTACCAGATCTAAATCCAACTAACGATGACTAGTAATAAAAAATACAATACATCACAACTCAAATAAAATTTAAGTCTTCTTAGTCATCCTAGCGATCCAGATCATAAACATGCGAACTTCCAGCTTCAACCAATAGCATCTTCTATTAGTATTATGCAAAAAGCATAATCTAATAACCTAATAAGAGTGAAAACCGTAGCTAATCAAACTTGAAGCAAAAACATGGTCTAAGCGACCTCACATAGATCATCCAACTTGAGAATCAGTTCACAAATTTCACACAACGGTTGGTGAGAGACTCTAAAACCACGGATAGAGCAGCAAGCACAAACTTGCTCCAACGGTGCATGTTTAGATGCATAACCGATCACTATCTAGCACCAAGCATGATGACCATAAACGGATGAACCTAGGATTATCAAACCCTAACATCCATCATATACAAACACGAGACTCCAAATTGAATGAGAATGACAGATCCGTGATTGTATAATTGGGGTTTTGAACAAGAGTCCCCAAAACTTAACTTCCATCAACAACATGACTCTTCTGCACTCATTGATCATCAGCAGCGAATTCAGGTCACAAAGAGTAGGAAAAGAACCATACACGAACACATAGCAGCTACTATCCATCACATTAATCATGTATCAATATATAATCTGAATAGCAGAACTTAACACGATCCTCCTAATGTTACGCAACAGCAGCAGGATCATTAACCACATAATAGACTTCCATAGCCGAATAGAACAAGATCCGTATATAATATAGCATGAACAGCAGACCCATTAAATCGACCAATAGCAGCGTACATCTCCCTCATAAACCCACAAACAAGAACAATCATAACCCTACCAGGTTAACGAGCCAATGAAAACAAACCCTAACAAGGGTTTACGTCCAAGAAGAACCATCAACAAATCGATCCCTTAAAAATATATAGATCAGTAAACCGACATAAGATGAAGGATATAAGGGACGATTTTAAAACACCAGCGAAACCCTAAAAATTAGCAAAGTCGGTTATGGTTTCGAACAAAAAAACTAATCGACCCACCTAATAAATACAATCGATTGCAAACCAATTTATAATAGACAAATCAGAGGTGCGATTAGACAAAAGGATGTGAATTATAACCCTTCAATCGAATCAGAATGATAAAGAGAATTAAGGGTTAAAAAATTCGATAACATAAACATAATAAGGACGATTTTCAGAAGCCCTCCTCTACCCAGTGATTAAAAACCAATAAAATCCGATTGCATATCACTCAGAAGAATGATAGAGAGGCGGATTTATGGTTGAATTAGGCCGGAATGATAGGGGTAGAGGAGGCTGAAAAAATCGCCCCTAGAGGGAGAGAAAACTAGGGTTTAGGGCGTCACGGCTTAAATCATAAGGGGACGGCGTCACGTTCATGGTTAGACGGCGTCAAGCCTTGATAAGCCAGAATGGATTTTTGAAGAGCTAAAGAGGGACGGCGTCAAGAAGGTCATCCGGGAACCCTAAAAGCGGCGAGGTGACGGCGTCACACTCCATAAGGTGACGCCGTCAGATCCAAAAATCTATATATAGTTTTCTAATTTTTTGTCATTGAGGAGAGCTTAGTGTGTGGAATTTTGGGATAAAACCCTAAGACGATTTTAGCTACTTTTTCAGGGCTTTTTGCCTTGAGATCTTCCATGTTTCATTGAAAGATAAGTTATCAATTAATCATTCAATATGTCTATGTGTTGTTTGATTCTATCTTATTCTTGTCTTTTGTTTAACATGTTAGGCTAAATTTATCTTGTGTTTGCTTAGATCTAATGAAACCTAGCTATTGATTATTGGTTGTTAGTGTGTTGTTAGTTGTATTGGATGATTGTTTATCTATGTTAGGCTTAAGAAAACTGGCTAACTTCCTATTCGGTAACTTGCTTGAACGTCTTAAGAAACATGAACCAAATGCGTACTAAAGGTTTTTATGGTTGTATTTAATGCACAAGCGAATTCTAGTGATCCCATGTTAGGAGCTTCCTAGCCGGCTCGACATAGGAGTGAAGTAGGAGCTTGTAGAGTTGGGGAAGTAAGTACGCCACCCCACGAATGGTATTAAGGAATACACCCGTCATCCACGCGACTAATACACACTAATTAACCGGTAAAAGATAGTTAGGGAGTAAGGAAATCTAAGTAAACACATTTCTCTACACATAAGTTTCTCACCACATTTTCATTTTTGTTATTTTATTTTATTTGCATTCGTAGTAAATTGGGTTAGTTGACTAGCAACTAATTCCGCCCACTCCTTCAAACCCGAGATTTTACTTGCTTTCATAAAATTATAAAAACATAAAAAAGAATCTTCCTCAACCCTTAGACCTAATTAGAGTAGCCTTTCATACCTAACGAACACTATTCCCTGTGGAGAACGATCAATCCCCCGTACTTACCACTACACTATACTACATCGGTCAGGTACACTGCCTGGTGGGGTTGTAAGCCTCTTGAGATCCCTCGAGAGGTAAAACCTGTTGTAAGGTTGCAAAACCACGCAATCAGTCTTCTGCGTGGTTTGCATCATTAGCGCGATACACAAAGTCGCCTGGTCTGAATGAGGTGCTTCGAACTTTAGAATCGTAGTATCCCTTCATCTTTGACTTGGTTTTTGCCTCACGTATAGCTGCGCGCTCGCACCTTTCTTCCAATAGGTCCAAGTCTATTCGTCGTTCGTCGTCATTGGTCGCGACATTAACTTCCGTAGTGCGGATAGTTGGCATCCCAATTTCAGCTGGTATGACAACTTCTGTCCCGTAGACAAGGGAAAAAGGAGTGTCTCCATTGCTAACTTTGATTGTCGTGCGGTGCGCCCATAAGACATGCGACAATTCGTCCACCCATCTTCCTTTGTGTTTGTCTAGGCGCGCTTTAATTCCTTCGCCTAGACTACGATTTGCGCGCTCAACTAAACCATTGGTTTGTGGATGTTTAACTGATGCGAAGTGTTGTGTGATATTTAGCTCTGCACACCAGTCCTTGAACGGGTTATCACGGAATTGTTTTCCGTTGTCCGAAACAATTTCCCCAGGTAATCCAAAGCGGCATACAATATTTTCCCAAACGAAGCGTTTTACTTGATTACCTGTGATTGTCGCTACTGCTTTTGCTTCAATCCACTTAGTGAAGTAGTCTATTGCGACAATAAGGAATTTCAGTCCTCCCGCTGCGACAGGGAAGGGACCCGCAATGTCAATACCCCACTTATAGAATGGCCATGGAGAAGTGATAGGTGTTAGCTCTTGTTGTGGTCTGCGCGGGATGGGTCTATGAACTTGGCAGTCGTTGCATTTCTTTATCACATCGCGCGCATCACGGTGCATAGTAGGCCAATAGTATCCTGAGCGCAATGCTCGTGCTACGACGGACCGTGGTCCTGAATGCATACTGCATGACCCAGCGTGGATCTCTCGGAGTACGTAATCTGCCTGAAGAGGTCCAACGCACCGAAGCCATGGTTGTAGGAATGAGCGCTGATATAGGATACCATCTCTAAGTTCGAACCTCTGCGTTGTGCGCCGTATCCGTCGAGCGTCCTTCTGCTCGTCGGGCAATTTGCCCTTGCTTATAAATTCGATAATAGGGGTCATCCACGTAGGATTCTCCTCTTCTATTACCGTGGATATCTCCATCTCCGAGATGGACTTGTTCTTTAGGATCTCCACTAACACTTGTTTTGACAGGTGCGCAAAGCTAGTAGATGCGATCTTGCTTAACGCATCCGCTTTCTTATTTTCACCTCTAGGAACTTGTTTAATGGTAAACCTGTCAAAACCTTGGATTAGTGATTTTGTCTTGTCGAGGTATTGAACCATGTTATCCTCTTTGGCCACATATTCGCCCAACACATGGTTGGCTACTAATCGGGAGTCCACATTTGCTTCTAGGTTGGGTACACCCATTCGATTTGCAATGCGTAATCCGGCGATTAGGGCTTCATATTCTGCCTCGTTGTTCGTGGCTGTGAATTCAAAACGCAGTGCGTAAGTGAATTCCATTCCTTCTGGATTAGTGAGGATAAGGCCAGCGCCCGATCCATCCACGCATGAAGATCCATCCGTGAACAAGACCCATGGTTCTTGTAGTTCTACCTTGCTCAGTGGAGGTACGTCATCAGTATCTGGTTTTTCGATGATGAAGTCTGCTAGTATTTGCCCTTTAACCGCAGTGCGTGGTCTGTAAGAGATGTTATACTCGCCTAGCAGCACACTTCATTTTTGTAATCGCCCCGATGCGTCAGGTTTAGAGATAACTTGCTTGATAGGTTGGTCTGTGATCACCGTTATTGGGTGCGCTTGAAAGTATCTACGCAACCTTTTGGCGGCAAATACTAACGCTAAGACCAACTTCTCCATTGGGCTGTAGTTAATCTCTGTCTTCTTGAGTGCTTTGCTTACAAAATATACCGGTGTTTGTACAGAATTCCTATCTGTCAGTAGCACTGCGCTGACCACTCCATGAGTCGCAGATAAGTAGACGATTAACTCCTCCCCTGGTCGGGGTGCGACTAGCTTAGGAAGCGCTGCTATATGTTGCTTAAGCTGTGTGAAAGCTTCTTCCGCTTCCGTAGTCCAACGAAAGTCTCCCTTTTTTGTACACTTCTTGAGTGTTTTAAATAAAGGAAGTGACTTATCCGCTGATTTGGACCGGAATCTGTTCAAACCGGCTAGCTTTCCATTCTGAGATTGAACTTCTTTCAACGTGCGCGGTGAAGGAAGTTGGATGACAGCCTCTGTTTTTTCTGGGCATGGCTTAATGCCATCTGGTTCTATCAAATATCCTAGGAACATGCCCTCTGTAGCGCCAAAAGTGCATTTCTTAGGATTCAACTTCATGTTGATATTTCGTAGTGTTCTAAATGTTTCTTCAATATCGCGCACCACTTCATCTTCAGTATGGATTTTTATGACAAGGTCGTCCACATAGACCTCTAGGTTGCGGCCCACTTGCTTTTCAAATGCACTATCTACCAGTCGCTGGTAGGTGGCGCCCGCATTTTTCAGGCCAAAAGGCATCTTTGTATAACAAAAGACGCCTTGGCTTGTGTGAAAAGCTGTTTTTTCCTCGTCTTCTTTAGCCATTTGGATTTGGTGGTACCCTTTGTATGCATCTAAGAAACATTTAAAGGGGTATCCGCACAGAGATTCCACCTTCCAGTCTATCTCTGGTAGTGGGTAGCAGTCCTGTGGACATGCTTTGTTAAGGTCAGTGAAATCTACACACATCCGCCAACTACCATCGCTCTTCTTGACCATTACTGGATTGGAGAGCCAATCATGGTAATAGACTTTTCGCATGATGCCAGCGTCCACAAGTTTGTGTACTTCTTCCAGAATGGCTTTTGCGCGCTCTGGAGCCTGGCCGCGCTTTTTCTGCCTTACTGGGGAATATCCTTGTCGGATTTTTAGCTTGTGTTCTGCAATCGAGCGTGGCACACCAGTCATGTGCTTTGGTTCCCATGCGAAGATATCCAGATTCCTTTGTAAGAGCGCGCACACGGCCGCTCTACCTTTGTCAGACAACGATCCTCCAATCGATACTTCTTGCTCCGGGTATTCAGGGTGAATTGCAACCTTTAGGTGTGGTACTTTAGCTGCGCTCTGTTCTGGGGTGTGCGTCGTTTCACATGTAATCGTGTTACACTCTCCTGGTGGCGCAGCGTTGTTGTAGATGGTGACAATGCCGCCTTCTACTGGGAATTTGAGCATCCCATGTGCTGTGGACGGTACCGCGCGCATCGCCGAAATTCCTGACCTTCCAATAATGCCATTGTATGGCGAAGGAGATCTGATCACCATAAAGTTCATCCAGGTTGTCGTGGAGTGTTCCTTATTACCAACAGCGACTAGTAGTCGCAGTTGTCCCATGGGCCATATCTTTTCTCCTGTAAAGCCAGTAAGCGCAGTCATGGCTGGGCTTAACTGTCTTTGTATCTCAGGGCGCAATCTCTTGAAACAATGCTCATACATTATATCCGCTGATGCCCCTCCATCAACATACATGCGGTGGATATCGTGACCCCCCGCATTTATCTCAATGGTGAGTGGTTCTGCCACTGCGTTGTCCGCAGCCAAGGTGGGGAAAGAGATTTCGCTTCCATGGGAAAATTTCTGGCTGACCTTTTGCCTAGTCTTTCGCTGCCATGATTGTATCATGTAGATTGTGTCAGCCTTATCCTTGGGTGCTTCTTTCTTGCCCCCAGTTTTCTGTTTGTCTTTCCCGTCCTTAATGTTTTTAACGAGATGGTCCAATCTGCCTTCTTTTACTAACTTGTCTATTAGTTGGCGCAGTTGGACGCAGTCATTAGTTGTATGGCCCTTCTGTCCATGATATTCGCAGTATCCGTTCCCTACGCGCCGATCTTCGGGGGTGCGCATAGGTGGGGGTCTTGGAAAGTTCGCACCTTCCGTCGCAAATATCTCCTTTGGAGTTTTCGTTAGTGGGGTGTACTTGTCGTTTCCCCGTCCGCCCCTTGACTGCGATAGCTTTTGTTACGATTGCCACTCTGGTCATTGGATTGTCTCCTTGGCTCTTCTTGTGACCTATGGTTCGAGTAGCCTTTCTTGCTATCCGCAGCGGCTGCTTCTCCTTGGATGAAGGACCTCGTGCGCTTCATGAGTTAGTCAAAGGTTTGGGGAACCCTATCGTTTAACTTTTTTATCAGATCTGGGTTATTGATTCCGTTCATAAACCCTGATATCTTTAGTATTTCTGGGCACGCCTTGACGTGTATGCATTCGTCCTTATAGCGCTCCATGAAAGCGCTTGTGGATTCCCCTTGGCGCTGTTTTACCCTAGCGAGCTCGACAGGGTTTTTGGCGCACTTCTTCCTCTGAGTAAAGTTTAAACGAAACGCCTTTCGCAACTCTTCAAACCCACCGATGCTTCTGCGTGGAAGCTTACTAAACCAGTTGCGCGCATTCCCTACTAATGTAGAGTTAAACATGTGGCACCACACAGGTTGTGGCCAATTTTCGATGGTGGCTGCTGATTCGAAAATTTTTAGGTGATCATCAGGATCACCTGTCCCATCATAAGTTTTGACGTTAGCGGGCATGCGCCTTCTCTTATTTTCCGAAAAATCACTGATGCGCCGAGTAAACACATCAACTTTTTGGCGGCGCCAGGGACGAGACATGTCTTCGTCCTCCTGGTCGCGGTGTTTTTCCCTTGATTTCCAGTGTCCTGTTTCTTTGTCCTCGTTGTCCGAAGAGTCACTTGAGGATGAGCTTACTCTTTTGCGACGCTTGCCCCGACTATCATCGGAATCCGAGCTTGCTCCTCTGTGGCGCTTGCGCCGACTATCCTCGGAATCAGAGCTTGAAGGGCTTTCGCTTGGGGAACACCGTCGCCCAAGCCTATCATGAACCCTGCGACTACCAAGCCTAGTGTGGACATTGGCGCGCCGTTCCCCATCTTCATGCTCCTCCAGATACTGAAAGTCGGCTGCTTCATCATCCACAACCTTCCTTCCAATCCTAGTAAACACTGGGTGTTTGCGGCTATCCTTCTCGCGTCTTTCCTTTCGGTAGCGCGGTGGGGATGCTTCATGCTCAGGGTCGAAGTTGAGCCTGGCGTGCAGACTTTGACTTGACCTCTTTTTCGCCTCCTATCGCATGAGCGCAGCCAAGTGATGAAGCGAAAAGTGTACCGCTTTTAGGGGGTCATTTAAGCCCTAAATCGTATTTATTTGATCAAATATTGCCCTAAATCGTTCCTTTTGTCATTTTAGGTACTTTTGAGAAGAAATCTGGAAAAGGAAGCATTTTGGACGTTTTTGGAGCATAAAAGTGAAGAAAACGACAAAGTCTCCAAAGCTGCTGGAAAAGTACACTTGACGGCGTCAAGTATTGCTCTTGACGGCGTCATGGCTTGGCAAAAGAGGTGGATATGACAAAATACACGTGACGCGCCAGAGAGTTTTGCAATGGAAAGTCTGACGGCGTCACCCTTTAAGATGATCAAGGCCATCACGGTTTAAGTTAAAGAGAGACGGCGTCAAGCACATTTGACGGCGTCAACCCTTGACGCGCCAGAGAGGATTTTTGTGGACTAAAGAGGGACGGCGTCAGGAAGGCCATCCGGGAACCCTAGCCACGGCGAGGTGACGGCGTCAAGTCCTACAACGTGACGCCGTCAGCCACTAAACTCTATATATAGTTTTGCAATTGTTATTCATTGTGTGCAACTTTGTGAGGAGAAACCCTAAGACGAATTTTCTGCCATTTTTAAGGGTTTTATACCCTTGGATCTCCCATGTTTAATTGAAGATAAGTATTCATTTAATCAATCAATATGTCTATGTGTTGTTTGATTATATCTTGTTCTTGTCTTTTAATTAACATGCTAGGCTAGATTTATCTTGTGTTTGCTTAGATCTAATGAAACCTAACTATTGATTATTGGTTATTAGTGTGTTATTACTTGTATTGGATGATTGTTTATCGATGTTAGGCTTAAGAAAACTGGCTAACCTCCTATACGGTAACTTGCTTGAACGTCTTAAGAAACATGAACCAATGCGTACTAAGGTTTTTATGGTTGTATTTAATGCATGAGCGAATTCTAGTGATCCCATGTTAGGAGCTTCTTAGCCGGCTCGACATAGGAGTGAAGTAGGAGCTTATAGAGTTGGGGAAGTACGTACGCCACCCCACGATTGGTATTAAGGAATACACCCGTCATCCACGCAATTAATACACACTAATCAACCGGTAAAAGATAGTTAGGGAGTAAGGAAATCTAAGTAAACACATTTCTCCCCATATAAGTTCCACAACCTTTTCATTTTCAGTTATTTTATTTTATTTGCATTTGTAGCTATTTGGGTTAGTTGACTAGCAACTAATTCCGCCCACTCTTTCAAACCCGAGATTTTACTTGCTTTCATAAAATTATAAAAATACAAAAAGAATCTTCCCTCACCCTTAGACCTATTAGAGTAGTTTTTCAATCCTAACGACACTATTCCCCTAGAGAACGATCAATCCCCCGGTACTTGCCACTTCACTATACTACATCGGTCAGGTACACTGCCTGGTGGGGATTGCAAGCCTCTTGAGATCCCTCGAGAGGTAAAACCTGTTGGAAGGTCGCAAAACCACGCATCAAGTTTTTGGCGCCGCTGCCGGGGAATAGTTATTGTTTAGGTTGAATTTTTATTTTATTAGGTCTACTGACTAGATTCCTTTCTAGTGAGATTTTTATTTTATTTTTCTAGATTTTCTTTAGTCTATCTTTTTTCTTCGTTTCTTTGTTCGTAATCATTACCATCCGACATCATGGAAGGTGGTAATATCCTTGATCCCAACAACCCACCACCACAACAACACCCACCTCCTAGAGCCCGTACCTTAGGAGACTACTCCCGTCCTAGCCACCATGGCTATCGAAAAACCATTGAGCTCACTCAAGGAGCCAATGTCACTCCCTTGCGATCCGACACCATCCGGTTGGTGCAAAGCGGATGCGCATTCCATGGACTTCGTTCCGAAGATCCTAATCAACATCTCAAGGACTTTCTCAAAATCGTTGATTCCATAGACCTTGATGTTGCCACTCGAGAGACGACCCGACTGCGTCTCTTTCAATTCTCTCTGCGGGACCAAGCTAGTCAATGGCTAGAGCGTCTACCCGCAGGATCCATCACCTCTTGGGATGATCTCACCACTCATTTCCTTGCTCAGTTTTTCCCACCAGGAAGAACTACCAAGCTAAGGAATGATATCTTGATGTTCCAACAACGTCAAGGCGAAACCCTCTACGAGGCATGGACTCGATTCAAGGACTTACTCCAAAAAGTCCCCCACCATGGCATGGATCCTTGGCTACAAATCCAACGATTTTATGATGGCGTAAACCATCAAACTAGAAGAACCATAGATTACGCTGCCAATGGTAGGCTGAGCAGGCTCAGTGTCGATAAGTGTTGGGAAGTCATTGAGGACTTAGCACAGTACGAAGAAGAAGAATGGAAAGACTCAACGTTCTCGGAAGAAGGGATTTTAAATTGCATGAGTGCAACCCAAGAACAGCTGTTCGAAAACATAAAAAGGCAGGTTGAGAGATTAATGAAAGCTGAGACACCTACGGCTGATGAAAATCCCGATGAGTGTGTGAACACAATTGGTAAACATACGTTTCATCAATTCTCACGACAAGATGAATTTGAAGGGATAATGCTAACTTTCGTGAACAAACAAGAGAGACGGATCCAGGAATTAGAGACTCACTTGAAAAACACCCAAGATATGTTCATGGAACTAGCAGAAAAGTTTATCGCGAGAATAAAGGAGAAAATTAGGGAAGAAGCTTCACACAAAAAGATCGAGAAGATCTTTGAACTCCCGGTCCCTAATGAACCATACAACGAATGGGATGATGAAACCCCTCTCCCCGAGCCTTCACCTTTAAAACCCTCTTATCCATTTGGATCCCCTCACGAGAAAAAGAATTCTCAAGATCATAGCATTTTCGTGGGAAGCATGGTTGTCACGCTCCCTAACTTTCATGAAGCTAGGAAACGATCTTTTGGCTTTAAGCCAGGTGTGAGAAGAACTCAATTAAAGCACACCCTCATTTCAAAAACCCCCTGGAAAAGTTCCCCTCACTCCCTGAATACCTGCCGTGATGGAAATTGGAACCTGAATGAGATGTCAACCGACCCTTTCCAACATTTTACTACATCCCGTGACAGTAACAAAACATTTGACCCAGGAGGAACTTGTTAACGAGACTAGCTATCAGGGTTATTGACCCTGACAAGCTGCTCACTTAAAATACAAGGGGCTCATCTGTAAACTGGCACAAAGTGGTAAATTACGCTGGTCTGACGGCGTCAGACTATGAACGTGACGCCGTCACCCCGTCTGCACAACAATAATAACTTTATTTCCATCACTTTCATCACAAACCCCACAAACCATATCCACTCCAACCCCACCTACGAATCTCCAAGGTCCAATTCACCAACTTCCGTTACCAATCTCCACGTGGTAAGTAATTTTTATTCATTCTTTTCGCTTCAATTACTCATAGGATTCTTCAAATTCGAAACCCCCCAACTCATGAAACCCTAGGATTGATTCATGCTTAGAACTCATAATGTCCTTTAATTAGTGTTATTTAGCAATAATTAAAGCATTTGATGATTGGCAATCAAATGGGTCTATTCACTAATTGGGAGGCCACGAATTTGAACCATAACCTATGATCCAATAACCCATTTTGCTGTAAAAAGGGGCGTTTGGTTTATGAACCTGAAGTTTGAATATTGATTTTTCCCTCGTAATTTTGGATTTGAATTTAGTCGAACCTGACGGCATCACCTAGCAAAGGGTGACGGCGTCAGACTTGTCTGATGCTCAACCAATTCTTTGATTCACAAATTAACCCTTTTTGTTCCTCCTTGCTTTGTTCCAGATAATGAGTAAGCGTCAACGACCTAGCAGAGGGAGTTCCTCTAGATCTCAACAAGAGAACTTTGGCGAAACGGTCCTCAGTTGGGGTGTCTTCAATAACGATGCTACCACGACTAAATACACCCAATTGCTACAACACAAAGTTGAAAATGGGGCCGTGGTAGATTGGAGCTTTTTGAGGAGGGAAGGTCTTGAGCAAACCTTTCTCCAAAGCTTTCATACTGATGAATTCACCGGCCCTCAGTGGGAAAACCTGTTTAGAATTCAAGAGCCGGTCTATGACGAATTGGTACGTGAATTCTTTGCCACTTTTCACTTTGACATGGCCGAGGCAAGGACCGATGTGGCCAGAACCACAATCTATTTTAGGCTGGGGGTGAGCTTAGGACATGCTCGGTTACAGAGTTTGGATGGAGACTAGGGTTGTACAGTCAACATGAGACCACTCAAGCAGGGTTCATGACTAAGTTGTTGCATGGAGAAACAATGAGGAATGATTTTAGATGTTCCATGTTCTGGCCGACTATTGGAAATGGTGTGTACACCTCGACTACTGTGGCATCTCAAATCAGGGAACCTAGGGTTAGGTTGGCCCATAGATGTCTCACCTACAGCTTGACAGGGCGCCACAGCTCTCACCACCGCGTCACTGCTTCAGACCTCTTCTATTTGTACACCATTTACTCAAATGAGGTTTACTGCAACATCCCATTTTGGGTAGCTAGCTTTCTGAATGGTGGAGTTGGGGAAAGGGAAGGAGATAGGATTTATGGTGGGATGTTTGTCACCCGGCTGGCCCGATCCTATGGAGTACTCAGGCCCGAGATCACGAGGTATTTGAGCGGTGGTAATGCATGCAGGACAGTAAAGGTTAGGTCCCTGAAGCAGATGGAGGTTGTTATGGAGATGGATGATGGGACCTTTATGTGGTATAATCCAGACGGAGCTGAGAATGTTGGTGGTGAGGATGATGAAGAAGAGGAGCATCAGCAGCAGCAACATGTGGGTTATGAGGCTGGTACGGCAGATTACTACCGGGACATGAGCAGAGGGGATTGGCAGGCTCACCAAGGGGCCTGGATGGGCCAGGTTGATACTTGGAGAGCCCAGGTTGACGAGAGGTTCGACTGGATGTATGATCACACTATTCGACAGATGAAGCATTTATCTACACGTGATCAATTGGAACCACACCTGCAGATCGACCCTTTCCCTGGACGTGAGCAGGAATACCCACCATATGGGTACTACGGGCACCTCCCTCCAAACTATGACTATCGCCACGGTCCCCCGCCCCAGTGAACATTTGGTTTGATGTTATGATGTTTAAAAATTTAATCTATGGTTGTATGTTTCAGAACAATTTGGTCTGTAATAGTTTAGGATTGGGCATCTTTTGGCCTTTGAACACTTGTGACATTTGGATTTCTTTATTGCATGTAGGATTTATTTAGCTTTGTGTGTTTATTTATTTGTTTGTTTGATTTTATTTGTTTCCGTATGTGTGTTTAATTTTTATTATTATTGATTCATGTTCAAAAGTAAATTGTGAAAATGCTTTATCTTGTTTTTAACTTCGTCTTAACTACATATAAAGGTATTTTGCAAAAGATAAGTGTAAGGGAAATCCAAATCGGTTTATTAGAACAAATGAACATGAATCATAACAATAATAAATTAACATACATATTAGTAATTGTTTGAGTCAAATGCTTGTATCGAGTCATAATGATATTTTGCAGGATTTCCAGGAAGTAAGGTATAGGTTTTTCCATAAATTTTCCTGAAACTTAACATGAGAATTCTGTCAGATCATTTCTGACGGCGTCAGGCATTACAACCTGACGGCGTCAGGTTTTAATTTTCTGAAATTTTTGAAAGTTTTGTTTTCATAAAAAGTTTTTATTAAATCTCTAACTTATAAACTCCAGGAATCTGCAAAATTATCATTCCACAAGCATTATATCCTTATATAGATTTATCCCGCCGTTGTTATGCAGGTTTTCGTGTTTGTTTTCTCAGGTTTAACAGGTTATTTTGGACAATGAGATGTATGTGGAATCAAGCTTTTGGCGATGCTTTAGTCTTGGAGCTTCTACATTCTCTTGGAAGAAGATCTAACCATGTTACCTCTTTATCCACCAAACGAAACAGGGGAGTATTTGATTTCATTCTTTTACCTTATTTACTTTTACATCTTGTTATTTGAACATTGGGGACAATGTTCATCTTAAGTGTAAGGGGGGGTAAAGTACGATACTTTAGAGAATGCTATTACGCTTGATTTTTGTTTGTTTAATAGTAGATGTGTAATAAAACTGAGAGAAATACCGGTTAGGGCAATTTTAGTGCCAAATTTAAAATTTTTTACAACATATAGGAGTGAAACTTTGATCTTAATGAGCGTCTCATGGATAGGAGTTATATGACTAGCACAAAAACCGTACCACTAAAAAATTTTCCACCCCCAAATATGTGAGGTTCGCCCCTAGAATTGGTAGGAAAAGCATTTATGCTATGATGTGTGTACCGGTAGCACTTAGATTCTAGAACTTGCGTTAGGACCATTCCGAGGCCACAAGTGAGACTACATTCGTGTAGTTAGATTTACTACATGATAAGAGGCATTAGGATTAACCCATTGTTTTACACCTGTGTTTTTGTTATAATTACGTTGGCTACATTGGTCAAGTAATTCTCCCACACCCTTTGCGTTGTACTCATTTTTAGTACACGATACCCCTAGTACACCCCTCAGAGCCTATCTTTTCGTTTCGACCTTTAAGCATTTTACTTAAAGGAAGAATTTTTTACACCCCACTTAAATGTACACCCAAATCGCCTTAGCCTTCCTTGTGTGCACTCATTTTTAGTGCATTATTGTTACAACATTTGTTTAAACCCCAAGTTAATTATCTAATTGATTACATGGTTGCTAAGTCGAGTCATATCCTTGTACATATTGTTTTGGGACGATTGGGACTCATGGGTAAAGTACTAGTGTAATGGAGTAATGGGGAAGAACAACATTATTACCCCCATATGTGCTAAATATTTCAAAAAGTACTCCAAGTGTTTCGATTATCTTAATTCGAGTCATTAGAATAGTTATTTGTAAAGTTATGTAAAAGTTCAAGTGTAAGGGGAATGCAACGCCCCTATGATGTATTATTTTGGATGGTAGGGCAAGAGTGTATGAAAAAAAAAAAAAAAAAAAAAAAAAAAAAAAAAAAAAAAAAAAAAAATCGAAAAAATCAAGAAAAATACAAAAAAATGAGAAAAAGAAAATTAGAAAAAACATACGGACTACCATCCCGTTTTATTTTATGTTTTTGTTATTTTTTTTTTAGCTTAAGTCGAGTCTAGTCTTGGCTTAGCAACGCCATATTGTACATGTAATTAATCAAGATCTTTAACTCGCCACCAGTAAAATATCCCTTATCCAACAAATCCGTGTTTATCATATCCCTACACCTCACGTTATAACCCGTTTAAAAGCCCTCTTTGATAGTTTATCTTAGGTGCTTACGCCTAGTGGAGGAGGTTTTCGATCCTTTCCCAAGCCTATGGTAATCTATTTGCTATGACAGGTAGTGAGAGATATTATCCATTTTCATTTATGAGATATACTTTTATGACACCTGAGAGATATGAGTATCTAAACACTACTTGTGAGGTGCTAGTTTGTAATCTCCGTGCTTATTATGATTAAAGTGGAACGACTATTTGTTGTAATTACTTTTATATTAGCATTAAATGACCCCTAACTTGTATTTTGATTAGAATAAAAGCGCATTTGCTTGAGGACAAGCAAATCTCAAGTGTAAGGGTATTTGATGAAGCGAAAAGTGTACCGCTTTTAGGGGGTCATTTAAGCCCTAAATCGTATTTATTTGATCAAATATTGCCCTAAATCGTTCCTTTTGTCATTTTAGGTACTTTGGAGAAGAAATCTGGAAAAGGAAGCATTTTGGACGTTTTTGGAGCATAAAAGTGAAGAAAACGACAAAGTCTCCAAAGCTGCTGGAAAAGTACACTTGACGGCGTCAAGTATTGCTCTTGACGGCGTCATGGCTTGGCAAAAGAGGTGGATATGACAAAATACACGTGACGCGCTAGAGAGTTTTGCAATGGAAAGTCTGACGGCGTCACCCTTTAAGATGATCAAGGCCATCACGGTTTAAGTTAAAGTGAGACGGCGTCAAGCTTTATTCTGACGGCGTCAACCCTTGATAGTCCAGAGCGGATTTTGGAGGATTAAAGAGAGACGGCGTCAGGAAGACCATCCGGGAACCCTAGCTACGGCGAGGTGACGGCGTCAAGTCCTACAACGTGACGCCGTCAGCCACTAAACTCTATATATAGTTTTGCAATTTTTATTCATTGTGTGCAACTTTGTGAGGAGAAACCCTAAGATGAATTTTCTGCCATTTTTAAGGGTTTTATACCCTTGGATCTCCCATGTTTAATTGAAGATAAGTATTCATTTAATCAATCAATATGTCTATGTGTTGTTTGATTATATCTTGTTCTTGTCTTTTAATTAACATGCTAGGCTAGATTTATCTTGTGTTTGCTTAGATCTAATGAAACCTAACTATTGATTATTGGTTATTAGTGTGTTATTACTTGTATTGGATGATTGTTTATCGATGTTAGGCTTAAGAAAACTGGCTAACCTCCTATACGGTAACTTGCTTGAACGTCTTAAGAAACATGAACCAATGAGTACTAAGGTTTTTATGGTTGTATTTAATGCATGAGCGAATTCTAGTGATCCCATGTTAGGAGCTTCTTAGCCGGCTCGACATAGGAGTGAAGTAGGAGCTTATAGAGTTGGGGAAGTACGTACGCCACCCCACGATTGGTATTAAGGAATACACCCGTCATCCACGCAATTAATACACACTAATCAACCGGTAAAAGATAGTTAGGGAGTAAGGAAATCTAAGTAAACACATTTCTCCCATATAAGTTCCACAACCTTTTCATTTTCAGTTATTTTATTTTATTTGCATTTGTAGCTATTTGGGTTAGTTGACTAGCAACTAATTCCGCCCACTCTTTCAAACCCGAGATTTTACTTGCTTTCATAAAATTATAAAAATACAAAAAGAATCTTCCCTCACCCTTAGACCTATTAGAGTAGTTTTTCAATCCTAACGACACTATTCCCCTAGAGAACGATCAATCCCCCAGTACTTGTCACTTCACTATACTACATCGGTCAGGTACACTGCCTGGTGGGGATTGCAAGCCTCTTGAGATCCCTCGAGAGGTAAAACCTGTTGTAAGGTCGCAAAACCACGCATCACCAAGGTTTCGTAGTTTTGAGATACGAAATCACTTGGCGCTAGTTCAAGTGTGACTCCTTCTAGCGCGAGGGTGTCTGTTTCCAAAACAAGATCCTTGTTTCGGATAGGTGCATTTGGTGGTTCAGTGAAGTTTAATTCCGGCATGGTGAGGGGAGTGCGCATTAGATCTACCGTGCTAGTAGTTGATGTAGTAGCATGGGTAGTCCTTGTGATCGGTTCTACTGGAGTAAAAGCCAGATCTGAGTATGATCCTAGGCTTTTGGGCGCACTGGTTGTCCCAGAGGGCGGCTTAGCGGCTGAATCAGTTTGTTGCTTCTTCCCCAGTAGGTCGTCATGCGTTTTCTTCGTCTGCGGGATACGCTAATTTGGGTTTCCTTGCTTCGTCATTCTAGTTCTTTGTAGAGTTCTTAGTGTAGGGTCCCACGGATGGCGCCACTTGTTGATACAAAAGTTGGGCGTTCCTTGATTCCGTACCAATCAGATCTTAATGCTTGAGACCTGTGCACTAAGAAAACAAAAAGACACCGTTAGGCTTATCGTGGGATTGTCTCCCACGATTATCCTCCGGCGTGAGAGTAAGTAATCGGTTTTTAGGGTTTAGTTGAAGAGTTAGGGTTTTGTAGATCGTACCTTTAATGAGAGTCGAGAGGCTCTTTATATACACACGAAACCCTAGTTGGTTTCGTGCTCCTCACTCCTCAGCGTATCCCGCATAGGTCGGTTTTGATACATATCCCATAAATAAGAGATATCCTATCAAGACCATAAATAACTTCAGGTTTGGGCCAACGTAAGCCCAAACCGTTATCGCAATAGCCCATTCGTGATGGACTGGAGTCCATTCATGATGGACTTGAGTATGGGTCGGGTTCGTGACCCGAATGCGGACTATACGTCATCAGTGATTGTAACATGTTCATTCGAATGATTGCTTTGATACTATGAATAGTTCTCTTGATGATTTTGTGTTTAGACCATTGTTAATTGTTTGATGTATCTCTGTGATAGAATTAGGTCGAAAGGCTCTATTGCTTTGATATTATTTCAAGTTGTTTGTCTATGGCAACTTGGTGTTAGCCTTGTAGAAATTGGCCAACAAAACCTTTATCGACCTAAACATGATCTTGTTTAATGCCTAGTCTCATGTCTAACGAACTTGATTGGGAAAGTGACCTGTTTTTACTTCTATCACAAACCTATCTTATTGCATTTGGTATATTAAGAATTATAGGCCGAAAGGACTTTTTAATATATTGAATAGTTATATGTTTGAGTGATCACCAGTCATCTCTTGCTTATATATCTTGTTTGTGGTTGTGAGCTTGTTCTTATTTGCGTTTACTCTCATGTTCTTCAGCCTAAATAAACATGCTTTTAATATAATCTTGTTACAAATCTAAATTAACCAATTTACTAGTCTATTGATAGTGACAATCTTTGGACTGTTTCTGTGAACACTTGTTAAATTGAATTTTCACCAATCCCTTGGGACGACCTGGTCTTACCTGTTTACTAGATTACAATGAGGGTTATACTTTACCCATGTGTTAGTCAAAATAATCAAATAAAACTAGTCTTATAAATTTAAAGCTTTATTAACACATCAGTTAAACAGCTCAACAAGCTTGGTGCTAAAACTAAATTATTATTATTTTAATGAAAAAGTATAACAATCAACATAAACACGGGTGCTTATTGTAGTCATGATGGTGGTAGGTGGTTGTGATGGCGTTGTTGACGGTGGTGATGGGTGGCTCACACTGTGACGCGCATCGAAACTTGTTGACTTTTACCAAAATGTCTTAATATTATCTTCTACTCAATTTATGATAAATTTCTCACCGTCTAATGTATTATCAAATAGTCGTGTTTCACAAAAACAACTTTAAAGGTGTGTTTGGTTAAGGGTTACAAGAATAAAGAAATGGAATGATATACATTTCATGGATTATATTCTTATATCAAACAATACTTTTAAAACGATTACACCCATTTTTTCTACCTCTTTGTCACATCCATGGACATTATGTTTCCGCCAAGCAACCCAAACAACACCTTAAGCTTAAGGGGTCGTGATCCTCTAAAAAGTGGCTAAATAATAAAAAGTCTAAAAGGTGATCACATTGTGAAGAATGTCCTAAAACGCCCATTTCCAAATTTGATAAAAAAAAAATTCGCAAATGACATGATCGAAAATGACCTTGTGTTAAAAATCAAGTATACTGATATACTTCTATTACAAACCAGCTTCTGATAGTATTTTTAATAGAAAGTAGATTCAATTACCTTTAAAATGATAGGTGACATGACTTCTAACGAGCCACGGTTTATTTTATACAAAATAATGAAAACCGAGGAAAATCTGCCCGACCTTTTTTAGTGAGAATACGGTTGTATGCTAAATAGCATACGACCGTATGGTCCCTTTATAGATTCTGCCAAAATCATTTTTGGGGCATACGGCTGTAGGCTAAATAGCATACGGCCATATGGTGACTAACTTGCTCATTTCTTAATATTCTGCACTTGTCATATTTTTTGGAAAACCGACTTAGACAGCTCGACAAATCAAGAAAACTTGCAAAAGTCATTAAAACAACCTATAAATCAATTAAATGTATAAACTTGGTTTTAACGACCCGCAAAAACTGTTTTAAAAATTTACGGGTGTTTTTCCAAACGCCCCTTTTTGACCCACTTTCAAACACAACTTAAGCATAACTCTATAGCATACTTTAAGACTTGTAAATACAACCACAAATCTGTAACAAGACTCAAATATACACTTCATTTATGAAAGACTATAACTTTTTGACACATTGGGGGTTCAACCTTGACCTGAGCTCGGCATCTAGCTCTAACGCTTACACGCATGTCCAACCCGTGCCCAATCCTAGCCTTTACCAATGTTTTTCCTTCTTCACAAGAACCTACAAAAATGGTTAAACAACTAAACTGTCAGCGAAAACACTTAGTAAATATTAGACGTAACAAGTTATCATATTTCTGTCAAACATATTAGCATCATAAACACTTAATCCATTATTCATCCATATACACATAAACTCTACTTACCTCACTTACTAGTCCAAGAGACTACATCACACAGTCACTTGCCCTTTTTCCATATCAATAATAGCTTCACACCTTCACTAGCTTATCAACTAGCAATAACACATCCTAGCTAGTTTTACCAACTAGCATGATTCTAAACTTAGTCCAAGGTCACTAAAACATAACCCTTCTATATCCTTAACAATCAAACACATAGTACACAACACATAATACACAATATGTTAAAATTCAATATAACACCTTTGAGGGTGTTGACAACTAGGGTTTTAACCCTTGTAATTAATTATGATTTGTGTTGTTTTATCAAGATGAAAATACTTGGGTCTTTTTACCTTTGAGGGTGTTGAGCTAAGGGTTGGGTGTACACCATAATTTTCTCCCATTATAAAACAAACACAAATTACTAATTAACGTTGTTATAATTGCAAGAACTATGTTCTTGTGATCTAATTAGGTTAAGAGGTTTTAGACACATAAAGTTTGAGTCTTTAGGGTTTCTTAAACCCTAAAGATGTCAGCTTTATGAGGATACAGTGGTATCCGGGACTAAAACCTGAAGAAAGCCTAATTAGGGCAAATTGCAAAGAGGAAACCCTAATTTACCAAAAACCCTAATTCTTATTTGTAATCTTTTGTTTTACAATGTATGACTTAATGGTTTAGGTATTTTTGGTAAAGTATATACTTTACTAAAAATGGGCAATTTCATATCTCCCCTTCTTTTAGTTGGAAATTTCATATATACCCAATCATGCATTAAAAACATTGTATATTATGCATTTCATACTTACACTTTGGGTATATATGAAATTAATCATAAAAATAGGGTGGTATATGAAATTAATCCTACTAAAAATATGCTAAAACTATATTTGGAAACCTGGAGTTACCAAATCAAATCATGTGGTAAGCAATATAGCTTTAAAAGCAAATAAGACGTTCTTAGGTTCTTCCAAACCCTAGAAGAGTTGTTTTTTCCTAAATTCTAGCCAGATGGGATAAAAAAACAACGGGCATGAATCCTGTTTGACCAAGACATGTAGTTTCCATAAACTGATGAAAGATTCAGTTTTACCCAATTCTGAGTCAGGGATTCCGAATTATGGAAACTAGGGTTTTTGTTTTAAAACCATAACCAAGGGTTTTTAGGAAAAAAATTTATTAAAAATCCATAATAAATTTTTCTAAAACCATAAACGAGGTGACTTAGGGTTTCTTGTTACCTAAGTCATAGACTTTTAAAATTCTAAAAGTGGTGAACCTAACTAAAAAGGCTTGGGACGGGTAACCTGAGTTTAGATACCTTTTATTACAAACCGATTTGTTTTCAAAACTTAAACAAATCATGGTATGAATTCATGCATAGTTAATACGTAAAACGAGTTTTTAATCTGGAAAAACCATTTTAATACTGGATATAAAAAGAAAAAACTTAGGTTTGATGAGTATGGAAAAGTCATGCCCTATGTGTAATCTTAGACTGATGTGCCGTCCATATGTCTGTCCACTCTCTTAGCTCAGACCCTGCAGATAGTTGCTTGGTATCTGTGTGGGTACCTGGCTGACGCGGGAAAGGTGGCTTTTGGGTTCATTGGTCATATGCCCTAGTAGAGATCAATGAATTGCAAAGTCACAGGCGCTTATGGTAGAGTCTATTGGCATTATGCCATAGCGGACCCAAGGCTGCAAGTCGAGACTAAGTACACCCAATAGGTGATGGAGTCTCAACCCTAGGAGTTGTATAAGGGAGGCAATCGGTGTGGTAAAACACCTACCTGAAAAACTTTGCAAGGTAGATTACGCCCTAGCGAGGTGCCTTATAGAGACCTTTTCCGGATCCTAGTGTAATGTGCGAGATGGTAGGGTATAGTAGCCATTACGACAAAAGATTGAATTCACTAAAGTTGTCTTCGTTAAAACTGTAGATGGTAAACAAAAGATTGAACGAAAGTGGTATGTCCTTAAATCTTTGTCTTTGTTATAAAATTACGGTTTCAGCCCCACTTTCTTTCTTTTTCTATATTCTTTCCGTAGATGTGAGGTGGGGTGTTTGGGATCATGTTTTGGAGTTTAAAAAATCTAAATAAACGTATCGTGCAAATCTAGTATACTTACTCCGGTCCTAAAATTAGAAAATTAATAAACTTTTTCTTTAATTAAACGTGCCCTGACTTTTTTTTTTTCTTTTTCTCCAAATCTAATATACTTACTCCGTCTTAAAATTAGTGTTCACATTTTCACTTTTAAATGTCACAAAATAATTGTTTGCTTTCAATTTCAATCAGTCAAAAGATAGTTTAGTGGGTATGGATGATATTTGATTAGTTGAGAAGTGTAATGTGCGTTTAGTTGGAGAAAAAAAATATCTTGTTTTCTATCTTTAATTTTTTAGAAATTTGAAAGGGAAATTTATCTTTAAAAAACACTTGAAAATATAGAAAACGCGTTTAGTTGATATTTGTATTTTCTGTTTTAAAAAAGGGAACGGAGGGTCTTGCCTTACAAAGGAAAACAAGGAAACAACAAAATTTTGTTTTGTAATTTTCCTTATAATGTAAGAAAATAGGGGGTTTGTATTTTGTGGAGGAAGCTTTGGAAATAAAATAATTTGAACGCGATCTCTGTTTCTTTGTTTTGTACAAAATATATATATTTTTAAAAGGTAAAATAAATAGAATAAATGGAATATTTACAAGAAAAGACCAAGTTAAGAACTAATTAGAACAATCCCCTAACAAGTCCAAAACTTGTCTGAAGAAAAAAAAAACATGGACAAGCCCAGCCCAATACAAAATAGATTGTTGGACAAACCCCAACAATCAAATACCCAACCAAACTGCTCCCTATGAGACCAAATAACTAATGACATCCAATACCATAATATCCAACCTCTAAAAGAACAAAACCGCCTGCTGATATACTCTTTATCCTGCACAGAATTGGTTACTAACCAAAATTTAAAACTCAGATAAATGGTCAGATACTTCTTATAACTGCAAAGCATCTTCATTCAATCCTTCTCATTTAATAACCTGACATTAATCAAGAAATTGAATGTGTCTTTTGTACTTTGTGTTATGTAGAGGAAAGAATGAAAGAAATCTAACTATATTTATACAGAGAGTGAGAGAAACAGAAATAGCAATTGAAATTTAGGGAAAGTTAAGAAATTTGGGGACAAATTGGAATTTTGAAAATTGTTTTCAAACACAAACGGTTATAACAAAAAATAAAACACGTGGACCAATCCTCTTTTTTCCTAGTTTTTATATTTTTATTTATTATTTTTTTTATAACAATAATTATGGGTGGCAATTCGGGTCGGGTTCGGGTTGGCCCATTCAACCCCTTCTATATACGAAAGTTGTCACATTACACGAATTAGACAGGTTAAACGGGTTTGCGGGTCGACCCGTTTAACCCGTATAATAAAATATAAATAATCTTTAATTTAAGAAAACAAATCTTAAACGGGTTGGCCGGTCGACCCGCTTAGAATAAACGTGTTAGATGGGTCGACTCAAAAACCCGACCCGAAATCTATTTATACTCAACCCAAACCTGTTAACTTTCGTTTCGGTTGAAGGTCCTATCGTGTCTGGTCAAAAATTGCCACCCCTAACTATAACTACTCATGTTTCTCAAAAAATTGTTTGACATCAGGTAAACAAGTTTGGTGCCGGTGGTGTATAACTAGAGGTGGAAACGAGCTGAGCCGAGTCGACCCCGAGCCTGTCAGAGCTCGAGCTCGGGCTCGGCTAACTTATACAACGTGTTGAAGTAAATAATGCTCAAAGGCTCGTTTATCACACTAGGATCAAACTCGTTAAGTTTTTTTTAACCTCGTTTATATATGGTTATATGTATAGACAATACATATACGTATAATATTTGGGACTCGTTTAGGTTCGCGAGCCTGATCGATCTTTATCTATAAAGCTCCGTATTGAGCTTGATTATTATATGTGCTCAAATTTAGGCTCAAACTCGGGCTCGATCTCGTTTAGGCTCGTCTTGTTTGAATTTTTTACCGATCCAATACTGAGCTTTTCACGAGTGGCTCTTCGCGTTTCCATATATATAACGAGTTTCTTTTCTAACCTTTCTAACAAAACAATGGAGGCCGAATAAGTTTTAATTCAACACTTATACTTTTTACTCGATAAAATGTTGGGATTTCATATTGATTAAACCATCAATACCACGAGTACGCAGCGGATGGATCTATGTTTAATGTTATGAATTAAAACATATAATTAAAACACATAATAAATACTAACCTCGAATCTATTGAAAAATAGATAACCACCAAGTCTTGACCTTGATCACGAACACTCCAACGGATCTCGTATCACCACGAAACTCTAATCAACTATAGTGAGTTGATCTCTATCGAAAACTCACACTACACGTCTAACAAGAGCGTTAGGATGCTAGTGCTTACTTCACGTTGTAGGACCGATAATACAAGTGATTTATGTGATTCGGGGGGTCGGGGAAGCTCAAAGTAAAGGTTAAACATGGTATTATTAGATTAAAGAAAGGGGAAGGTGTGTGTGTATTTTAGAGAGAAAGAGGAGAAACACACACACACCTTATTACAAATGAGACAATCCAACCTTCCTTGTAGAGACAAGGAAGGTATTTATACAAGAATACTAGTCTAACTATCCACTATTTGCTAAACTAGTCCCTGTACTTAAATACTATGCAATTCCCGAATATAACATTACTTTTAAGTCTAACACACGTATACAACCAAACAAACATGTGTTCTTGTTGTAGCTTAAACACGATCGAATACCAAAGTGGTATACGTTCGAATCATATTATAAAAGAGAAAGCAGAAAACTAAATAAAACAAGAATATAATTCTTGTTTAATAAGCATGAGAAGTTTGACTAATTCAAACCAAAAGCAACACTTGTTCTCGTTCACTGCCGATTTAATGGACAAAAGAAAGGAAAGCAATTTTTGTACGTAGGGTATCATGTATTTAGATTGTGTCGTGTGTTTTAATGAGGCAAAGGGGTGTTTATATAGCACCCCAACTTGTCCAACAAGTCATTATTATTCACTCCATTAATTTGCCACAACCGACACATAGCCCCCTCCTAGAACCTTCCCATAACTGGCCACATTGGAAGGAAGTCCGGGAGTTTCGTTTTCCGACATCCAAGTCCCTCTCTTTTATATTTAACATATATTTAAATTAGTTAAAGCGTCTAACGATTTAAACTAATAACCGTTAAATTATTTCGTGAAATATATTAATTATAATTAATAGTATACATTAAACATATTAATTACGAGGCATGAAAAACCCGTGCGTTGCACGAATTGTATCTTGATGTTCATTGCGCAATGTTATAATAATTTGTTGACTTGTTAACGTGATGGTGAGTCTAAAATATATAACAATGTATAACTTGTATATTCAAAAGCAATGTACTTTGATCAAATATCACGATTCGATAACATT
This sequence comes from Artemisia tridentata subsp. tridentata, assembly GCA_021014915.2. Classification (NCBI taxonomy): domain Eukaryota; kingdom Viridiplantae; phylum Streptophyta; class Magnoliopsida; order Asterales; family Asteraceae; genus Artemisia; species Artemisia tridentata. The sequence goes on along the minus strand of CP139503.1, from coordinate 360,981,523 downwards.
GTGATTGATGCGACATCTCACGTAAAGAAAGTTATTTTCTTCACATCTAAAGAGTATACGTGAAGAGATTTTTTTTTTTGTGCACATTTACTCTTCCACATTAAATATACCAAAAGTGAATCTTTATATCCCGTGCGATGCACGGGCTTTGTTTACCATGATAAAAGCATACTTATTTTCGGGTAAAAATTGTTCGGGTTATTTTGACACGTTGATTTCTTTTTGTATATACTCTTAATCTGCACGCATCATTTGTACCATGAAATCGTTGATGAACGATTTCCAATTTTCGAATTCCAATCCTCGAATTTCCAATCTTCGATGCACGGGTTTTGTTCACTATAAAGAATCATCATTTAACTTGCCCGATAGCATAGTAAAATTTGACATGAAACAAACGTAACACTATAATTTATAAACGACACAACTCATTTGGCTGGTATACATTAGGTTTACACTATAAACTAATTACTTTACTTTTGGTATTAAGAATTTTTAATGGTTTGTTTGTTTTTGTCTTTATGATATTTAAAATAAATATAAGTAACATTGTTTAAAAGGAAGTTATTTGCTTCTATAAATCGATGATGATAACTCAAACGAATCTAAGATAGGTGAAAGTTTAATACTTGCTAAACCAAACTCCATTTTTAATTTGAATTATGTCAATCTACTACAATAATCATCAATTAAACATAGCCCTATATGTTATTGAAAATTCATTCCGAATTTGGTGGTTAGCTTTACGGGGTTTTGTTGATGTTAATGATGATGATTTTGGATGTTGTTGATCATGATTTTGAAGATGAATTTGTTGTTGATTATGGTAATAAAAGATGATGGATTTTTATGAAAATAAAAAAAACAATAATTCTATGTGAAAAAATAAGGGATGTTGAAGAGAGTGGGTGTTTGGGTGTGGATATAGCATTGTAGTGTTGAAAGAGTGTTTGGATAAAGGGAATAACGGACCAAATATACTTAATAATTGTTGATAATTGTTGATATGTCTTTGTTGATAACTTTATGTTGATATAGCATTGTAGTGTTGAAAGAGTGTTTGGATATAGCTAAAGTAATTCATTTTACTTCCTATTTGAATAAATTTTGTCGGAGTGTTATACTTTACCTTTACTCAAATGGTATAATCGTAACTTCATGTAACATGTTTGTGGTTCTTATAGGATGTCCTAAATTTATTTGGATTTTTAAATTTGATATAGATGGATTATCTTCAACAAATAGTGGTAGACATATTCGTCAGACTTGCTTATGTGCATACACCGGTTATGTATTGTAAATATAAGCTTCTAAATAGTCGTAAGCATTCTAAACCATTAAGACTTAACATTTATTTCAAGTACAAAAAACAATTCATATTCCTCTTCACTTCATCTTCAAGGCAATAGTTGACGATTATGGCTTGAGTACATTCTTTTGTGCATAATTATTTTAGAGATTAAGGTGTTTCGTTAAGCATGTTGTACCGTACAAATTTTTATGCACAAATCCTATACCACATTAAATTAAGCACTTGAACGATAAATTACAGAATATGCATGTGTATGTCGAGTAGAACACAATGTAAATATATAAGGATATTGATTTGGAGTTACGAATTGTATTAATAATTTATTTAGTAAGATTTTCACGAACATGTTCATATGTCAGATGCAATTGTTGAATATGAAAATACCAAAGTACATTGACGATTTTTTAAAGCAAGATGACTAAAACATCTTCATAATCATTCTAATGTCACATGTGCGAAATATATATGCAAAAAGAACAACAATAAAGCAACAACACATAGGCACTTAAGAGCATCCCATAGCCTTTTATTTAGAAACAATAAAGACAATTAAGCATAAAGTTATACTATACTTTAAAAATCCAAAGCAATCATAAGTTTTCTAAGAGGTATTTATAACTCTTTTTTAAGTCATTGTCTTGACGTCCACATTTTTCATTTGATACTCCATAACATTTAGTGCAATATTCATTTACCTTTATCATGCCGCGGTACATAAAATTTGTTGGATAAATTTTGATGAAGAGATATTTGATTGATTCCAACAATTAAATTTTTTCGCGCTGAGTTTGATGTGTCCAAATCGAGGAGATATTCTTGTTGTTGAGTGAAAGTGATGCATTTTCAAACGTTAGCATGTAAAACTTATTAGTACTATTCATAAAATGTGGTAAAAGACACACATAAAGTCGTAAATGATATAACTCTCAAATGGTAAACAAAGTAAAGCTAGGTGACGCTACTGAGTTCATAATGCTTTAGAAATATTCGTTGACGAAGCAAGGCTATGTTTGATATTTTTTTGTTGATAAAAGCATTATTTTGTTTGACCAAAGTACGTCAACAATACTACACGACTCATGTTCATGCAAGGAAAAGTAGTGTATAACGTGATTTAAGGTAAGGAATTAAATATTTTAAATACATGGTTTGTCTCACCGAGGCCGAGCATCACAATTCATACAGTTACAAATGAAACTCACCAAATCATCATTAAAACTTTAGCCATGCGATCCAACCCACTTTGGCCTTTTATATCTTGGCCCAAGTACCCTTTAACCCTAAATTCCAACCATAGTACACACATTGAACATTCAGACGCCTCCTTCATTTCATAAGCAGCCACAGGGAAAAAAAAATTGATCCTTTCTTATTTACCTGCACAAACCGAATCACACAAACATAAATCACAAACCCTTTTTAACCATGAATCTCTTTGACCCAGCCACAAAAACCATTAACCCATCTTCTTTTAGTTATGAAATAGAAAAACAAAAGTAATCTTGTTTATTCACCGTATGTGAAAGGCACGAAGGTAGGTATCTCTTTGTGATTTTCGTTTTGTTTTTGGTCATGAACGAACCAAGAAAGAAAATAACATTATTGTTATCTTCTTCTCTTTTTGTTCGGATATTTAATGAAGAGGCTTACCTTCGAATAGATCTATGGTAACATTTTCGTTTTGATTAGTTTTGTTTTTTTTTTTTTTTTTTTTCCTTTAACCGAATGAAATTAGGGATGAAAACCGTTTGGTTTTGTTCTTTTCTTTAAAATATTCGAATATTAAAAGAAGCTATTTGCTTCTATAGATCGATGATGATTTCATAATTTTGAATCTTTGAAGGTTTTGATATGATTCAAACGAATCTGAGATCTTTGCTTTTGTTCTTGTATGTGTCTTGCGGTGTTATGATGTAGATCAGACTTGAGAAGTGATGGGTTTTGGTTTCGACGATGATGTGTAAACCGAGGTTTATGTGGTTGTCATTTATAGGCTCCTGCCGGAAGGCCTAAAGTCTTCATTAAGCCAATTTATGACCATATGGTTTGTATGCCATGTGGTTTAACTCCTGCAGCCTATTGACCTTCCGTAACACCATCCTTCACAACATTCAATTGTACGAATTAAATGATTTCAACCCTCGAAGCATTCAATTATGTTTTGGTTAATACCTATGATTCATATAGTATAGATGTAGCTTAAACTACCTTGTACCTTACAACTTTTTATGCACAATTACTCTTGCACATTAAATTAAGCCATTGCATCTTTAGATAGTATAGATATTTAATAAACGCTCTCTAAATGTATACGTGTGTGCCCCGATAGGCTCACGTAATTTCTAGCCGTATAATTTATTGATTTACGAACGCATAACCAATAGCTCCCACTTGTGATCGTAACAATCAATAATGTATACTAACAATGCTAAGCGTCTAGCAACACCACATTGCTCCTAGAAATACCTGAGTGTGGTTTCATAAAACAACTAGGTAAATGGTTTACAATTTTAAATTATCCTTTTGTTTCAGATTCTTGTTAAACTATGGATATGGATCAAAGTCATTCCATATTGTTCAACTATTCTGTTTCTCATTTTAGAAATTAATCAAGATTACCAAACGTAAAACAAGTATCATCTTGATTTACACTTTGGGCACGGCCATGCAAACATCTGATTAATTCAGCGAGGGGCCCAGCAGTATCATACTCCAGAAGACAAGTGGAGGAACAAATTCTATTTTGACTACACGTGTCATTCATGTGCTTCAACCAACTTCTAAGAATAGCCGTTATAACCACCTTGTTTAGGATAGCGTTTGACTATAGTCAAGAAGAAAGATCCACACATGCAAGACCTGCTTGCATCTCAAGTCAGAGGACAAATAAAATAACCATTTGCGAGATATCACTTAATGACGCCGATCCATAAAGTGATGACTCGTGGGTTGGGGAAATCCAATATCCAAAGCACGTGGATAACATGTGAGTTTGGCGGACACATCCTTAGTATTCAAAAAATATAACTGATTGAGTATTTTTAAGTATATTTTTCCGAAGGAAAAACAACGGATGCGTTTTCCCCGGGTCGTTTCCCAACGAAGGTTGAATTCGAGTTTTCGTAACGGAGTCGAATTGTGTGGTGAATGTGTGAAAAGAGTGATGATTGGTGATTTTACACTACGAACAATGAAATATGAAATAAAAACAACTGTTTATGCTAAGGAAACAACTAAGCTAAGCATGTAATCCTAAGAACGAAAATTGAATTTAAAAACGTTACGCGACGAAATTTAAAAACATGACTAAAAGTGATTTTCTAAAATTTAAGAACTAAAAAATGAAAAACAATTTTTCTTAAATTCTAAAGGTAAAAAGAAAATTTTGGGAAAAAGAAAAATATTTTTTTGACTTTTTATGAATTTTTTATGAATTAAAAACTAAATTAAAACTATTTAAATGATTTAAAAATATTAAAAAGCTTGGGAAAAAATCTAGAAAATTCAGAGTAAATCTAAAATTAAGATGTTTATCTAGGAAAAATAAAATCAGAACTTGAATTAACCTAAATAAGCAGAACAGAGGAAATAAGCAGTTTGCAATAAGCCAAAAATAAGCAAAACAGATCCAGAAATTCCCAAAAGCTCAGGAATGATGCAACAGACTAATATAAGCTCAAAACAATCAAATGATTCCAAATAAACACAAGAAATAAGCTGAAAGAGCAGATGAGCAGTAGCAAAGTAAGGCAGTTTCAAGTCAGGTTTTTGGCTGATTTGCAGAACTTATTTAGGCTACTAGATAAGCTAGAAAGCTGAATACCAGATGTTTCCTTCAGTCCTTACTATATGAACTACTAATAAACCAAAAATGAAGTCCTAAGATTAACTGAATAAGCTACAATTGTTCCTAGATCAGCAGCTAAAAACCTAAGTATGCACAAAACAAACTGACAGCAGCAATTCAAAATGGCGCAAAACTATTGAAATCCTACTCTAAATCAAACCACCCTTTGCAATCTTACTTCAACTCCTAAGAACTACTCAGAAATACCCAAGAGAGATTCCAAATAAGCTCAGCTTATGCTGAGCTTATTGAAGCAGCCTACCTTCTACTTTTTGAACTTTCCCAAGCAAAACTTCAAATCAACTCAAATTAGCCTATTATTTATCAACTAAAGCTTATTCTAGTACTCAATAAGCTCCAACAAACTTTGACCAATGGTAAATGAACAGTACACCAGCTTATATCCTCTAGAACTCTTTTATGCCAAACACCCTTTTATTAAACTAATTTGCAGATTTACACTAGATACTGAAAATATAGGCTATGCTACTGATATTCTACTGCACAACTAACTTAATCAAACACTACTAAGCAAATTCTAAACCTACTCTAGCACTAAATAAGCAGTATCCTATGATGACTGTTTTTGGCTTTTTAATGGTTTATTAAGGAAAAATTAGACAAATGAATACTAATACTGAATTTAGACTAAATGATTCCTTTAAAAAGTAATAACAACTACTTAAAAGCAGATAAAAGCAAAAAATAAGTACTAATAAGCAGTTTGAATTAACTTTGACTTTTAAGAATTTTTAGAATTAAAACTGAATTAAAATTAATGAATCCTTGACAAAGCTATGACAACTGAAATGAGCTAACTGGAACAGAATTTAGAGCTTTTCAACCAACATTAAACATCAATGACAAAGCTTAAATGAACTTAGAATTTTAAAAGGAATGTGTAAATTTTATTAAACTAAAGACAATTACAGAACAATAATGAGGAATTACAATGAAAACTTTACCTAAATTAAGCTACCAAAAGCTACTCCTAAATTACTCCCTACTCCTAAATTCGACTTAAAAATTATCTACCTAGCTAACTAACAGCTCCAATTGTGACCGAAGAGGGCTATTTATAGCCTGTTGGGGAAGCTTCTAGGGACTCTCCTGATCTAATCTCTGCCCTCTATTAATCATCTTGTCATCAAAGCAATCTACAGCCCTTGGATTAGATGGATGAGGTGTTGTAGCCAATCGATGAGCTCCAATTGTCTAGGCTGGCAATCCACACCACTTCTTCTCTCTGACATGTGCGTCAGTGCTTCTAGAAGCAGTATCCAAGGCAAAGGAGTGAGTTGTAAGAACCAATGATACGTTGCCTTTTGTCCATGTAAGCAATCCCAATGATTAATCTCTCTGACACGCTCTGAGCACGTGGGAAATGCTTCTAGAAGAGTTAATTGAAGGTAAATTTGTGTGAGAAGTGGTAATTTAAGGGATGGTAATTCTAGGGTTTATGTTTGGGAGGGAAAAGGAGGTGCAGGGTAAGAATTAGGGGCGGGGTGTGAGGTTGTGGATTTTTTATTTTTATTTGACTGTGTGTTAGTCTCTTGACCGGGTTTAGGTTGGGTCGGGTCTTGGGTTAAGGATGGTGTATGGACCGGGTTGGGAATAGTGGCTTTTTGTTTTGGGCTTGGGGTTAAAATAGATGGGCTGAGGGTTTGTAGCTTGGGTTGGATTTCTGTTTAAAGAATGAAATCCGGATATTGTTTTGTGTTTAGCATAGAGTTTAGGATACAAGGACCAATTGTGTAATTTGCTGAATTCTGAGGGACCTTTGCTGTCATTTTTCCAATATTGATCTAAGGGTCTGAATTGACAACTGATGATTCTTCAGGGGTTGACTTTGACTTTCCGAGCATATCTTTGATCATATAATTCCCCGGCTTCGGCTTTAAATCCTTTCCAAATCTCGTGCTCGTTTTCCCGGTTTTTGCTTGATTTTGTCCATATTTACAATATCCATCCCTGCACAATCATAAACATAAAAACACGAAATATTTGGCATAATTGGTGAGGTTTTTGGTTATTTTGGTCCGGTTTTGGTCAAATAAAGGTATGTGATTAAGCACATACCAAATTCCCCCAGACTAAGCTATTGCAATGTCCTCATGCAATGTTATAAAAACACGTTTTTGAAACCGAAAATTTCCAATCTCTTTTTACTAACTTTGAGAAGTAGCAAAATTTTCAAAAGAGATTAAGAAATCTTAAGTTCTAAAAACTCCCCGATTTTCCTTTTATTCTATTTTTGTATTTTTCTCATAATCATGTGACGGTTTTGTTGACAATCATTATCTATCGATAACTTTTAGGGTCTTCGAGCAGGAAACACGACTCATAAAGAAGTGACCATACGGATAAAATTCGTCGTTCCTGATTTTTCACGAGCCCCCAAACTAAGCTTAAAAACGAAATCATTGTTATTTACAAGTTAGATTGCCAACACTACCCAGAAAGCTAATTGTGGACTCTTTGTTCCCAAATTCCTATTTTCCTCTATTTATTTTATTTTTGGTGAGAAATGAATTTCTTCAAATTCTCATTTCGATAATTTTTAGTCCGATAAAGATACCTAGTTTAGACGCTAAGTAGTTTCCAAGCCTTCCCTCGAAAACCGTTGCATACAAAAATGAGGTCCACATCAAGGTCTCTGATTTAACACGATTTTGAGGATATCCCTTTTATATACGACCGAAACAACTCATCTACGAGTCCAGAGATAGAAGCTTTTATTAGGATACCCCCGGAGTCGAAATTTGGCATTTTTAACATTATTAAGCACATTTATTGATCCTTGGCCTTTTAAACAACCTAGACAACGGCAGCGAACCGTCAAGAATCGGGAGTCTTATTTTGACCTTGGATATTTTTCCTCTGCCTTTATTAGAAGTCTACAACATCGGCTGCGAACCGGCAAGATGTAGAAAACTTTTTATGGCTTTGGATTATTATTATACATTATCATATTCATTAATTATTTATGTTGCCAAACCCCAAGTCCTACGGCTTTTATAACAATCCCAACATCGGTTGCGAGCCGGCAAGATGGAATAGTCTATTACACCGTAACACTGACAGTACCTTGATGTGTACCCAACTTTCATAAGCAAGAATTCTCTAAGGAAGAAATAAAAACTAATTATCGCCAAAACCAAAATACCTTTAATTATTCCTAAATTACTATTATTGGGTGAAACAAGCTTATGGGAACAAAAAGCCACAAATAACTTTGATGAGCTCTAAAGAGATCCAACTACTCCACGTTTAACAATCTAACTTATAAACAACTCTATCATTTCTCGTTCTTCGCAAATTTAAAATCTTAAATAATAAGATCCGCGAATGCTTAGCCAAATAATCAAGCCATGCATATATAAAGTCAAATACGGGAACTTGCAAACTCTTAAAAAGAATTCGCATTTTATAGCTCCTTGTGTAAAAGACTAGCACGAGCTTATAGATTATAAACGGTTAAGGGAATAAGCTAGGGCTCAACACGCCCGGTCAAGTCAGAATTTTATTCCTACTCTCACCAGCGGAAAGTCAACAAAAATGTCAAAATTTATTATATTTTTGCACAAAAATTTTTTCAATTTTTCTCATTTTTCAATTTTGGAGGAAAAACGGGATTGCATGAGTAAACGGCAAAAAATGCAAGGTAAAAATCGAATCGAAAGATGACCCCCCCCCCCAGACTAAAATGAGACATTGTCCTCAATGTCTTAAAGGTAAGGGTTCTCCTACATAAATCTAAGGCCGTTTATTAATTATGCCAAAGATAAACGTAAAACGATAAGATTTTAGGATATCGGATAAGCAACGAATGATGAAACTCGAGTGGAGAGAAGCAAACCACGAGCACGAGGGTCTTCATCAATCGGGCAAACCTGGACACAGAAAACCACGAAACACAAGATATGGAAGAGGAAGCCCTCCTCACTCACTTATTAGAAAATAGATAAGAAGATAGAAGGATAAGCATGGGGTGCCTCCCACGAAGCACTTGTTTAGTATCGAGTCATAAAGCTTAGACTCGACCCCGAATTTAATTGTCCATGGGGGAGCATGTGGAAAAAGAAATCTCCATCGGACTTTCGTTCAAGATGTTTGGATAAACACTGAAGCATACGAAAGTTCCACTCCGATGAGATACCCGCGGCTCTAGATAGAAAGAAAAGAAAATGCCGGGGTCAAAGATGGTATCTTCACTCCCAAAAGAGTGAAGAAATGGAGAAATGATGGGATAAGTGAAGAATGGGTGAAACACACGGATGACGTAAGCAAAGTCAAATTCTGAATCACGGGTGAGTAAGGTGGGAAAAATATCAAGCACCGGAACATCATGTTCGGACATCTCGTCCACCACTCCAAAAATATCCTCATCCGTATTGGATTCAAAATCTACATCCGGTGGTTTCGCGGGTGGACGAGAAGATGGTAAATCAAAGAGAAATGAGTCAGCTTCGGAAAGTAAATCATCGTCATGAATTTCTTCAATAAGAACATTTCTTCGAAGGTCATTCTCGTCATTCTCAATACCCGGTGGTATCGAGTCATCTGTAGCAAGAAATAGATCGACCTCCTCTAAAAGAGAGTCACGTGACGGATTATTGGAAATATTGCTCAAAATAAGTTCGGAGTCGATCTCAAAGTCAAAACGCTCATAATCCAGAAGAGAAATATCAGCATAAATAGTGGGACTTGCCACTACTCTTCTCTTCAAATCAAAAAATTTCAAGCTCGGGTAAGAAATCACTATCCATATCGGGGATAGGACATGAAGAGGTGATCACGGCATCAGTAGACGGAGTCGGATTATTTAAAGCTTCGATCTTTGAAATAAGAAGATTGATTTTGGACAATTTGTCACGAAGTAAATCATCTTTGATCTCATCATCATCTAGGTCAAAATCCTTTATCTCCTCTAAGCTAATGAACTCATAATCGGAACGCGATTCCTCAACATCATCGATATCTCCACAAGAGTCTTCAATACTCGGAGTATACTCATTGTGAGAATCGGGATAAATTTCAACTTCATCTTTCTCAACGCGATTATCATCAAACGGCATAGCATCCGTATCAACAATTTCACAATTATCGTTAGAAATTTCCCCGGACTCACTTGGGATTGGGACGAGGTTCTCAACATTGTCTGATTTCGTTGCCGGAATAGTGTTTAGATGCTCGTCCCCCATTTTTAGAGAGTCCTTGGTTTCTTCGGTAGGAAAGATGGGTGCAATTTGAGGGTAGTGTAAAGGAACAAGTCTCTCCTCGTCATCATCGGAATCATCGTCACAGTAAAGTAGGGCCTTTCGAAATTTAGCCTCTTTTTCTTCTGCAAGTAATTCTTCCATAGACTTCCCATGAGGATCGGGAGTATAAGTGTTACGATCCGCCAAATATTGATTAAGCGCTTGTTTTTTATTACGAACCCCTTCCGCAAGGATTCCCAAAAGTCTTTTAATTTCGAGCAATCTATCTTGATTTGGATAATAGACGGGATTTTGTGGGGGTTGGAAATTGTCAAAACCGGAAGTATTATAGCAAGGATTAGGTTCATAGTAATTTTGATTCCACGGTTGACATTGATAATCATTATGAGGACCCCCACAATTTGTACAAGAAAAATTCGGTGTATTATTGAAATACGGTTCTTGCTCATAAAAATTTTGAGGAGGGTGATTGAAATTGTTTTGAGGATAATTGGAAATGTTCGGATTAAAATCATAATTGTATAAATTTTCGGCTTCCGAAGCACAAAACGAACAAAATCCATTGATCAAATTTCTACCACACCTCTCGCAAGTACACCGTTGACAATAAGACGATGTCGGATCAAACGAATCTCCACACCCATCGCAATAACGTTGATCGAACGAAGATACATCGGGCTGTGGTGGGTAGTCGGAGAAATTTGACGGTTCATTGAAAGAGTTTGGATTAGATTCATAAGCGAATGCAGTTTCAGCTTTCGAATAAGAACACATACAAAGTCCTCGACTAAATCCACATTCGTTGCAAAAACATCGGTCACAAAGTGAATTGTCCCCCAACTGATCTCCACATATAAAGCAATTATACTGAGTGAGTGAAGATGGCTGGGGTTGTGGAGGGTGTTCGGAAAAATCTTGAGAAGAATTGAAGGAATTTGGATTTGGATTAATTGGTAATTCACACAAATTACAAAATCCATTGCGACAATTGACTCCACACCGCTCACACAAACACTTGTAACAACGAAGACTATCACCCATTGGACTTTTACAATGAAAGCAGTGATAGCCGAGTGACGACATTAGAATTAAACGGATAGAGGGATAAAGAGATAGAATTAAACGGTTAAGAGGATAAGAAGATTATTTTTGGGTTTTGAAATTTAGAAACATGAAAAATCACAAAAGAAAAATGGAAAATAAATTTGAAAAGAAAATCTTTTTGGATTTTTATATGTAAGGAAAAATTATTATCTTTTTGGTGATCGTTCGATCAACCGTACTCGTTTCTTTCAAAACTACGCGCAGCGTGGCGGAGAAGCAAAGGTCCACTCGAAGGTGATTAAAAACCCGCCTCTTTCGGTCTGCAATTTAATGTCAAGACCATCCTTAAACCCCGTGTATAGGTTGTAGCAAAGAAATAATCCGAGTAACGTTTAATTTCACGATCTCTTTTGTTGTTTATTCGGAATGGTTTACAACGCCCTCTCGAGAGCGAGGATATATTATTTTTGGTATTTTTGAAAACACTTTAGGAAAAGTGTTTTATTTATTTTCTTTTTGTATTTTTTTCTTTTTATAAAAACGAGAAACTTCCGAGGAAGGGTCTTCAAACACACGATCCGACGAACGAAATTCAAACTCTTCTCAAGCCTTCCCCGGCAGCGGCGCCATTTTTTGATTGAGTATTTTTAAGTATATTTTTCTGAAGGAAAAACAACGGATGCGTTTTCCCCGAGTCGTGTCCCAACGAAGGTTGAATTCGAGTTTTCGTAACGGAGTCGAATTGTGTGGTGAATGTGTGAAAAGAGTGATGATTGGTGATTTTACACTACGAACAATGAAATATGAAATAAAAACAACTATTTATGCTAAGGAAACAACTAAGCTAAGCATGAAATCCTAAGAACGAAAATTGAATTTAAAAACGTTACGCGACGAAATTTAAAAACGTGACTAAAAGTGATTTTCTAAAATCTAAGTTCTAAAAAATGAAAAACAATTTTTCTTAAATCCTAAATATAAAAAGAAAATTTTGTAAAAAAGAAAAAAATTTTTTGACTTTTTATGAATTTTTTATGAATTAAAAACTCAATTAAAACTATTTAAATGATTTAAAAATATTAAAAAGCTTGGGAAAAAATCTGGAAAATTCAGAGTAAATCTAAAATTAAGATGTTTATCTAGGAAAAATAAAATCAGAACTTGAATCAACCTAAATAAGCAGAACAGAGGAAATAAGCAGTTTGCAATAAGCCAAAAATAAGCAAAACAGATCCAGAAATTCCCAAAAGCTCAGGAATGATGCAACAGACTAATATAAGCTCAAAAAAATCAAATGATTCCAAATAAACACAAGAAATAAGCTGAAAGAGCAGATGAGCAGTAGCAAAGTAAGGCAGTTTCAAGTCAGGTTTTTAGCTGATTTGCAGAACTTATTTAGGCTACTAGATAAGCTAGAAAGCTGAATACCAGATGTTTCCTTCAGTCCTTACTATATGAACTACTAATAAACCAAAAATGAAGTCCTAAGATTAACTGAATAAGCTACAATTGTTCCTAGATCAGCAGCTAAAAACCTAAGTATGCACAAAACAAACTGACAGCAGCAATTCAAAATGGCGCAAAACTATTGAAATCCTACTCTAAATCAAACCATCCTTTGCAATCTTACTTCAACTCCTAAGAACTACTCAGAAATATCCAAGAGAGATTCCAAATAAGCTCAGCTTATGCTGAGCTTATTGAAGCAGCCTACCTTCTACTTTTTGAACTTTCCCAAGCAAAACTTCAAATCAACTCAAATTAGCCTATTATTTATTTGCTAAAGCTTATTCTAGTACTCAATAAGCTCCAACAAACTTTGACCAATGGTAAATGAACAGTACACCAGCTTATATCCTCTAGAACTCTTTTATGCCAAACACCCTTTTATTAAACTAATTTGCAGATTTACACTAGATACTGAAAATATAGGCTATGCTACTGATATTCTACTGCACAACTAACTTAATCAAACACTACTAAGCAAATTCTAAACCTACTCTAGCACTAAATAAGCAGTATCCTCTAATGACTGTTTTTGGCTTTTTAATGGTTTATTAAGGAAAAATTAGACAAATGAATACTAATACTGAATTTAGACTAAATGATTCCTTTAAAAAGTAATAACAACTACTTAAAAGCAGATAAAAGCAGAAAATAAGTACTAATAAGCAGTTTGAATTAACTTTGACTTTTAAGAATTTTTAGAATTAAAACAGAATTAAAATTAATGAATCCTTGACAAAGCTATGACAACTGAAATGAGCTAACTGGAACAGAATTTAGAGCTTTTCAACCAACATTAAACATCAATGACAAAGCTTAAATGAACTTAGAATTTTAAAAGGAATGTGTAAATTTTATTAAACTAAAGACAATTACAGAACAATAATGAGGAATTACAATGAAAACTTTACCTAAATTAAGCTACCAAAAGCTACTCCTAAATTACTCCCTACTCCTAAATTCGACCTAAAAATTATCTACCTAGCTAACTAACAGCTCCAATTGTGACCGAAGAGGGCTAAATATAGCCTGTTGGGGAAGCTTCTAGGGACTCTCCTGATCTAATCTCAGCCCTCTATTAATCATCTTGTCATCAAAGCAATCTACAGCCCTTGGATTAGATGGATGAGGTGTTGTAGCCAATCGATGAGCTCCAATTGTCCAAGCTGGTAATCCACACCACTTCTTCTCTCTGACATGTGCGTCAGTGCTTCTAAAGCAGTATCCAAGGCAAAGGAGTGAGGTGTAAGAACCAATGATACGCTGCCTTTTGTCCATGTAAGCAATCCCAATGATTAATCTCTCTGACACGCTCTGAGCACGTGGGAAATGCTTCTAGAAGAGTTAATTGAAGGTAAATTTGTGTGAGAAGTGGTAATTTAAGGGATGGTTGATGCGTGGTTTTGCGACCTTACAACAGGTTTTACCTCTCAAGGGATCTTGAGAAGTTTGCAATCCCCACCAGGCAGTGTACCTGACCGATGTAGCATAGTGAAGTGGCAAGTACCGGGGGATTGATCGTTCTCTAGGGGAATAGTGTCGTTAGGATTGAAAAACTACTCTAATAGGTCTAAGGGTGAGAGAAGATTCTTTTTGTATTTTTTATATTATATGAAAGCAAGTAAAATCTCGGGTTTGAAAAAGTGGGCGGAATTAGTTGCTAGTCAACTAACCCAAATAACTACAAATGCAAATAAAATAAAATAACTGAAAATGAAAAGGTGGTGGAACTTATATGGGGAGAAATGTGTTTACTTAGATTTCCTTACTCCCTAACTATCTTTTACCGGTTGATTAGTGTGTATTAATTGCGTGGATGACGGGTGTATTCCTTAATACCAATCGTGGGGTGGCGTACGTACTTCCCCAACTCTACAAGCTCCTACTTCACTCCTATGTCGAGCCGGCTAAGAAGCTCCTAACATGGGATCACTAGAATTCGCTCATGCATTAAATACAACCATAAAAACCTTAGTACGCATTGGTTCATGTTTCTTAAGACGTTCAAGCAAGTTACCGTATAGGAGGTTAGCCAGTTTTCTTAAGCCTAACATCGATAAACAATCATCCAATACAAGTAATAACACACTAATAACCAATAATCAATAGTTAGGTTTCATTAGATCTAAGCAAACACAAGATAAATCTAGCCTAGCATGTTAATTAAAAGACAAGAACAAGATATAATCAAACAACACATAGACATATTGATTGATTAAATGAATACTTATCTTCAATTAAATATGGGAGATCCAAGGGTATAAAACCCTTAAAAATGGCAGAAAATTCGTCTTAGGGTTTCTCCTCACAAAGTTGCACACAATGAATAAAAATTGCAAAACTATATATAGAGTTTAGTGGCTGACGGTGTCACGTTGTAGGAGGTGACGCCGTCACCTCGCCGTGGCTAGGGTTCCCGGATGGTCTTCCTGACGCCGTCCCTCTTTAATCCACAAAAATCCTCTCTGGCGTGTCAAGGG
Source organism: Artemisia tridentata subsp. tridentata (assembly GCA_021014915.2). Lineage (NCBI taxonomy): Eukaryota > Viridiplantae > Streptophyta > Magnoliopsida > Asterales > Asteraceae > Artemisia > Artemisia tridentata. The sequence goes on along the minus strand of CP139503.1, from coordinate 360,966,112 downwards.
TTGACGCCGTCAGAAATGTGCTTGACGCCGTCTCTCTTTAACTTAAACCGTGATGGCCTTGATCATCTTAAAGGGTGACGCCGTCAGACTTTCCATTGCAAAACTCTCTGGCGCGTCACGTGTATTTTTCATATCCACCTCTTTTGCCAAGCCATGACGCCGTCAAGAGCAATACTTGACGCCGTCAAGTGTACTTTTCCAGCAGCTTTGGAGACTTTGTCGTTTTCTTCACTTTTATGCTCCAAAAACGTCCAAAATGCTTCCTTTTCCAGATTTCTTCTCCAAAGTACCTAAAATGACAAAAGGAACGATTTAGGGCAATATTTGATCAAATAAATACGATTTAGGGCTTAAATGACCCCCTAAAAGTGGTACACTTTTCGCTTCATCAAATACCCTTACACTTGAGATTTGCTTGTCCTCAAGCAAATGCGCTTTTATTCTAATCAAAATACAAGTTAGGGGTCATTTAATGCTAATATAAAAGTAATTACAACAAATAATCGTTCCACTTTAATCATAATAAGCACGGAGATTACAATCTAGCACCTCACAAGTAGTGTTTAGATACTCACATCTCTCAGGTGTCATAAAAGTATATCTCATAAATAAAAACGGATAATATCTCTCACTACCTGTCATAGCAAATAGATTACCATAGGCTTGGGAAAGGATCAAAAACCTCCTCCACTAGGCGTAAGCACCTAAGATAAATTATCAAAGAGGGCTTTTACATGGGTTATAACGTGAGGTGTAGGGATATGATAAACACGGTTTTGTTGGATAAAGGATATTTTACTGGTGGCGAGTTAAAGATCTTGATTAATTACATGTACAATATGGCGTTGCTAAGCCAAGACTAGACTCGACTTAAGCTAAAAACAAAATAACAAAAACATAAAATAAACATAAAATGAAACGGGATGGTAGTCCGTATGTTTTTTCCACTTTTCTTTTTCTCATTTTTTTGTATTTTTCTTGATTTTTTCGATTTGTTTTTTTTTTTTTTTTCATACACTCTTGCCCTACCATCCAAAATAATACATCATAGGGGCGTCGCATTCCCCTTACACTTGAACTTTTACATAACTTTACAAATAACTATTCTAATGACTCGAATTAAGATAATCGAAACACTTGGAGTACTTTTTAAAATATTTAGCACATATGGGGGTAATAATGTTGTTCTTCCCCATTACTCCATTACACTAGTACTTTACCCATGAGTCCCAATCGTCCCAAAATAATATGTACAAGGATATGACTTGACTTAGCAACCATGTAATCAATTAGATAATTAACTTGGGGTTTAAACAAATGTTGTCACAATAATGCACTAAAAATGAGTGCATACAAGGTAGGCTAAGGCGATTTGGGTGTACATTTAAGTGGGGTGTAACAAATTCTTCCTTTAAGTAAAATGCTTAAAGGTCGAAACGAAAAGATAGGCTCTGAGGGGTGTACTAGGGGTATCGTGTACTAAAAATGAGTACAACGCAAAGGGTGTGGGAGAATTACTTGACCAATGTAGCCAACGTAATTATAACAAAAACACATGTGTAAAACAATGGGTTAATCCTAATGCCTCTTATCATGTAGTAAATCTAACTACACGAATGTAGTCTCACTTGTGGCCTCGGAATGGTCCTAACGCAAGTTCTAGAATCTAAGTGCTACCGGTACACACATCATAGCATAAATGCTTTTTCTACCAATTCTAGGGGCGAACCTCACATATTTGGGGGTGGAAAATTTTTTAGTGGTACGGTTTTGTGCTAGTCATATAACTCCTATCCATGAGACGCTCATTAAGACCAAAGTTTCACTCCTATATGTTGTAAAAAATTTTAAATTTGGCACTAAAATTGCCCTAACAGGTATTTCTCTCAGTTTTATTACACATTTACTATTAAACAAACAAAAATCAAGTGCAATTGCATTCTCTAAAGTATCATACTTTACCCCCCCTTACACTTAAGATGAACATTGTCCCCAATGTTCAAATAACAAGATGTAAAAGTAAATAAGGTAAAAGAATGAAATCAAATACTCCCCTGATTCGTTTGGTGGATAAAGAGGTAACATGGTTAGATCTTCTTCCAAGAGAATGTAGAAGCTCCAAGACTAAAGCATCGCCAAAAGCTAGATTCCACATACATCTCCTTGTCCAAAATAACCTGTTAAACCTGAGAAAACAAACACGAAAACCTGCATAACATCGGCGGGATAAATCTATATAAGGATATAATGCTTGTGGAATGATTATTTTGCAGATTCCTGGAGTTTATAAGTTAGAGATTTAATAAAAACTTTTTATGAAAACAAAACTTTCAAAAATTTCAGAAAATTAAAACCTGACGCCGTCAGGTTGTAATGCCTGACGCCGTCAAAAATGATCTGACAGAATTCTCATGTTAAGTTTCCGGAAAATTTCTGGAAAAACATATACCTTACTTCCTGGAAATCCTGCAAAATATCATTATGACTCGATACAAGCATTTGACTCAAACAATTACTAATATGTATGTTAATTTATTATTGTTATGATTCATGTTCATTTGTTCTAATCAACCGATTTGGATTTCCCTTACACTTATCTTTTGCAAAATACCTTTATATGTAGTTAAGACGAAGTTAAAAACAAGATAAAGCATTTTCACAATTTAGTTTTGAACATGAATCAATAATGATAAAAATTAAACCTACATACGGAAGCAAATAAAATCAAACAAACAAATAAATAAACACACAAAGCAAATAAAGCTTGGGTTGCCTCCCAAGAAGCGCTTTTCTTTATTAACGAGTCTTGTAGCTAGACTCAAAGTCCTTCTACCCTATGTAAGTGAGCTCGTCATCGAGGACGTCTTTAGGGTTAAGCTTGGATTGAAGTTTCCTATTGGTCCGCTTAGTACAATATATCTTTTCAAACTTCTCTCCATCCGGGTCATACAATGTCATCTTAATATGCCATGACCCATCTCCATCTTTGGGTGGTTTGTCCCAATCCCACTTATGATCATCGTCCTCACAAGTCCACTTATTCATCCCTAGGTTAATTAGCAAAACTCCTAGGAAATCAATCATCTTCCTAAAAACTAGAGGGTCTTCAAATGGATCCAATTCGGTGTCCCTAGCCAAGAGTTGTTCTACCGCATGTGTTCGGTTCACAAAGTCCTCTTCTAGGTAAAATGGGCGTTGGGGTCCTATGAAGTCTCTATCGATCCAAGGTCCATATCTAGATGGTCTCCTATTTAATTCTAACCAATGGGGTGTTGGTTCATCACTAGTATCATAAGCATGTTTCTTCACATCATAGACTGACCAAGTATCACCTTCTCCTACCGCTATCTTAGATTCCTTACAATCAATCATAGCACTAGCGGTCGCCAAAAATCCTCTACCTATCAACAAGGGGCATGTAGGGTCGCTAACCATATCAAGGACGTGGAAATCGGCTAAAATGGTTAGTTTTCCTATGTGTACTAACACGTCCTTGACTACTCCAACTGGGTAAGCAACACTCCCATCCGCTAAGCCTATTATCACCTCGGTTTCTTCAAGTTTTCCTAGTTTTAGAGAGGTGTAGAGAGGTAACGGAAGTAGGTTAAGGCTTGATCCAAGATCGGCTAATGTGTCATAAGCCTCCGAATTACCGATCTTGCAAGGTAGAACAAATAAGCCCGGATCATCTAACTTCTTAGGTAGCTTGTTTTGAACAAAGGCGGTCCCTTTTTCGCCTAACTTGAGCTTCTTCTCATCCAACACATCAATAACCGGACTTTCAAGGTGGAGCTCCTTGAATTCTTCGTCAAGGTTTTGAGTGGGAGGTGTCTCAACTATGTTGTTGACCAATTTGGATATCATAACTTCTTGGTCATTTTGAACGACTTGGGTTTGTTTGAAACACGAGCTCATGGAATTGACCGAATAATATTGTGGACAAGAACTAGGAGACGAAACCGACGAGATGGCGTTGACGTTTAGTTTCGGGTTCTTGACTGTGTTGCTAGGGAGTGCTCCCATTTCTCGGTCATTGAGGGCTTTCAACAAAGTGTCAATCTTATTGGTCATCTCCGTTTGTTGTTGTTTGAAATCGGCTTCAAACTTGGCCAAACGAGCTTCTTGAGATGCCATAAATTGGGACATCAATCCTTCAAAGTTATTGGTACTACCATTGCTGGAAGGATTGTTGTTGAAAGTACGGTTCGAGTTGGAACCGCTTGATTGGAAACGACTAGGTGGGTTGGAAGAATTGGTTTGTTGTGCGTTTTGGTTTTGTTTCCACCTAAGGTTTGGGTGATTTTTCCATGAGGGGTTGTATGAATCACCGTAGGGGTTTGGCTCGGGTTTGAAAGTGTACCACTTTTCTCCCGCTCCGTCGGTACGCGAGGATGCGTAGTCCGCAAAAGCTTGTTCGGGGAGTTCCACGCAATCACGAGTGTCGTGGGGACCACTACATAATTCACATGAAGAAGTGATTTTGTTCACTTGGCTTGAAGGTTTAGGAGCCTCGTAGGATTTCATAAGAAACTTGACTTGGTCTTCAAGTTCTATAATCCTACGGTCGGAAGTGCTTGAATTGTTCGAAGGCAAAGATATTGCCTTGACCATTTTATTCAAATCACGGGGATCACTCCAACTTTCGTTGTCATAAAGAGCAAGATCTTCTAGGAGATCCCATGATTGTTCCGCACTTAGATCACGTAGCTTACCACCAGCCGATTGGTCAATGGTTTGCCTCGTGGAGAGATTGATATGGTCATAGAAGATTTGGACTTGGAGCCAAAGTTCTATGCCATGGTGAGGGACTTTTTGGAGTAAGTCCTTGAATCGAGTCCATGCCTCGTAGAGGGTTTCGCCTTGACGTTGTTGGAACATCAAGATATCATTCCTTAGCTTGGTAGTTCTTCCTGGTGGGAAAAACTGAGCAAGGAAACGAGTGGTGAGATCATCCCAAGAGGTGATGGATCATGCGGGTAGACGCTCTAGCCATTGACTAGCTTGGTCCCGCAAAGAGAATTGAAAGAGACGCAGTCGGGTCGTCTCTCGAGTGGCAACATCAAGGTCTATGGAATCAACGATTTTGAGAAAGTCCTTGAGATGTTGATTAGGATCTTCGGAACGAAGTCCATGGAATGCGCATCCGCTTTGCACCAACCGGATGGTGTCGGATCGCAAGGGAGTGACATTGGTTCCTTGAGTGAGCTCAATGGTTTTTTGATAGCCATGGTGGCTAGGACGGGAGTAGTCTCCTAAGGTACGGGCTCTAGGAGGTGGGTGTTGTTGTGGTGGTGGGTTGTTGGGATCAAGGATATTACCACCTTCCATGATGTCGGATGGTAATGGTTACGAACAAAGAAACGAAGAAAAAAGATAGACTAAAGAAAACCTAGAAAAATAAAATAAAAATCTCACTAGAAAGGAATCTAGTGAGTAGACCTAATAAAATAAAAATTCAACCTAAACAATAACTATTCCCCGGGCTGCGGCGCCAAAAACTTGATGCGTGGTTTTGCGACCTTACAACAGGTTTTATGTAACACCCCGACCCGACAAGGGTAGAGATGCCACAATAATGGTGACATATCAGAAACATACACAAGCATACATCTTCAATAATACAAAGGTTACAAGAAATTACAAGGAAATACTAAATTTACAGAGGAATAAATACTAAGTCTGAAAATATAAATTCTTCAAGTCATCCCTACAACAAAATATCTATCACAGCGTAGTCTTCTAAGTCCAAAGATACTCTCCACTCATACCCAGCTTCCTACTAAAACCTGCCGCAGGAAAAGAAATGCGGCTGAGCTACGAGAGCTCAGTGAACAGATATAACGGTAACAAAGCAGTAATAAAGAATAGTGAACAGTAATTGAAATACGAATCAATCAGAGTTATGGCATAAGAAAAGGTAACGGAAATGAGAAGTACAAGGGTACAAGGTGTAGGAAACAGTAATCCTCTACGAGCCCAGTATCAGTAATCAGTAACAGTAATCATTATAATCATGTAGAGGGGAGACCTCTCAGTAATCAGTAAATATGAGGGGATTCCTCAATAATGGGTGGAGTAGCTAGCTCCCAGAGTGTGAAAGACGTGTATCGCACACACCATCAGTCACCAGTAATACAGTAATCAGTAATCAGTAACAGTAACAGTAACAGTAACAGTTCTAGGATGCATCCATACGCCCCAGGTGGCCATAAACCTCCCAACACACCAAATAAAATACAGTCAGGGACGGAACAGGTCATCACTCTCCTGCCCTAGAGTCATGCCATCGGTGCATCAATGACATGGTCATGAAACCCTCATGACTAGTTATGGCTCGTAGTATCAAACTGTGGGTCAGTGGTCAAGTATCAGTATTCAGTATTCAGTATTCAGTTTAGTTTCATAGGTCAATATCCATTTCAGTATATCAGAAAGTTCATATCAGATGGTTCAATAACAGTAGGTTCAATATCAGAGAGGTTCAATATCAGTAGGTTCAGTATCAGTGGGTTTAGTACCAGAAAGATTCAATATCAGAAAGGTCAATATCAGAAAGTTTAGGTTCATAGAAAAGATCTTAATTCACAGGTTTCATATTAAGCTTATATTTAAAAATAATCTTTCAGTGACTTTCATAAATGATGTTTAGTAAAACCCTTTTTTTTATGAAGATAGTCCTTAAAAGAGATTTTCATAAAATCTTTAGTGCAGTTTCAATTTAAAATTGGTATGACATTGTATTCAAAAGCTTTTCTCAAAAACATTTTCATATCATCAAGGAAAGTTCCAATTCCAGTTATAATGTCAAAATGAATCTTCAGGGTATTCAGGGGTTTGCATATTCAGGTCATAAGATGAAGATCGGATCATGTCAGGTATCAAAGGAATTAAAACAGGGTTCAGTTTATCAAAGGAACTCAGAAATCAAGTATCATGTCAGGAAGGTTCAAGTAAAGGGGATCATAGCAGTGGCATTAATACAGAGACCGACAGATCAGAAAATAAAAGAGATCATGAGAAACCTGTGAGAAGGTTCAGAATATCTGTACCTTATACCGCAAATGAAAACACAACAGAAAATATAAAGGTCGGACGCAAACTCCATCTTCAGCGAATCTACACGAATACATGATCGTCTTATTATTAATATCTTATTTAAATCAGATTACTTATTTTAGTCGGCTTTCCATTTTTAGTAACTCTCTAGATTTAGTAAGTTTTTCCCGAATTAGGTTTACAATTAACAATTCAATTAACAATTCAGGGTCTATTATTATAATTGTGACCAATATTTATGTTTGTGGTTTTCATGGACTCTAAGTAACAACCCATTTAGACTAACAACAACATCTTCGAATAAAATCCAATGTCGACCCATACATATGTAAAACAAAATCCAAGCATCATACACACTCACATGCATCTTTTGTTTACTATACCCTACAACACACACACCCATCCCATGCACCCACCAAAAGCCTCCATCTTCCCGTACAACATGTCAGTTTAATTTCTTATTTTATAGTTTATATTGCTGTATTAAATATATGTTATACCCATCACACGCCTGTCCCACATTTCATGAAATCATATTAATTTTTTATGCATGACAATGATGCAAATATGAAAGAAAATCGACACACATATACCCCCACCATAACAAGCGTGAACTCAGATCCTATTAGTCAATAAAACTATGTATCGACCGAAAGCATGCAGATTCACAGCCCTACATTTCTTCTTATTCGACCCATCCATGCATCCAAAATCATGCAGAAAATATGGTCTTTACAAGTCCAGTTAAGACCTTATATAGACGGACAATCATTTCATTATTTCATGAACTATATTATGTCATTTCAGGCGACCATACTTCCAGTTCTTTAGTTGGTATATTGGCGATTAATTACACATTTCAAAACTAGTTTTAGAGGCTCACCTATGGGCTGGTCGTGACAAAATAAAAACAACATCGATGTGTATGTGATCCATCATTTTATGTCATCCATTTATACTCCATTAGCAGTCATATTAAATCAACTCACAGATTTGTTTTTAAGCCATCTTCCTATCGTTTATGGGTATCAAAGATGAGAGTATAGCCAAAAGAAAACAAGTGATACTTTCATGTTGTGTATATTATAATGGTCTGTTTGCAAATAGACGTCCTATGCCGACATATGAGTATCTTTATTTCATGCAACTTATTATTCCTCATTTTATGCGCTCGTACAATCCTTTTGACGCATATATTTTAGATTGGCTTGAGCTTGATTTAGGCTACAATTTATTTATATTTCATGTGTATAGATCGAGGGAGAATAAGAAATAAAAGGGAGGATACCTTAGTGTCGGCTTACAAAGGGACGTACGAGCAAGGACAGGAGATGTAGTCATGCGTATCACAGAATCGTACCACGATCATTTCTTCCCTCTTATTATCAAAGTGAGAGAATTTGTTTGGTTTATGATTTGCTTGAGTTGGTGTGTGCATGAATCGTTCAAATGAAGAAAATGGTAGGGAGAGTGGGAGTTGTTTACCAAATAAATGAGCAAGGAGGGTTATCAATATTAAAAGTGGTTGAGCAAAGTATGGGATACTGATCCATGATTTACGGAGGAATTTAAGGGGTGATATTTATTAGTGATTGACTTGTGAGAAGGCAATTGTGTATGTTCACCTAATGAAACGTGTGGGGATCACCATAACAAAGGAAATGATATGAGACATGATATTCTCTTTGTTCTTATTTAAAGAAAACGTACAACCTTTAAAAAGAATTACATATGTGTCGATTATTATATTAGTTCGGATATACTTGAGATAGAACTTAATGACTTGTATTATATTTTCTTAATATATAGTTTTCATATCGCTTATTTATTATCTAAATCTTAGGGTATAATCAAAATAGTAGTTAAAATGCTACTTCAAATTTTTGGGTAAAATTCAAAGTTAGGTGTAGTTTAGGTATTCGGATTTTAGGGTTTTACATTTTACCTCTCAAGGGATCTTGAGAAGTTTGCAATCCCCACCAGGCAGTGTACCTGACCGATGTAGTATAGTGAAGTGGCAAGTACCGGGGGATTGATCGTTCTCTAGGGGAATAGTGTCGTTAGGATTGAAAAACTACTCTAATAGGTCTAAGGGTGAGAGAAGATTCTTTTTGTATTTTTTTATATTATATGAAAGCAAGTAAAATCTCGGGTTTGAAAGAGTGGGCGGAATTAGTTGCTAGTCAACTAACCCAAATAACTACAAATGCAAATAAAATAAAATAACTGAAAATGAAAAGGTGGTGGAACTTATATGGGGAGAAATGTGTTTACTTAGATTTCCTTACTCCCTAACTATCTTTTACCGGTTGATTAGTGTGTATTAATTGCGTGGATGACGGGTGTATTCCTTAATACCAATCGTGGGGTGGCGTACGTACTTCCCCAACTCTATAAGCTCCTACTTCACTCCTATGTCGAGCCAGCTAAGAAGCTCCTAACATGGGATCACTAGAATTCGCTCATGCATTAAATACAACCATAAAAACCTTAGTACGCATTGGTTCATGTTTCTTAAGACGTTCAAGCAAGTTACCGTATAGGAGGTTAGCCAGTTTTCTTAAGCCTAACATCGATAAACAATCATCCAATACAAGTAATAACACACTAATAACCAATAATCAATAGTTAGGTTTCATTAGATCTAAGCAAACACAAGATAAATCTAGCCTAGCATGTTAATTAAAAGACAAGAACAAGATATAATCAAACAACACATAGACATATTGATTGATTAAATGAATACTTATCTTCAATTAAACATGGGAGATCCAAGGGTATAAAACCCTTAAAAATGGCAGAAAATTCGTCTTAGGGTTTCTCCTCACAAAGTTGCACACAATGAATAAAAATTGCAAAACTATATATAGAGTTTAGTGGCTGACGGCGTCACGTTGTAGGAGGTGACGCCGTCACCTCGCCGTGGCTAGGGTTCCCGGATGGCCTTCCTGACGCCGTCCCTCTTTAATCCACAAAAATCCTCTCTGGCGCGTTAAGGGTTGACGCCGTCAGAAATGTGCTTGACGTCGTCTCTCTTTAACTTAAACCGTGATGGCCTTGATCATCTTAAAGGGTGACGCCGTCAGACTTTCCATTGCAAAACTCTCTGGCGCGTCACGTGTATTTTTCATATCCACCTCTTTTGCCAAGCCATGACGCCGTCAAGAGCAATACTTGACGCCGCCAAGTGTACTTTTCCAGCAGCTTTGGAGACTTTGTCGTTTTCTTCACTTTTATGCTCCAAAAACGTCCAAAATGCTTCCTTTTCCAGATTTCTTCTCCAAAGTACCTAAAATGACAAAATGAACGATTTAGGGCAATATTTGATCAAATAAATACGATTTAGGGCTTAAATGACCCCCTAAAAGCGGTACACTTTTCGCTTCATCAATGGTAATTCTAGGGTTTATGTTTGGGAGGGAAAAGGAGGTGTAGGGTAAGAATTGGGGGCGGGGTGTGAGGTTGTGGATTTTTTATTTTTATTTGACCGTGTGTTAGTCTCTTGACCGGGTTTAGGTTGGGTCGGGTCTTGGGTTAAGGATGGTGTATGGACCGGGTTGGGAATAGTGGGCTTTTGTTTTGGGCTTGGGGTTAAAATAGATGGGTTGAGGGTTTGTAGCTTGGGTTGGATTTGTGTTTAAAGAATGAAATCCGGATATTGTTTTGTGTTTAGCATAGAGTTTAGGATACAAGGACCAATTGTGTAATTTGCTGAATTCTGAGGGACCTTTGCTGTCATTTTTCCAATGTTGATCTAAGGGTCTGAATTGACAACTGATGATTCTTCAGGGGTTGACTTTGACTTTCCGAGCATATCTTTGATCATTTGATTCCCCGGCTTCGGCTTTAAATCCTTTCCAAATCTCGTGCTCGTTTTCCCGGTTTTTGCTTGATTTTGTCCATATTTACAATATCCATCCCTGCACAATCATAAACACAAAAACACGAAATATTTGGCATAATTGGTGAGGTTTTTGGTTATTTTGGTCCGGTTTTGGTCAAATAAAGGTATGTGATTAAGCACATACCAATAACCAATCTCTCACATTTGCCTTAATTCAACAATACTCCCATATTATTGATCGACAATGGACAATTTAAAGTAATAAATTACTTATGGATTAAACATGCAAATATAGGACACAATTAATATATGAATGAATAACTCAAGTACCACGTATATTAATCATCAAAATAATAATTGTTTTACATATCCCATTATCCAAATACTAAACACAGATTCGCATGAGACTACTTAGTAAGTTAAAATCCAATGTTCTTAACATGATCAACTTGTAAGGTACAAGATAGCTAAGTAGTCATCTGAGTAAACTTTAAGAGTACTTATTTCAAACTCACAATAGTGAAAGTTTGAATAACATGATGAGCGTCATTTTGTACGTGCACATTCTAATACACTAGTATTGCCATGGTGCATTCCATAGAGTGTTTGAAGCTAGCACAACACCTATATGAGACAGTCATCTCAACAGCTTCTTAAACCGTAAAGTATTCTTTTCCTTTACTGTGTATTGCAACAATGCTCTCAGCTGAGCATGTCTAGTCAACAACATCATCATTCGTGATGAAATCCTACAATGACTAGGATTGAGTATCCACTCAATCAGACTAGCATTAGTGTATACAATAACACTATGCTCTTAAACGATTGAACCTTTCTTTGGCAATGTTTGGTGCATTTCTGAACTTCCAGGTTCATCCAATAAGACATTTGTTTTAACAGTCATCTAAAGACTCTCACTTAGATACTGTTGTTGTTAACTCACTTTGCACTCATGCAAAAGTTACAACTATCCCCATACACAATTTAATGTACATGATGAAAACTTAGTAAAACTTAAGGTATCCATCCATGTGTTAAATTATCGCAAGTGAAATACATCCTTTGAGACTTGCTCAATGATATGTTACATTGTGTTATACTTAATTACCGTACATGTTTATCACCATAAACATTTATTCCAAGATTGTATGTTTTAATTCCTAAATCTCTGAAGTGAAAACTATATTCCAAGTCGAGGGATAAAATCTTGCTCGCATGGAAAATAGCTTTCAATATGTTGCACGACATATTAGATATAAGGAACAAACATTGTACTCCCACTTGCTCTCAGGTCAGGAGTTATCTTATTTTAATCAAAATCAAAATATCGATTTACAATTAAACTTAAGATCTCAGCTCCTAGATGCATGATCTAATCCACACTTGGATTCTACTATTTTGTGTACTTAATAAAGATCATATGGATTCATCACCCTTTTGATTACGCACCGTCCTCGCAAAGGTAATCAACAATTGTCACATTTCATATGCATGAAAACAAGTATGATAATTAACCATCTTTATATCATTAATGCGTGTAGAGATGAAATTTAATCATAGTCAATTGCTTGAGTATGATTAAAACTTCTATCACAAGACATACATTAATGTTTGTACAATTTTGTCCTTATGAGTCTTTCTTCTAAAGAAACTCATTCTTAATCTCACAGATTAGTTGTTTAGTAAGAGATCAATCAAGTTCAAAACAATGATTGTCTTTCAAGGACTGCATCTTTTCATTCATAGTTTTGAGACATTTACCAGATTCAAGATCTTGATAATGCATCTCTGTATAGTTAACAGGTTCTCAAAGATTCTCAAACTTCCATTCCTCAGCATTGATATACAATATCTCTCAAGTGCATGAGGTATCCTTGTGGATCTATGAATGTGAGTTACATCATTCTTTGGTTCAACATTTTCATGTTTAACCTTAGTATGACATTAGCAAGTGTATTTAGAAGGTTGTGAATTTTGTTCTTAAATATCTTCAAGATGCTCCCACTTACTTTTGTAAGTAGAGACTATTCTCTAAATACTAAGCGTCTTGAGCCACAATAAATTGTTTCCACTTGGAATATTTAAAATGCATCCACAGTTCTCAACTCTAGTTTGTTAATGACATGCTCCAAGAGATTTAACAAATTTTGAACTTCAATTAAGACATAATGGAAATCATTCCATTCCGTCAATAGATTATGTCTTAATTACCTTCTATGTTAGAGTCATATTAAGTATATGCATGATATACTCAATTTTCTAACCTTGATAGTTTTGGAGATTAAAGCAGTTTAAGTTATCATAAATCAAACAATGTCAGAAGAGTTTGATATAACACATTAGACATACCACAAGGATTGGTATCCTATGGGATTGTGAGACTATACCACAATTCCGTAGATAACTTAATACTCTTTTGGTCATATACTTGCCAATTGGGTAAAACCAAATTGCATACATAGTATTTTGAAACCAATTGCATACTAGATATTATTCGTTGACCAAGTCACTTACTTTATGTGTATGTCCTTACATGAAGACATAAACATTTAATATCTTACTATACGTTATAAGTCATTGAACAACTCAAGGACTTCATGTTCATGTCTTAACAAGAAGACATAACGAGTTAACGTCTTACCTTACGTTACAAGTCTTTCAACAATTAAAGGACTTTATGTTTGTGTCTTTACAAGAAGACATAAAACATATTTAACTAAAGTAATTATGAGTACCGACTGTTGGTCTCAATAGTAATTTCAAGTTAATTGCTTATTTCATGATTATGACTTTATAAATAAACATAATCATATTGCCTAAACAATTCAGTGAATAATTATGACTTTGCAAGAAAACATAATCGTACTGACTAAATCATTTAGTGAATATTTAGAAGTAGCTCTCATCATATCTTGACACTTATTCTAAATAGGGCAACATACATTTTATGTGTAGAAGTCTTAGTAGAATATTAATTTCCTTACCTTCAAGGAAAACCATTAGTCATATTATTATATGTTGTTTCTTGCACACAATTAAGATTTCTCCCACTTGTGCATGATGCAACATTAAGCAAGTACACAAAACAACACGACAATCATTTGCTTGTATAGATAATATGACTATGTCAGATATAGAATATGAATTAAGTCAAGCTTAAATCATATCCTCATGAAAAGTGTATATAGAACAGGTTCAATTAATAAGTAATCTTGCATGATGACGTTATAGATAATGCTACAGAAAGCGACAAGTTATCATATAAAACAATATGCAGTGATTCGTACTAAATGAAAGTGTATCACACTTGGAAAGTAATAAATTATTTTTGGGCAGGCCAGAAATAATATGGGACAGCTATAAGTTTGACAAGCTCATAGCTCCCACTGAATCAGATAACATTACTAGAATGCCAGCTTAGAAAATAAAATGTATTACTCCCACTCAATTAGACAAACATTACAAGTGTTTTCCTATTGGTGAGAAGCAAATGACAATTTATTTACTTTCCTTATCTTGAATATCTACACATTATTGCTAATGTGAACAAGTAAGCATGTACTTAGATATCCAAGGGAGTGTGTCAAGTTCTATAACATAAACGATGGACTAGCCATTTATGCTAATGTTAACTTGAAATTGGCATGCAATTCCTCCTTATTTGGCCTACCTTGCCACAAGGGTGTAGTACCTTTATTTGGTTAAAGCAAACAACTAGGTTAATCATGCTAGTTATTGCTTTTACAATTTTACGGTAATATTTTAATTTCCTAATTAATACTCATAAGATGTCTCGCTAATAACAAGACATTAATATTTAATAGCTATAAAACACGTTATATAGTTATTGAAAACAAATCTTATAAGTTTCAAAGAGTTCAAAACCGAACAGGGGTAGTGAAACGTGTTTAAAAGTATAAGATTTAGTAACCATACTTAACCGTTTTGAATTTTGCAAGGCAAAACAATTTCATGAGTATGTTTACTTATGAGTATGATTAGAATTTGGGGTAAATTCAATCGTATCTTTTATCCACTTTTCTAGCAAGGAAAATGAATAGGAATATGTCTCTCTCTTTCTTACAAGGAAAGGAGACCCATTTTGTCCTTCAGTTTGCCTTTTCCAGGAAAAAGGACAAACCATTGTTTACAGTATATGTTGCAATATACAATTAGCAGTTAAGTTTAATTTTTAGTATTTTCGATAATTGATTCTTTTAGAAACTAACTACCCTTGTCTTAATAGATAAAACAATTAATTTACTAAAAGACTAAGACCCTCTTGAACTCCCACTCATCACGGTAGTGCTTACTACTCTGGTAAGTCTTGTGGGTACAAGAGGTAGGCGGCGTGCGACAATTGGATTACAAGTGCGACTCTTAGATTTATGAGACTTATGGTACTAGAGTACAAACTACTAGTGTCATGCATGTTTTGTCTCATCCTATGCCTCGGGCTCAAGGATCTCACCGCTTGACTCAATTAAGTTGTCCAATTAGAGAACATGTGTAAATAACTCTAGGTCTCACGCCAGAGAATAAACACCTTGGGTTGCAATTCACTCACGTCCCACGAAGAGCAAAAGGCAAGTGCAAGTGTCCTCAACTTTGGATGGCATAAACTTAAATTTCAAATAGGGTATCACATAATTTTTGACAAAAGTATGTATCAAAAATTGTGTACAAAGAGGCATGCATACATCTTTGTAACACAAGTTTGCAAAAAACAATTTTTCAACTTATTAGGTGTACTTTTATCACAGGCAAAGAATGGTCAAAAACCCTATATTGTACTCTGCATGAGTCAAAAGACCCAAGTTCTTCTAATAATTCCCTCATATGCCGAAGCATGTAGTGGGGCGGGAAACAGACCACACAAAACCCTAGATCTTGATTTGATCAAAGATCATTAATAAAAGCACAAAAACTTTAGGTATCTTATAGTTAAAGTTTATTAAATCACACGATATCCAGCAAGCTATATCCTGGTAGCTTCGAGTAATGATCCACACCCTCAATAGCTTGATAGAACCCGTGATTTAATTAAATCATATTTCAATAGTTTATAGTCCGTTTAAGTGAAAAAAAATTCACACATAACACATAACTGGTCACAAGGAATTAAGTGTGTATATTAACAGACAATAATTAAATCTCACGATATCCAGCAAGCTATATCCTGGTAGCTTCGAGTAATGATCCACACCCTCAATAGCTTGATGGAACCCACGATTTAATTAAAAGCAAGTTTCGATATAAGTAATTAGTCTGTTTTTATTTCCAAAATCAACAGCATATATGTAAAGCAAGTCACAAGGAATAAAACATATACGCAATTAAAACAGACAGAAGAGAAGACAAACTCTAATGGAAAGCAGTAAAACAAGTAATGCTCCAAAACTCGAGAATGAGTCTTCCCCAATTTAGAGAATCTAAGGCTCCCACAAGTTTTCGAGCTAGGTACCTTGTGGACCACAGACGTCATTACAAATGACCGCGTAAGCCTTAAGATTGGAAAAGAAAAAGAAGAAGTACATGATACAATAATCTTTTTAGATTTTCCTAACCCCTTTTAAGTCTTATTAACCATTAATAATTAAACAAGATCAAGATTTAATTAAATGACAATAATGCATGTTATTGTCATAACAATTAATATATGTGTTTAATTAGCGTAGCAAGCGACTCTATGTGTAACCCATAACACCAAACGAGATGGCTCTTGATGCCACTGTTGGGATTTCATATTGATTAAACCATCAATACCACGAGTACGCAGCGGATGGATCTATGTTTAATGTTATGAATTAAAACATATAATTAAAACATATAATAAATACTAACCTCGAATCTATTGAAAAATAGATAACCACCAAGTCTTGACCTTGATCACGAACACTCCAACGGATCTCGTATCACCACGAAACTCTAATCAACTATAGTGAGTTGATCTCTATCGAAAACTCACACTACACGTCTAACAAGAGCGTTAGGATGCTAGTGCTTACTTCACGTATACAACCAAACAAACATGTGTTCTTGTTGTAGCTTAAACACGATCGAATACCAAAGTGGTATACGTTCGAATCATATTATAAAAGAGAAAGCAGAAAACTAAATAAAACAAGAATATAATTCTTGTTTAATAAGCATGAGAAGTTTGACTAATTCAAACCAAAAGCAACACTTGTTCTCGTTCACTGCCGATTTAATGGACAAAAGAAAGGAAAGCAATTTTTGTACGTAGGGTATCATGTATTTAGATTGTGTCGTGTGTTTTAATGAGGCCAAGGGGTGTTTATATAGCACCCCAACTTGTCCAACAAGTCATTATTATTCACTCCATTAATTTGCCACAACCGACACATAGCCCCCTCCTAGAACCTTCCCATAACTGGCCACATTGGAAGGAAGTCCGGGAGTTTCGTTTTCCGACATCCAAGTCCCTCTCTTTTATATTTAACATATATTTAAATTAGTTAAAGCGTCTAACGATTTAAACTAATAACCGTTAAATTATTTCGTGAAATATATTAATTATAATTAATAGTATACATTAAACATATTAATTATATTTAATAAACGCTCTCTAAATGTATACGTGTGTGCCCCGATAGGCTCACGTAATTTCTAGCCGTATAACCTATTGATTTACGAACGCATAACCAATATAAAATACATGTCGACTAATGTTTCTTGTTTCATTGTCACGTTTCACAAAAACATTTTTAAGCTCAAACCATGTTTGCTTTAAAAATGTAAATTATTAATTTTTTTAATGAAAAAGGATAACAATCAACATAAATAAGGGTGCTTATTGTGGTCGTGACGGTGGTAGGTGGTTGTGATGGTGTTATTGATGGTGGTGATGGGTGGCCCACACTGTGACGCGCATCGAAACTTGTTGACTTTTATCAAAATAGTATCTTCTTCTCATAAAATTTACTCGCATCATCTTTATCCTTCGTTGCCGTTAAGAATTATCGATTTGGACTCCAATCAATACTACTCTATCTATGATAAATTTCTCACCCTCCAATGTATCAAATAGTCATGTTTCACAAAACAACTTTAAAGGTGTGTTTGGTTAAGGGTTACGGGAATAAAGAAATAGAATGATAGACATTTTATGGATTATATTCTTATATCAAACAATACTTCTAAAACAATTACACGCATTATTTCTACCTCTTTGTCACACCCATGGACATTACATTTCCGCCAAGCAACCCAAACAACACCTTAAGCTTAAGGGTCGTGATTCTCTAAAAAATGGCTAAATAATAAAAAGTTTAAAATATAGTGAAATTAGATTATAAAAAAAAGAAAAAAAAAATAGGTTTAAAATATATTTAACTTGTACCTTAAACAAACACACTTAAACACAAACGCAATTAAAAACACGTGTCTGGCTCGCGCCATAGAGTGACATTACGTGTTAGCGCCACACCCACCGGCCAACGGTACCTAGCACTGTTGTGGTCATTTTGGCAACATAAGCTTTTATATCCCGCTTGTATAAGCCAAAGATTATTTCTTACATGACAACATTTGGACACCAAATATACGATCATTATGCTTTCTTAATTCAAAAAACCTTAACTAACAAAAACCCATGTCTAGGCAAACCTATTCATGCTCAAATAATCAAGTCTGGCGTTCATGCTGGTGTGTTTTTAATGAACAATCTCATGAACTTATACGCCAAAACAGGCTTTCTCGTAGACGCACGTCAAGTGTTCGATGAAATGCCTGTCAAAAACCCGTCTTCTTGGAACACGATTATTTCAGCGTACGCGAAACAGGGACAGATTGGCAATGCACGTCGTTTGTTTGAACAAATGCCGAAACCTGATTCCGTCTCATGGACTGCGATCATGGTGGGGTATAATCAAATGGGTCGGTTTGAAAATGCGGTAAAGTTGTTTGTTGATATGATATGTTCTAAAGTGATGCCGACTCAGTACACGTTTACTATCGTTTTGGCATCGTGTGCTGCGTTGAAGTCGTTGGAGATTGGCAGGAAAGTTCACTCGTTTATTGTGAAAGTTGGCGTTAGTAGTTACACTAGTGTTGCGAATTCTTTACTAAATATGTATGCAAAGTCAGGTGATTTAGTGATGGCAGAATATGTTTTTGGTAGGATGACAGTGAAGAGTACGTCAAGTTGGAATACTATGATATCAATGCATATGCAATGTAAACGGTTTGATCTTGCATTAGCTCAATTTGAGAAAATGACGGATAGAGATATAGTTACATGGAATTCAATGATTTCGGGTTACAATCAACATGGTTTTGATGTTGAAGCTCTTGATATGTTCTCAAATATGCTAAAGGACCCACTACTAAAGCCAGATAAATATACTCTATCAAGTGTTTTATCTGCGTGTGCAAATCTTAACGAGGTAAACTCAGGGAAACAAATACATGGTCATCTTATCAGAACTGAATTTGATTTCTGTGGGGCCGTTGGAAATGCTTTGATTTCCATGTATTCCAAGTTTGGTGATGTCAAGATAGCTCAAAAGATAGTAGAACAAAATCGGACTTCTAATCTAAACATAATAGCATTTACAGCCTTATTAGATGGATACATTAAGCAAGGGGACATGAATCCAGCTAGAAAAATATTTGATTCGTTAAAAGATCGTGATGTCGTAGCATGGACCGCCATGATTGTTGGCTATATGCAGAACGGATTCAACAATGAAGCAATGGATCTTTTTAGATCAATGATTAAAGAAGGTCCACAACCCAACAGTTACACTTTAGCAGCCATTTTAAGTGTAAGTTCAAGTTTAGCTTCACTTGACCATGGCAAACAAATCCATGCAAGAGCCATAAAATCCGATTTTGCACTTTCTGTTTCTGTAAGTAACGCTTTGATTAACATGTATGCAAAATCTGGGAATATTAGTAATGCAAAACGTGTGTTTGATATGATAAGTTGTTTAAAAGATACTGTCTCGTGGACTTCTATGATCATTTCTTTAGCTCAACATGGGTTTGGAGCAGAATCATTGGAATTATTTGAAAGAATGTTGAGTTTTGATATAAAGCCCGATCATATAACTTATGTTGGAGTAATTTCGGCTTGCACCCATATGGGTTTAGTTAAAGAAGGTCGTGAGTACTTCAAATTGATGCAAGAAAAACACAGGATTGAACCAACACCAAGCCACTATGCTTGCATGATTGACTTGTTAGGACGTGCAGGAAAACTTGAAGAAGCATGGAATTTTATCAAAAATATGCCAATTGAACCAGATGTTATAGGTTGGGGTTCTCTTTTAGCTTCTAGTTTTGTTCATAAAAACATGGATCTTGCAAAAGTTGCGGCTGAGAAACTGCTGTTAATCGACCCTGATAACAGTGGAGCCTACTCTGCTTTAGCCAATGTGTACTCTGCTTGTGGGAAATGGGACAATGCTGCTGAGATTAGAAAGTCAATGAAGTCTAAACAAGTGAAGAAAGAACAAGGGTTTAGTTGGGTTCAAATACGGAACCAAGTTCATGTGTTTGGAGCTGATGACAATGTTCATCCAGAAAGAGATGAAATTTATCAAAATATGGCAGAAATTTGGAAGGGAATCAAAAAGTTAGGGTTTGTACCCAAAACTGAAGCGGTTTTGCATGATCTTGATGAAGAGGTTAAAGAGGAGATTCTTATGCATCATAGTGAAAAGCTTGCAATTGCGTATGCGTTAATGAAGACTCCGAAGAATAGTACTTTGAGGATCATGAAGAACCTGAGGGTGTGTAAAGATTGTCACTTGGCTATAAAATTCATTTCAAAACTCGTTGGTAGGGAAATTATTGTTAGAGACGCAACTCGATTTCATCATTTTAAAGATGGTGCATGCTCATGTCGAGATTACTGGTAGCCTTGCTAGTAAAATAATGCATGCACGTCTTGTCGTCTACCATGTATGTTAAAAGAGGGTCAAACAGCTCAACAAGCTTGGTGCTACTGGGTGCTAAAACTGATTAAAAAAACTTGGTTCAAGGTCTCTTTAGTATTTGACATTGCAGATTTGTAGGGTAGAAATTCAAATTACTTCTGTCTCTTGTTTGTTGGAATTATATGTACACAGACTTCCTATCACTCGCTAGAAGCCCAATTTTTCCTTTTGTGCTGCAATTGTAAATGTATCCGCCTATCCATCGACTGCAACACAAGGGTTATCCATGATATCTTGACTTCATGAAACAGAATGATCATACTATACTTATCACAGTTAACAACCAACTGGGCTAGCTCAGTTAGCCACCAAGGTTTCCTTAAGGTGCCTTGGGAAGGTGATGTTTGGCTAGGGGAGGTCTCAAGTTCGAGTCCCACCCGGGACTTTTACCCCTTTAGGCGATAAAGGAGTAATAGGTGGGTCTCAGAGTGAGCATACTGCCCAATTGGATGTCACTGCTTGACCTGAACCACTAACAACTAACAAGCCGTTCAAAAAAAAAAACAACCATAGTAACTGTAACGCAGCACAAATTCCACAATTAGTAGAAAACCGAAAAATCTTACAGGAATGAATATACATACATGAAACCAACCTTATTCTTTCTAAGGATTTTAGTACCTGTCTCGTTTTGACATAAGAATTCAATCATGGTAAATGAGCAGCAGTATATGTAGTGGTAATTTTCCAAACACTGAGAAAGAACAAGGGCCATGAAAGTAAAAACTGTAAATGGAAGGACCAAATTTACATATGAACACAAACACGTGTCTGATAACTGATGTGTAATATATCCAAGAGGAAAAGGTCAACTTGAGCATCAAATATTCCGTCAAAATCAACCTTATAACTTTTGTTCTTCCATTCAGAGTGTCCAGTTAACTGAAGAATGGTTAAAGCAATCAGGGTTTATGAGCTTGGTGGTCCTGAGGTCTGATTATTTCTTCACATGTGTTTTCATGTTAGAATTAGACTATTAAAGGGTACTAGCAAATTGAAATATGTTGGATATGTGAATTACTATGTTAATCATTTTTATGGAACAAGGCTATATTTATTCACTTTAGTCTCCTAGGTGGGGTATATTATTGCTTGATATGGTCAGTTGATAATTCATTTTGGACATGATATGTGTGTTTGTTGTGATTGTTAGGTGAAAGAATCACATTAGATATGTTTTAGCAAACAATAGAGATTTTTTTTTTTTTTTTTTTTTTTTTTTTTAAGGTAGAAATATCACATTTCTGAATAAGCTTTTGGACATACAAAGAGTGAAAAAGTCCTTTTTCTATCCTGCTTATTTTTATTGTGTTTGTAAATGCTTCTAAAGAAAAAGTTTTAGTAGGTACTGAAATGGGAGGATATTGAGATTGCGGATCCTAAAGAAGGCGAGATAAGAGTGAAGAACAAGGCCATTGGTGTTAACTTTATTGATATCTATTACCGTACCGGTGTTTATAAGGTCCCTGAAATTCCTTATACACCAGGTTTGCTCCATAAGCTCCATTTTAGACATTAGTACAAATATCACGTACTCTTTGAAATAACGTATGAATGAGTGTCAAATCAATACAAGGATAAGTTTGATTTGCAGGGGCAGAGGCAGTAGGTGTGGTGACAGCCATCGGACCAGGAGTGAATGATTTGAAAGTTGGAGATATGGTTTATCATTCAGGTAGTGTGATGGGAACGTATACAGAGGAGCAAATTGTTTTGGCGGACAAAGCAACGCCTCTTCCACCTATTGATCCTTTAGTAGTTGCCTCTGTCATGGCTAAAGGATTAACCGCTTATTTTCTTGTCAAACGTTGGTTCAAGGTAAGATACACTATGCTTAATCCATTAAATTAAATGATAGATAAACATACGTATTTTTTTAGAGGACTAATATATGTCTATGTGGTGTGTTTGGGATTACTTATGAGCACATTTAAAATGCAATTAGACCCGGAAAAATACCAATTTGTTAGAAAGGGTCGATCAAATACTAATCAAGGGTTTTAGGTTAGATATGAGTAGAAAAGTCATTTGTTTTATTCAAACAAAGCAGATAAGCAGTAAAAAAATAAGCAACTCCAAACACCCTCTTATCTTCTATCATGATATTTTTTACTGTATAATACGTGTCATTTATATACAGGTAGAAGAAGGACACACAGTGCTGATCCATGCAGCAGCAGGGGGGGTTGGATCTTTGCTATGCCAATGGGCAAATAAGCTTGGTGCAACTGTCATTGGAACTGTCTCTACTAAAGAGAAAGCTTTGCAAGCCAAAGAAGATGGATGCCATCATGTTATTATGTATAAAGAAGAGGATTTTGTTACACGTGTTAATGAGATAACATCAGGACAAGGAGTTGAAGTTGTCTTTGACTCTGTAGGAAAAGACACCTTTGAGGTAATTGTGATACTCGTTTCCTTTATTTAATACGTTCACATTATATTTGTAAATTACTCTATATTATGTTCAGGGTTCTTTGGCATGCTTGAAACATCGTGGATATATGATAAGTTATGGTCAATCTTCTGGCACACCTGACCCTGTACCTTTATCTGCACTCGCTACAAAATCACTGTTCTTGACAAGGCCTTCATTGAGGAAATCTAGTTTTTCAAGGGACGAGAGGCGTGAAGCCACCAAAGAGGTACTTACTAATGTGGCGTCGGGGGCTTTCAGGGTCCGTGTAAATCATATTTATCCGTTATCCCAAGCTGCTCAAGCCCATGCTGACATGGCTGGTCGAAAAACTTCAGGTTCTATTGTGCTGATACCAGATGGAGTGTAACAGTGAAGTTGATGTCGTTTGTATGAGATAGTTGTTGCAAGTTTGTGCAATATATTATTCGCTCATCTGAGTTTTTAGTCTTTAAATAATGTGTTACAGTATCACAGTAATAAAAGGGGATCAGTATCCCCGGGTTCCTACCCGATCTTTTATATAATAAAACAAAACCCCAAGTGGGGACTTTTTCATTTCAAAAAAATCAAATCATTCCTTATTAAGTAATATTTTAATTATTATCATTATTTTTTTCTAAAGGTAATTAATAATAACCCCTAAATATTTCTTTATTTAGAAAAAAAGAAAATATTAAAATTCTCAAACCGTCTGATTAGGTAAAAAAACGTTTAAAAGTATATGTGTCAAAAATGAGAAACATAAAACTTACAAAAGGCGGGGGTGAATTAAATAAGTTATGGGGTCGTAAATGTTAATTCTAAAACTTCAGTGGATGAATGTAAAGTTAAGAAAAAAAAAAAAAAAAAAAAAAAAAAAAAAAAACGCATATCCTTATTCAATGATAGCCCCTCCCAAACCCTATTCCCATTCTTCTCCAACCACCCAATCGTATGAGAGGAAAACCTAAAAATTCACGTCACCAAATTGGAATATCAAACTTCCATACTATATTATATTTGTAATGTAAACACAAATCGTTGGAATTGAGGGTCTGTTTGTCTAAACCTTTAATCGTTGGAATAAGTGTAGAAAAAGGTTTTTTTAATTACCTATTTTTGTGTTCTATATCCATTCATAGTTTAGGTTGTATTGCTTTTGAATATGGTATTTGTTAATGTGATATAAAGATTTAAATTTATGTTAAAGATATTCCTATTAAGATTTTGTTTGGCTACTGTTCTTGCTATCATATTGGTACATAATGCGATATTGGTTAGTAGCACGTTTTCTATATTATATTTGTAATGTAAACACAAATCGTTGGAATTGAGGGTCTGTTTTACTAACTTTATTCGAGGTGCCTAATTAAGGATATAAGATTCCTTAAGAATAATGTTTCCTAAATTTAGTATATTTGAAATTTTGAAATTGGCCATGTATCCATACTAAGAAAAAAATGAATTCTTTGTAAAAAGCCTGACACAAAATTAAGTGTAGCTTTATTGTTTCTTATTATTATTATCATTATGAAGTTTGATATAGACTAGACACTTTTTTACATGGGTGTTGCAGCAATATTGAGTGTGAGTGATGATGAATTCTGGGAAGGAATTCCACCATTGGAGTTTGGAGACTTTCCCGCATTACAAGATGCACTGTTGTTAGCTATCCTATTGGAGGAGATACAATTTTTGTGACCAGTGGGGCTGTGTCTCACATAGAGATATACTATTTTATGTTCATGGATCAACTGAGCTTCTTGGTTTGCAGGTATAAATAAATCAACCATTTTTGTTCCGTTTCAAAAAAAATGAACCATTTAGTTGACTCATATGTTTTATTTTTCTTCAAAATTTTTTCTATGATTCCTTTGCTGATTGATGATGCAATAAACTTTGGGAATTCAGGGGGCTCGACCTTTCATGATAAGGTAGAGTGTGTTGGAATTGCATTTCAGTCGCTTAAACATGAAGATGCAGAGAATATGTCATACCATGATACCAGCCCCAGTTATCAATCATTTTATTCGTGAATACGAGAAGAATGGAGAATATACATGTGGTTGTTTATTAATTTTACCTACATATTTCTTACCTATGTTCATGTTAATTGAAATAGCGGGTGCCTGCTTATATTTATTGATTAAACTCTATACACCTTTTCATACCTTACACCCTTTTGCTTAACATTATTTCATGCTTCCCAATTCTTGGTGTTGAGTGGCAAAAGATTTAAAATCCAGACCTGCGCATGTCAATGGGAATGGGCAGTAAGCAACAAATCTCTAGGCAGAATCTCAAACAAAAAGGAGTATGTTTGAGGGGCTGTTTGGATACGTTATGTTTTAGGGGCTGTTTGGACACGTTATGTTTTAGGGGCTATTTGGACAAAAAAAAATTTAGGCTCTGTTTTGACAGATTCAATTTTAGACTTTTAGGGGTCGTTTTCACAAATTAATTTTAAGGGGTCTTTAGAAACAAAGTTGTCTGGACAAAAACAACTTTAAGGGGAACTCCTAAATATAAGAACGGACCATTAATTAAAGAAGTAAATATATTGTTAGCTTTTATACTTGATGAATTTAGCTTATTATATAATAGTAAGTAAACTGGTTAGCTTTAGGACTAGACAACCCCGCCGGGAGCCAAGAGAAGTAAGCTTAGGCGAACGGACCATTAATTAAAGAAGTAAATATATTGTTAGCTTTTATACTTGATGAATTTAGAGTGGTTAAAAATACGGGGCTTTATATTGTTTTGACAGAGAAAGTACAACAGTCCCTTTAGGAGAAACGAGAGACTCGAATATCGGAAGTTCTGCCGTTAGTACATTCACTAATTTTTGTTGTTCTATAATGCAGAATCATCGATGTGAACCTCATCTTTTTACACCTAAGATACCTCTTCATAAGGTATCATTGAGAGCACGGGAACTAGAGGTTAGAAGTTCCAAAGAAAGCATGAAAATGCTTTGAATTTCAAGGCAAGAAATTTTAGTAATAAGAACACCATGCTCCCTTGCGATCCTTTTAGATACAAAATGGATGGGTTATGTTTATTGAATTACTGATTTTTTTACATCATCATAACTCTTTTTATTGTTTATGGTATAATGTAACTATGATAGGACCTCTACAAGTTATGTTTAATCTAAAATGGTAGTTTAATTTTTATGAATTAGGGTGGTCACTTGAAAACTAATATTAGTTGAGTTAGCATACGTTATTTAAAGTTTACCTTTTAGCAAATATTAAGAATCACGATTTAAAAAAAAAAAAAAAAAAACAAAAAAAACAAAAAAAAAAAAAAAACAAACAGAATTTTTTTTTTTTATAGATAAAAAAACATTATTGAGAATTTTAGAAAAAACTCCGCGCGTGCGCGGGCATTATAACTCGTGTTGTATAAAGTAACTGTATTATTATCAATTATGGCAATCTTGTCCTGAATTTGAGGTTGTGTTCTCGCGTATTGTTCTTATATTGGCTATCTTGCCCCAAATATTCACTCCATGATGCGGGAAGTGGGAACGCTTACATTACCAAAATCGAAAGGTCAAAATGTATCTTCAACTAGGCGCCGTGAAATGTAGAGCATATGCATAGTACTCTAAACTTGGTATACGCTATTGAACACCATCTCACTGATTAATCATTTGTGATAGACAAAGAGATAATCTGGTTAGTTCAAAAAAAAAAAAAAAAAAAGAAAAAGAAAAACACTTTTTTACTGAAAAATTACAATTTTTTTATTAAACGTCATGTAGCAACTGTAGGCTTGAAAACAAGTTGAGCCAAGCTCGAGTCGTTTACATTATCAAAGCTCGAGCTTGGCTTATGACAAATTTCTCAAACCCATGATACGACTCATTTTATGATGAGCTTGCATGAAATGTAGCTCATCTAAAGGCTTGTTAAGACCAAATGCCTCTTGGCCCAGCGGTATGTGAGTGACCCATCAACCTAGAAGTTGTGGGTTCAAGTATCGTTGTAGACATGTGAGATAGGTGGTGTAGAATGTAAAACTTTGCCGTTCTAAAAAAAAGAAGAAGAAAAAGAAAGAAAAAGAAAAGCTTGTTAAGGACAATAAACTCGAGTTCATTTACTTTGAGTTCGTTTATGTGTAAGTATGCATAAGTACACATACAATAATTATGTAATAATACCAAAGAGCTTGTTAAGAAAGGCTTGTTAAGAACACTAAACTCGAGTTCATCTAAAGGCTTGTTAAGACCAAAGGCCTCTTGGCCCAGCGGTATGTGAGTAACCCATCAACCTAGAGGTTGTGGGTTCAAGTATCGTTGTAGACATGTGAGATAGGTGGTGTAGGATGTAAAACTTTGCCGTTCTTGGAAAAAAAAAGAAAAAAAAAAGGCTTGTTAAGAATACTAAACTCGAGTTCATTTACTTTGAGTTCGTTTATGTGTAAGTATGCATAAGTACACATACAATAATTATGTAATAATACCAAAGAGCTTGTTTCCCATTGTACCTCATGTTGTGTGAGAAGCTCCAGTAAAATAGTTGCGGATTCAAGTCCTGCTTATATAGCATGTGAGGTAGGTAGTTGTCATTTGAAAGAGAAAGTAATTATCTTGTATGTTCCACAAGCTAAGCTGGAACTCAAACTTAAACCGAGGCTCGTTCAAGCTTAGCTCTTTTTAGCTTTTATTTATCCCGAGTAACTTACAAAACAACTTTAGTTTACACGCTATACACATACATGATTGAGATACTCTCAAGTTAATATCAACATAATCGGTTATGTCTCCTCACAATAAAAAAGAAAACTAAGTTTTTCAGTGGACTCAAAAACATTACCCGTCAGTTTTCTCAACTAGATAACCGGTGTCCTTTTCCAATCTGCTTAGTGTGTTAGTTTCTTCTTGTGCTCATTCTTAGGTACGAGAGCACAGTTCGAAAACCAGACCGGACCGGACCGATAACCGGTTTGGCTCAAAACACCTGACTGAAATGTTCGGTCCAGGATCGGTTCGGTTCGTCGATCGGTCTGGTCCAACAAAGCATAATGGTGGTTTTGCCTAAAATTAAACTAGAACGGACCAAGAACAAAAAAATGAGAAAAATGATGGACTGAAAACCCAAAATATGTTTTGTCCGGTTCAATCGATCCGGTATCTACTTGAGAGTACCCAATTCATACATATAGTAAAGAGTAAATTGCAAAAATCGTCCCTAATGTTTGGCCAAATTGCAAGTTTCGTCCCAGATGTTTGGAAAGTGCAAGGATCGTCCCTCTGAGGAAAACTTTGGTGCAAGTATCGTCCTTTTTGGGAAAACTTTTGGTGCAAGTATCTTCCCTGTGGGGACGATACTTGCACCAAAAGTTTCCCCACATGGACGATTCTTGCACTTTCGTAACTTTGGGACGAAACATGCAATTTGGCCAAACTTTAGAGACGATTTATGCAATTTACTCTATAGTAAAGGTTGCCCTCAACAATTTCGACAATTAACATGTATTTTTAGAAACAAGAATAAAAGAAAGAGTTAATATCAAAAATCGTCCCTATACTCGACCGGGTTTAACATTTTTAGTCCCTGAATGAAATTTTTAACGGATCTAGTCCCTAATGTTGTGACCCATCACGGGTTTAGCCCCTTGACCAGAATTTTCCCTAGTTTGACCTTAACCTGGGTTTAGTTAGTGCATATTGAGGGGTAATTTTGTCCTTTTATCCCTCACCAAAACCCAGAAACCAAATCATACTCACCACTACCCACCCTCACCACAACCCAGAACTTTTGATGTCGATCTAAAAACCCATAAACCAAATCACAAAAATCCCAATACAAGTTTGATTTCATAACACAATCACTGATTTAGGTAACATCACAGTGCCATAACACATTTAAATCAAATCACTTCATAACACAATCTGAAAAAACATCATCACTTCATGTTCCAAAACATTACATAGTACTTCCAAAAATAACATCACTTGATTACATTCAAAGCTAGGATCAAAAGCATTAAACTAAAAACTACCATCAAAAGCATTAAACTTAAAGAACCATCAAAAGCTACCATAGCTGTTTCCCTTTCCCTTTGCTCTGCTTCCCCTTCCCTGTGGTGTCTGGCATGCTTTTTTTGCCTCTTCCTTTGATTCCTTCCCAAGTTTCCTCATTGCATAGCCCTAGAACTTGTTCCCGTTTACCTTCAACATGAGAGACTGAGCTTGTACTCTGTTGAATGAGCTTTGGAGCTTTTGAATCAGCTTGTTCATCCTCAGAAGTAGAATGGTAGCTTGAGATCCAGCTGGGCAGAGAGCTAAGCTCTGAGGAAAATTCTTCCTGGTTGGACTTTCTTTTCACTGATGTAGTATAATTGTAAGGTAGGTTCCATGGGGGGGGGGGAGACTTGAGCTCCTCTGATGAGCTTGAATCTGAGGAAATTTGAATAATTGGTGGATTGGAACTCATGGTTGATTTGCTTGTGGGAAATGTTGGGTGAATACAGGTTGTGTGCATAACCCAATTTAAAGACCATTACGGTCAAAATGGTCAAGGATAGAGTAAATGCTATTGAATGTTCGGTTAGTAAAGTGCAAATTGTGATAAATGGTATTGAATGCTAAGAAAAGACTTGATAGGCTTGTGAAAGTATTAGAGTGGAATTTGTGCAGATTGTGTAGTTTGACTTTGAGACCATAACTGTGTACATTGTTGAATGAGATTGTTCCATCCAGTAAAGACTTGCAGACCATTAGACCATTAGACCATAATCAAAAATATACTAAAGATGAGGCAGGAAGCAAGAGAGTATATGGTCATGAAGTTGGGCAATGGTAAGAAAGCTTCTATATGGTTTGATATTGCAGATGAGAGTTTAAATGTGAAGCTGCAAATCAAAAGCAATGTTTGACTTTTAGAAGTCAAATTACAATGCAGATCATAATTTGACCATAATTAGACCAAAATGTGCCAAAATTCTGCAGACCATTAGACCATTAAACCATAATTATGCAGACTTTTAGAAGTCAAATTACATTACCAGAAGTACCAAAATAGAATTACCAAAATGAAATTCCACATTACCAAAATGAAATTGACTTTTACAAGTCAAAATACAATGTACCAAATAGACTTTTACAAGTCTTACAAACATACAAATGACAATGTACCAAATAGACTTTTACAAGTCTTACAAACATACAAATGACAATGTACCAAATTGACTTTTACAAGTCAAAATATAATGTACATACTACATTAAATTGTTTACATATGGCAGATTTACAAAATAGCCTCACAAGTGGCTAGCCATAATAAGGGTTACCATATTTAGTCAAACTGTCAAGTCTAGTCTAATGAAATAATATCATCTGGTCATGAACTGCTTCTGTTGATGCACTGCTTGCTTCTTTTTTCCTTTCTTTAGCTTGCTGCAAATGATATTGTGAAAGTCTTCTCACAAGTGGTTCCTGCATTGGCTCTTGTTCAATAACTGGTTCTTTTTCTGGTGCTTCAGCATGGATTCTGCAATCTTCAGGTGTGATTCCAATAGGCCAAGCTGGAACAGGTAAACCCATAACATTCTGCAAATGCAAAAGAGTCCAATTAAACTAATGCAAAAGTCATAACATTATAAAATGCAAAAACAGTTAAAACAAAACAAAATTCAAAAGAGTAACTTACTCCTAACATTGCTTCTCCATCAACTGAATCCCAAGAAACACCATATCCTATAGGTGTAATTCCACCAGGATACCTGGAAGATCTTGAACCATCTCCTTTTCCTCTACACCTAACAATTTTTCCATTTATGGTCCTAAGCCTAGTGCTACTGCTACTCCCAGCTTCATCACTTGCACTACCACCCCTCCCCGGCACCATACCACCCCTCATCCTCACACCACCTCCTCTCATTGTCACACCACCACCCGTCATTCTTACTGGACTTTTTGTCATATCTGGTGGTGTCATCTCAAATCCAACTGGAGGTGTTGAAATCAACACTGGTGCATTATCTACTACATTATCAACCAGTGGCTCTACATTAACACAATGATCAACATACAACTCAACTACCTTATACTTAGCAACTAACTTCATCATTTGTATAACATCCTGATCACTAACTAACTTCTTTAGGCCATTATCTAAATCAGGTTCCTTATAATAATACTCAAATGATGAGTTTTCATAACCAAGCTCTTTCATCATGTTGTTAATTTCAAGAATAAAAACACATTAGAAGCTATTGAGTCTAGAGAAAAGTTCAATGCAGAACAGGATTTTTCTAAAGATCAAATAAAGAGATCTCAACCATCCATCTATTTTAAATCTAAGGGTCTAAATTAATTGTCATTTTAATATAATTAATTATTAAATGGTACTTTTGTAATATCACTCAAAATTAACACAGGGTCGAGTTACACCCACCTCATTTACACATTTCATTTCATTTATTTATTTCACACTCTCTCCCAACAAAAACACACACAATCCTCCATATCTTTAAAAACACAGCTGACCACCACCACAGTGACGTCATCAACCGCCACTACCACAAACCACCACCATTGAGACGTCATCAACCGCCACCACAAATGCCGTTAGGCCACCACACCAAATGCCCCAACCACCCACCAACAACGACCTTCCACGTTATCATCGCCATCACATCACTCTTCTTTTTATCCTCACATTATCTAACCACCTCCACGTCATCACCACTCACCACAGCACCACCAACAACCAAACACGTCATCCTGCAACCGAAAACATGAATCACCGTCTGCCACATTTTTATGATTAGATCTAACCGTCACGTAACGGCGGAGGTCTGTTGTTTGGCATCAAAACTTAAAATCCGAAGTTTTTCTTGGTCTCTAAATGCATAACCATGTTCATTTGGTCAAATCATGTCTTGATTCACCACGTGTCATGAAAGATATTCTTGTCTAATTGATATACCAATTGATTTATGTTGTCGAAAAACATCCTTGCATTTAAAAACAATTTTGCGGCTTTTATTATTGTGGATGACTGCAGAAATTTGGTGGTTGCATAAGATATTAGTGAAGAAAGAACGGATGGTGAAGAAGGTATAATAAATTGGAGTGTGTATTAAAAGGTTGTTGTTTTCTATGGACTATAGGGTGCATATAATACATTTTTTTATACTTTGGATTTTTTTTTTATTTTTTATTTTTTTTCATATAATATACTTTTTCTTGGGACTAGGGACTAGGTGCATAATACACTGTTTTATACTTTGGATTCTTTTTTAATTACTGTTCAATGAAGATATACACTAGTTTGTTATCTTTTACATGATAGTCAAACTTTCAAAATGACAAATTATTTTGTTAAAAAAAGAGTAAACACAAAGAGATCTTTTGTTTGAGCAATTCAAAATGATAATTTATAGTTTTATATATGAACCAACATAGTTGTGTATTGACGTTGAAGTATCTTGTTAAAAACAACTCATCCAATCCATGTTTATGCTTTGTTTATATATGAGCAAACATAGTTGTGTAAGGACGCTAATGTCATGCTTTACTTTTTTATTTTTTATGTAACAAAGTTTGTAACAAAGAATCTCATGGAATTCTATATGAATCACAAGATCATATAGAATCACATAGGATTATGGGTGAATCACAAGTGATTCATCAAAGATATGTTTAGATGCTACAATTTGCAATTACTACAAATCACATGAGTATACCACGAATCACATGTGATTCGGGGTAAATCACATGTGATTTTACCCTACCAATAAATTATTGTTATTTCTATAAAAAAAATAATAACAAAAACAAAAACAAAAAAAAAACAAAAAAACAAAAAAAAAAAAAAAAAAAAAAAAAAAAACAAAACAAAACAAAACAATTGATTTTTATTATTTTTACGACCTACCAAAACTTGTTTTCCCACACGTGGCTCCATCAATCAAACAAAGATCTTTCTTTTATTATTCTTATAAAATAAAATTGATTTTTTTAATTGAAATTTCACAAATTGGAAGTGAATTAGATTTCAAGAATAAGTAGAAGAAGAAGACGGAGGAGCGTCGGTTTGTTTTTTTTTTTTTTTTTTTTTTTTTTAGAAAGTTTTCCGGTTAACCGGAATTTTTGGAGAAGACAGCTATGGATGAGAGAGAATTTGGATGAGAGAGAATATGATTTTATTAAATGAGTGGGGTATAAGATATTTTGTATTTTATATTTGACATTTTTGCCCTTGCTTTTGATTGCATGCTTTTTATCAGAATCGTTGGATGAAAGTGGAATGAAGGGCCATGATTGGCTGTTTTGTTCTTTAGAGAATGTGTGGTTGTAGAGGATCTCACCTCATTGAGTCTATCAATCTACCTTACCACCTTTATATCTTATCTTGGGATGATTGGTAAATGCACCACCATGGTTATTTTCAAGCAAAAAATCCTTGGAAAATAACATGGTTACATTAAAAAATTAACAGTTATCTAAACAAGATTATTGATAAAATTAACTTCAGTTAAGCAATAACAATAAAAAATACTCACCATAATCATGATAGGGTGCTTTTGATCCCTCCATTCAGAAACCATTGATTATAACTGGGACTTTTGAGAGAGAGTTTAGGGATGAAAAATTTGGAGATAAACGACCTAATTAGTCAAGTGTGTGTTTCAGTGTGTGCTTGGTCTTCAGTCAATATCCCGCCAAAAAAATAGAGTAAGGGACTAAACGTAAAAGGACCAAATACCCCTCAATATGCACTAACTAAACCCAGGTTAAGGTCAAACTAGGGAAAATTCTGGTCAAGGGACTAAACCCGTGATGGGTCACAACATTAGGGACTAGATCCGTTAAAAATTTCATTCAGGGACTAAAAATATTAAACCCGGTCGAGTATAGTGGCGATTTTTGATATTAACTCTAAAAGAAATTGAAAGTCGGTTAAAAAATTATACTTAAAAGGTAGTGTACTATTTGGCAGTCGGTTAAAAAATATATAAGTATTTAAAAAATTGTAATACGAACAAAATCCCTAATTCTTACTTCTTTCTTGACGCCCATCTCAGCCACCATGGAGACCATGGAACCCAACCACGATTCCAATACAAACAACAACAACAATCACGCTACCGAAACCCAATCTTCAAATCCAAACACCACCACAACCACAACCAAACGCTCCCGTAAATCCCGGTGGGACCCACCCCCATCATCCGAAGAACAACAATCAGAAACCACCAAAAAACGCAAATCCAGATGGTCAGAAGACATACCGAATCCAAATCCAATCATCCAGTTACCGGATTTCATGAAGGATTTCACCTCAGGTATCGAACTCGATCCCGAGATACAAGTACTTAATAATAGGCTTATAGAAATCTCTAGAAGCTTCCAGTCAGGTTTACCTTTAGATGATAGACCTGATGGTCAACGCTCCCCTTCCCCCGAGCCTGTTTATGATAATTTAGGTATTAGGATTAACACGCGCGAGTATCGCGCTAGGGAGCGGTTAAATAAAGAGCGCCAGGAGATTATTTCCCAGATTTTGAAAAAGAATCCCTCGTTTAAGCCCCCTGCGGATTATCGCCCGCCGAAATTGCATAAGAAGCTTTATATACCTATGAAGGAGTATCCTGGTTATAATTTTATTGGACTTATTATTGGGCCGAGGGGGAATACGCAGAAACGGATGGAGAGGGAGACTGGTGCCAAGATTGTGATTAGGGGGAAGGGGTCGGTGAAAGAGGGGCGGATGCAGCATAAGAGGGATTTGAAGCCGGATTTTAGTGAGAATGAGGATTTGCATGTTTTGGTTGAGGCGGATACGCAGGAAGCGGTGGATGCTGCTGCGGGGATGGTTGAGAAATTGTTGCAGCCGGTTGATGAGGTTTTGAATGAGCATAAGAGGCAGCAGCTTAGGGAGCTTGCGGCGATTAATGGGACGATTAGGGATGAGGAGTATTGTAGGCTGTGTGGTGAGCCTGGGCATAGGCAGTTTGCGTGTCCGACTCGTGGGTCCACTTTTAAGAGTGATGTTTTGTGTAAGATTTGTGGGGATGGGGGTCATCCGACTATTGATTGTCCGGTTAAAGGGACTACTGGGAAGAAAATGGATGACGAGTATCAGAATTTTTTGGCGGAGTTAGGTGGGACGGTTCCGGAAAGTTTGATTAAGTCGAGCTCTGCGACTCTTGCTCTTGGTCCGGGGAGTTCAGGAAATGGTGGTACTAGTACTGCTACTGGCGCGGTTGGAGGTGCGACGGGACATCCTGGATTAGGGGCAAGTGCGTTGAAACCGTCGAAGGATTTTGATGAAACGAATTTGTATATTGGGTACTTGCCGCCTACTTTTGATGATGATACTTTGATTTCAATGTTTTCGCCTTTTGGTGAGATTGTGATGGCTAAGGTTATTAAGGATCGTGACACTGGGTTGAGTAAAGGTTATGGTTTTGTGAAGTATTCAGATGTTCAGCAAGCGAATAATGCTATTGCTGCTATGAATGGTCATCGCCTTGACGGTAGATCAATTGCTGTTAGAGTTGCGGGAAAACCCCCTCAACCAACTGTCCCACCGGGTCCTCCTGCACCACCAATGCCTTCGTATCCAGCAGCTAACCAAGTCCCTGGATCATATCCGTCTCAGCAGCCAGCTACGGGTTCTGCTCCATGGTATCCACCACCACCGCCACCTAGCTATGCATCTTACCCACCTCCCCCTCCAGGCTCCAACATGTACCCTCAGTTCATGAATCGACCAGCACCCCCTTATGGTGTGCAATATCCTCCACCACCCATGCCTGTTGTATCGTCATCCACGACTTCCTCAACTGATGGTACGTCTGCCGAGCCTAATGCATCTTATGGTTATGGTAACTCGGTGGCTCCAGCTCCACCTAGTGTTCAACCTACATATCCACCGCCTCCATATCCCTATGCATCGTATTATGGTGTACCCCCTCCTCCTGCCTACGCACCTCCTACAACCAATATGGACCATTCACAAATCATTGGTAATGTTCCATGGGCGTCGAATCCAGCTCCTCCTCCTCCTCCTCCGCCCACTGTACCAGCTGAGACAAATGCATCCGGTGCTGACGCAGAATTTGAGAAGTTCATGGCAGAGACGAAATGATAGTTCTCTTCCTGCATTCATGTTGAATGGTAAGTCGTGATACTTAGAGCATCTCCAATGTATGCTCTAAAGTTGCACCAAATTTGGTTTTCACTCCAATTTAAACTAAACTTTTTGATACTATCTTATTAATAAGCTATGCTATAAAAGGTTTTAAATAAGTGTTTTATAACATAGCTAAATAGAGAGCTACACACGAAGCTGTAAAAAATAAGCAGGATTTTTGTCAAAAGAGTTGATTATTTAGTCGAGAGAGTTGAGTTGAAGTAAAAAAATTTGGTGTAACGATTGTGTTGCCCAAAATTTGCATTTTGGCGTAAAATATCACTGGCACATGTGCCATACCATATTTGGTGTTTTGGTTGGAGATGAACTTTGACACCAAAACACTAAATTTAGTGTTTGGATTCGTACCTTGGTGATGGTCTAATAGTTTTTGCTTTAGATGTGTAATGTAGTCTTCCCCGACCTTTCTAACAAACTAAAATACTAAGTATATGACCAAATGACATTTTATGCATTCAGTATGTTACAAACTATGTCTGCACTGTGTCAAAGTTCTGTAATGGTTATTGAACACTGAAATCATTCACACCTGCTCTGTTAAAGTGATCAACCTATTGACATGATTAACCCCTGATTCGTCTTGAATTTAAATTCCTATATTACTATATACCTAGATGAAAATGGCTGATTTCCAATTTGCTACACCAAGCGTATGAGGTTTAAACTGCTGTTAAATTAAATGTGTATGGCTGATATATAAGTAACTAAGTATTCACTTTTATACATAGGTTTAGGTTCTATGACGTCTGCATAAAGTTGCCAAGTGAAAGGTGTTGTATGTTTTGTCTGTGTCGCTAGAGAGGATGCCTTATTTTAGAATTGAATATGCTAGCATTGCTAGATTAAGCGTATGAGGTTTTAAACTGATGTTAAAGTAGATGTGTATAGCTGATATGTAAGCAACTAAGTATTCTAGTTTTATACATAGGTTTAGGCTCCAGGATGTCTGCATGAATTAATTGCCAACTGAAAGGTATTGTATGTTTTTTTCTGTGTCGCTAGAGGATTCTTTATTTTAGAATTGGATTTAACTGTAAAGTAGAATCATATATGCTAGCTTTGCTTTGCAAAGTCTAGCATTAATTAATTGATTGAAGTCCAAAATTTGATGTTGTTGATTCATTGACTGGCTAAGTTTTTGTGCAGTGGTACCCCTGATGGGAAGTTAATATCTATGAATTGTATATTGTGATTGATTTTGAATTATTTTACTGCATTTTGCTATTATGGCATCTTATGATTCTTAACCCTTTCTTTTGTCATGGTATATAACTATTTTGCAGGCATAATATCTTGGAGCGAATTGTTCATCTGATTTCTAATCTCTTGCAATGAGTTCTTGTTGGAAGTTTGGACTCACAACTCTAACTTGCTATGCTGTTGTGACATATGCAGAGATCTGGTGTCAAAGTCGTTCAGTTTTATGCTGGTGTTGTGACACAATTTGATGTCTTTCTTGTTTTATTGGATTTATCGTTTGATTCTGCTTTCTAGCTTATTTACCTTTACAGGGTTGGGGTCTTTATTGTTGACCTCACAGTGGACTAATGGCTGATGTTTTGGTGTTTTTATTTTTATTAATATTGTCTGTGATTGTAATAATTTCAGTAACAGGGAGGAGTTCCGTATTCAAGGTGAAGTCATTAGGTCTTGCAAAGGTAAAGAGGGAAGGGAGTTACTTTAGCAACCCCAATTAGGTTATTTATTGGTTTTGTACCTTATAATAGCTCCTACAAACCATTATATACCGGATAGAAACATGGCCCACATGCAGTCTCTAGAAGTTCAGGCTTATTTCCGGCTCATTATTTGCCGTATGCAACATATTAGAAATGGAATTAAGGGGGTATTAGTAGCTCATTCTAAGCTTACGAGTGTATATATTGAGGTTTAGTAATGTGCATGCTCTATAGGTGTAAGCTTTAAGTCATTTTTATTCCGGTGGTTGGACAGTTGTGACAGTTTTGCATGCATAGTTGACCCGTTGACATCTCTCAACCCATACAATATAATATTATTAGATTAGATTGGTAGAAGGATTTAGTTGAAGCCTTTTTCTTCTCTTTATGGATATATGCTTTTTAAGATTATTAAGCCTATAATATCTGACGGTGGCTAACATTATTGTGTTAAAACAATCACCTAAAATCATTAATTAGTCTTTCAGTGTGCTAACGCTTTAACAATCTGAACTTGGCTGACATTCCTATTTAGAAATGTGTATGGCTCGCAATGGAAATGGCTTCTGGTTTCCCATCAAAGAGGACGTTAGGTGATCTCATATTGGTGTTTCCGATGCTGTATGGACTATCTGACACGATGAAGTGTCATATTTCCACTGTATTTATGTCTTGTGTGACTACTGTTCAGGATGTTCTCTTTTCTCTCCTTTTGGGTATTGGTTTTCTGGATTTGGGAGTCATAGTTGGAAGCCTAACATTTCATGAAACATTCCAAAAGTTACGGCTATTATAGAACTTTACATTAGTTGGTGATTTTGTACAAAGGATGGTCTTGTGTGTCTATTTACTGCCTAATAATTGTTTGATACAAGCAATTAATGATCTTGGAGATTCTAAAACTGTTTGTTAATACTGCTATAAGAAAAGAAGGCTAATAGGATATACGGCTCATGATGCTCTTTATTGAGTGGAGGTCATGAGGCGAAACTATATGCAATGGGTGTCGATGACCATAATTGGACCATGAGGCATTTTTTCTTACTGTGAAATCTTGTACAATATCTCTTAGTTAAGGGCAAGCTGTTTCAATTGGACCAAACAGGAGCTTAAGAAGTTATAAAAAACAATAATAGAACTGGGGACTGGATCAACAGTAAACTGAAAACCAGGATTGTAAACGAATTTTTTTTGATACACGAGCACTTTTTCCTATAAAACGAGCATATCATTTCAAGAATTGCTGGTTTGGTTTAGAGTAAGACAGAATCCTGTATGGAATTTATTTGTGTTCAACAGAAAAACAAGTTTTATCTTTAGTCATGGTATCGTTTTTTTGTTGTTTTTAATGGATTCTGTAAAGATGAAAAATTCTTCTCGTTCTCATGAAAATTTGAGATACGATATAGTGATATGCACATGTTTGCAACTAAACACTCCATAATATGAGGTATTTTAATTAAATAATAAAAAGAAATAGCGACTTTTTAAAAATGGCATTAAGCGAAATCAAATACATAAATTCATGTGGACGTGCTTTACTTTACCGGCAGATGCATGAGTCGGAACATAATAGCTAGGCATGTCGTGGGAGGAGAATATGCAAAATCTATTGCATAATCCAAGTAAAAGTGAACATCTCGTTAATAAAAATCATCATCACGTGCAATAGCTGAAACTGCTAGTCAATCTACCGGATCAACTTCTGACCAGAAACCGGTTGTGAGGACTCTAATGAGAGTGAATCCTAAACATGAAACAATACCTATTCATCCAAACATCTTATTCTAAAAATTGTGAGCTAAGAGCTTTAGGTATGGTGACATCGAATATTGGTATCATCCAAATCATGTAAACACGACATTAGAAATAACATTGAATCACATATTATCAGTACTCATAAAACTATCATCGAACTCACTAAATCCAATTAATTGTACGTCTTTGTCTATAACTTGTAAAATTGGTATAAAGGGGTATGTAAGAGTCTCTTTATAAGCTCGTTCTTTTAGTTTATATATTTATACAATTTGACTATCAAACACACACACTCCAAACAAACACTAGCGTCGTTCAAATGACGCTACCAGTAATATCAACTATCACATTGAAAGATATGTGGGATGACATTCAGTGTCATCCAATAACATTGAGGATGACACTGTAATATCGTGTGCTCTAAAACCAATTAACCTTTCGAAAGTACAACTTTTTTTATACATAGTTTTCTTTTAATCAATACTTACAAGATTTACCAACGGGCCTCTGCTCTAGCGGTATGGAGGTTTTACCCTCCTAGGCAAGGTCTCAAGTTCGAGTCTTGTCTAGGGCGATAGGGGTTTTCTCCCGCGTGCGTAAAAGGAAGGGTGTCATTGCCTTCTGGGCTGGACCCAACCTGGTTGTGTGGGCTCGCTACGCCTTCTGGGCTAGGGGCCATGTAGCCACCATAGTTGTTAAGATCCCGATCCTGATCTTAGGATCTTACGATTTTACGATTCTACAAAGCAAAAACGATCCGGATCCTACGTAGGATCTTAACAAGCTTAAGATCTTATAGGATCCCGATCTTGACCATAGGATCTTAAGATCTACTTTGATTCGATCTTACTTTTCTCGAACTACAAACTAAAAAATTACAAATTTATGGTTTATGTTTTTATATAATTTAAAAAACAAAATGTGATTCTTCTTAAACATTTCATATTCATAATTTAGAAAAACATTTTCATAAAATATTCTTATAATTTTATGTTTATAATATATAATAATTTATAGATTTAAATAATATTACAAATATCATTAAAAAATAGCATTATAGTAGGATTTTAGGATTCCGATCCGATCTTGCAAAGACGAAAATGATCCTAGATAAGATCTCGATTTTGAAAACCTTTGTAGCCACAATTGCCGATAAAAAAAAAAAAAAAAAAAAAAAAAAAAAAATACTTACAAGATTTAATCAACAATTTATACAAACAAAATTAATAGTGATTAAATGACAAAACATGAAAAGACTAAGCACCTACTAGCAAATTAACAAACTCCCTTTCATTTAAGTAAAACGTACTTCAAAATCCAATATAACCACTCGTTTAGCACAGTGGTAAACACTCATCACATTTCCTCATTCACCCAGGTTCGAGTCTCTCCCCCAACTTTTAATTTTTTAATTATTTTTAACCGAAACCCTAACCCTGGATCCACCGTCACCGTCCAGATCTCCGGCGAATCTCCGATCAACCACCACCGATGGACATCGATCCACCACCACCAACACCGCCGTCGTCATCTGGTCCCACTAAAAAAAAGGGCGTTAAAAAGGTCTAATAACTAACTTATCATTTTCATATCAGATCTAAATCATTTTATATAGCAACTTTTTGTTGAATTTACAGCCGAAGTTTACTCCTAAGCCACCGTCTCGTCGGAAATTAGTTTTGCCTAAAAGGTAGGGTCAATTTTGGATTAGTTTTATTGTTTTTATGCTATTTTATAAATAATTAAATATAGTTTATGATTAATTTGATATGTTTAGTGATAGTGATGATGATGATGAGGAAGACGCTAAAGTCGCGCACGAATTACTCCGTAAAGCGAATGTAAATTCTCTCTCTCTCTCTCTCTCTCTCTCGCACTTTTTAGAAGAGCGATTAGCTTTTAGCGTTGAGAGTATATTTTAATGTTTG